>CM055204.1:21588321-21668413 GCA_029224185.1 Karalla daura | reverse complement strand
TGTGGCACATCATGTGAAGCCACAGTGGTCAGTATCATTTCACTCTCATGGTATTTTGTAATATTTAGAGTCGTCAGCTGCACTCTGAGCTGACTGCAGACCGCTGTTGTTCTGCATGTTGTTCGGAGGAGAGGAAGACTATGATGAAGCCCATATAAGACTCAGAGCCTGTCAATGATGTAGCCCAGAGACCTAGGAGTTGTTCCAACACCTTCCTTCAGGCAGATTCTAGGAGACTGGTTGTCACAGGATTGGTTTTCAGTTTTAGATTACCACCCACTACCCACCCCTGGTTTCTGAGGAACACAACACACAGATGTTAAAATGAGAATGAGAACCAGGAGATACTGAGCGGAGCTGAGAGGCAGACCAGCCACAGCTTCACCCATAAAGACTGAGCAAACAGAGCTGCTAGCCCAAGCTGCTGCTAGCCCAGGCTGCTATTAGCCCACGCTGCTGCTAGCCCAGGCTGCTATTAGCCCACGCTGCTGCTAGCCCAGGCTGTTATTAGCCCAGGATACTGCTAGCTCAGACTGCTGCTAGCCCAGGCTGCTATTAGCTCAGGCTGCTGCTAGCCCAGGGTGCTGCTAGCACATGCTGCTGCTAGCTAGGACTGCTATTAGCACAGGCTGCTGCTAGCTAAGGCTGCTATTTGCCCAGGCTGCTGCACTCTGTGGCCCTGCTGCGCTGGACAGTCCACACAGAAAGTGGCTGTTTCCCCCCTCTCCCTCTCTCTCTCTCGCTCCTCTCTCTCTCTCTCTCTCTCTCTCTCTCTCTCTCTCTCTCTGTCTCTCTCTCTCTCTCTCTCTCTGTCCTCTAGCAGTCTCATTTGGAGCACATCAGATATCCTCCGCTCTTTCACTTGGGTAAACAATGGCGGAGAGATGGAGTCGGTGACTCAGTCCCCGCTCACTTCAGCGCCGTATGAAAGTTTAATCAGAGGCGCTGGAGGCAGCGGCCGCGGGTCCCGGGGGGCGGGCAGCCCGCCACCGACCAGGAAGCTTTGGCGCGCGGGCTTCCTATCAAATTTAGAAGTCATTAGGACGGCTAATAACAAGCGGCGGCCAGCGCCACACACTGTGCATGAGAGAGCACGCGACGGAGGAGGGGAGGCCGGAGAGCAGCCGCATCGCAGCATTTTTAATAAAATCCAGCATAATGAAAGATAAACAACTGGGAGGCAGGATGGGAGGATATTTAATAAAGGCGGACATCTCGCCTCCCCAGGTACCAGTCCTCCCTCTGTGGACCACTGTGTCAATACAGGCTGCTAAGTGTTTAATGTGGAGCCAGAACCAACGTGTCAAGCAGATTCCTTCTGGAAACATCCACCAGCAGCAGCATCGCAGAGCTACTGCTACTAGAAGACACACATAATGGTGACAGTGGGATGGAGCAGAGCGGGTCGGCTGCTGCTGCCTCCGGTGCACAATCACTCGTTATTTCAATCATAAATAACAGACTTATTGTTCTATATTAATTTGTGTTTAAGCGAATAAAGTGTCGTCCATAAGGTGAGGTATATAGTTGGTGAAGTCAGGGCGGCATATATTACATACATACATATTATAAATATATTATATAGATTATATATGTGTATGCAGGGCTGGTCGGACTACCAGGGGCATGGTGTTTTCAGGGGAACAGGCTGCAGCTCTGTGCTGCTGGGGGCCCAGACAGGTTGTTAGAGGATGTGAGAGCGACTTAGAGCAAGGTCAAGCGAGATCTCGCCGCCGTTTTGTCTTTTTCGACGGCTTATCCTCAGATCCCTCGTTTCCCGAGGCGTCCACGCCTCATGGCAGGGAGGGAGTGAGGAGCGAGGTCCGGCTCCGGCGTCTCACCACCGGTGTGAGCTATAAATGAGAAGGGCAGCGAGACAAAGGGCCAATTTGGTAGCAGTGAAATATCCAGGCCCAGCTCTCAGCTGCTCTGCGTGTATGTGTGTGTGTGTGTGTGTGTGTGTGTGTGTGTGTGTGTGCGTGCGTGCGTGTGTGTGTGTGTGTGGGCGGCTGATAAAACGCACGATGTGGAAGATAGAAATCAGGTCAGAGCAGCAGAATCAGAAACAGTCCAGAAAGACTTTCTCTGGCAGATAAGCAGAAAACGATCCGCGAGGAAACTGTTCGACTCGGACGCATGGAACAACTGTTCTCATGCTACTTTACTGTAAAACACTGTTATACACAAAAAATGAATAAATAAACTGTGTTCAGATACTCAGAGCCACTTCACTAGATTACTTCATTAGAACAATCACCTCAAATCAGCTAAAAATACATGAAGTTGTAAGTCAATATATTCAGTCATTTGAAACTTACGAAGTCAATGATAAGAAACTAAATATCTTAGGAGTTAGTGAACATATAGTAAGTAATTCTGAGGATTTGTTTTTTTGATTGGAGCTGGCGAAACATTGTTTCTACACAGATCCAACCTGATATATTGGAGCCAGAACCAGAGGAGGAACCAGAGACTGAGGAGGAACCTGAAGAGGAACCTGAGGAGGAACCAGAGGAGGAACCAGAGACTGAGGAAGAACCAGAGGAGGAACCAGAGACTGAGGAGGAACCAGAGACTGAGGAGGAACCTGAAGAGGAACCTGAGGAGGAACCAGAGGAGGAACCAGGAGCAGAGACACTAACATTTCAGCAGAAACTTCCATGCTGAGAAACCCAACAATCTGCAGGATGGAGCTCAGGGCAGAATCGGAATCGCTCCACAAAGGCGTTTATCTCCGCTAACACACAGATTAGAAAAGGATCCCAGAGCAGAAGCAGCGACATATTGGAGGAGGCTGCTACGTGACCGTGGACTCTTCTAGAAGCATCAGGGACTAGACGGAGCCGTTTCTGTCTGTTGGAAAAAAAAGCGTTTTCCTTCCCGCCACCAGAGATTCCTCCACCTGACAAATAAATTGCACATTTTTTACCCACTCGCTCGCTCTGATTGCAAGAGGCAAGTTATTAACTGTTGCAAAGTCAAAGCTTCTCTCAGAGGACAACTTTATTTCCGTACATCAATTCCAGCGGCCAAATTAGTGTCAAAACCCAAAAAACCCAGAACTCCATTTGAGCACAAAATAAACTGGAAACTGTGCCAGTGATTGGTGACAGGTCCCTCTGTCTTACGGCTGCTTTAAAAACCCGAACCTGGCGTACAGAGCTCATCTAGCCTGGCTGGAACCCCCCCCCCCTCACACACACACACACACACACACACACACACACACACACCTGAACTCGTCCTCCATCCTCCATCCAGGAGACGCGCTGAGACTCCTGATCTACCACGGCCACGAGGACACGTTGTGTCTCGACCGACACCAAAGAGCATCGCTGGGCTTGGGGTGTGACACAGTTCATTCATGTAAGACAGCCAATCAAAGTGTGGTTGCCAGATAAGCATGAAAGGGCAGTGAGACAAACTGAGGTAGTAATATGTTACATTGTCTCATATTGTACTGACTTTAGTCCCGTCTCAGCCCAGTCCTTAGCGGTCCCTCTATGGTTTTGAAAACGTTTCTTTTCATTTTTTGACATTTTTATTCTTGTTTGGCTACATCTGAGAATCAAACCAGACAGGAGCTGGACGAGCTGAGACTTTTAGATGAATCTCACAGTTTTTCTTCTGAATTTGACTCTCTGAGACGAGTTTAACTTACAACCATGTAACATAACTGTTAATCCCATCAGTTTATTAGTTGGAGCTTTTATTTCTTTATAAAAGCCTTTTGTTTGTGCCCATATGTTTCTCTAAAAAAACGGAAACAATTTCAATTTAATGCCTCCTGCTCATCCCTCAGACAGCCGAGCCACTTAGGCGGAAAGTTAATTCTAATTCCTCCGTCCCATAGAGAGGGCTGAGCGCCCCCCCCTCCCAGATCATATCGCAGGTGGCCGGAGCAGCGGGGGAGCCCCAGATCTCTATTATCAGCCCGAGGGGAGAGGCCGAGGAGGGAGGAGGAGGAGGAGACGGCAATATGGTGAGTTTAGTCTCACCTGGCCTCACAGTTTGACCTCTGGACCGAGAGGCTGCTCCTCCAGAAGAGCTCAGAAATAATTAAGGAGCAAAAAGTCTTCAGACTCTCAACGACACGCATGTTAATGAGCAGCGACACGCACACACCCCGAGCCATAAATACTCTCTAACACTACCTGCCTACGCACACACACAAACACACACACACACACACACACACACACACACACACACACACACACACACACACACAGGATGCTAATGTCTGTGAACTCTCAAGATCAAAGGTAAGATAAAAGACAAAGGCTGGAGTGAAGTCTCAGAAGACGCTTGTTTTTGCTGTTGGGGAGTCATGCAATACAGACATAAAAAGTCTATATTTAGACGAGAAAACGCGTATTTTTAGTGACCTAAACTGCTCTGATTACGTTGCTCGGCCCGGGCTGCCGTCAGCCTGCTACGGTTCATTTGACCGTTTCTAATAAGAGAACAGAACAAAGAGCGGTGGCATCTGCTCTCCCACAGGCTCACCTGCAGCTCACAGCCTGTCAAAATAAAAGCACGCAGCCCACTGTTTACCACAACATACAAACAATATTTAAGAAACATAATGAAAGTCCCACTGATACTGTCAGGTGTTTCCATTCAGGTGTTTGAGCTGTTACTCTAGGTAGAGTGTGGTCCTGCTCCATCCCATAATAACCCTGGTACCATGTGGTCCTGCTCCATCCCATAATAATATGTGGTCCTGGTCCTCCACTCTGAGGAAGATGGACGTCCAGAACATAGTTTTCTCAGATCTTTGATCTTTCTTTTAAAAGCCTTGAAAGGAACATTTAAGTCTTTGATGCCACAAAAGCAGCTGTAATATAAATTCTGGAGTCGAGATGTTTGTTTATGTCATTTATGATGGAGAGAGAGAGAAAGAGTGAAGGAGCAGAGAAGGAGATTTTCCTCCCCCTCCTCCTCCTCCTCCACCTCCTCCTCCTCCTGGGGGCAGACAGGTGGCCGGGCCGGGCACAGACGGCCCCCCCTCCCTCCTCCATGCTGGACCTGCTGGCCCGTCCAAACACTGAGCAGCAGAACTGAGAGGACAGCAGCCAGACACAAACACACACACACACACACACACACACACATACATACACACACGCACACACACACACACACCACCCGCCGAGCTTTCACAGAAAAAGTGTTTTCAAGAAAAACAACACGCGTGTGCGTCCTCCTCGGGCCATTTCACAGGATGTGTGTGTGTGTGTGTGTCGCCTGTTTAAAGTTTCTGTCAGAATTATTTCCCCCTTTCTTTCTTTCTTTCTTTCTTTCTTTCTTTCTTTCTTTCTTTCTTTCTTTCTTTACTGATTCTGTGGTGTTGTTTTCTCTTGGCCTGCAGAGGTTTCAGACGGTTGGAACACCCTGGATGGGTCCTGATGTGTTCTAGCTCCGCCCACTTCATGGAGGAGGCGTCGGTGCAGACTCCTCAGGACTTTGAGGAGGTGAACATGAGTTTGTTCTTTCAAGTCCAGACTGAAAGAGTGAGGTCTCCAGGTCTCCAGGCCTCCAGGCCTCCAGGTCTCCAGGTCTCAAGGTCTCCAGGTTTCCACATCTCCAGGCCTCCGGGCCTCCAAGCCTCCAGGTCTCCAGGCCTCTAAGCCTCCAGGTCTCCAGGCCTCTAAGCCTCCAGATCTCCAGGCCTCCAGGTCTCCAGGTCTCCAGGCCTCCAAGCCTCCAGGTCTCCAGGCCTCTAAGCCTCCAGGTCTCCAGGCCTCCAAGCCTCCAGGTCTCCAGGCCTCTAAGCCTCCAGGTCTCCAGGCTAAGCCTTCAGGTCTCCAGGCCTCCAGGTCTCCAGGTCTCCAGGCCTCCAGGTCTCCAGGCCTCCAGGTCTCCAGGCCTCCAAGCCTCCAGGTCTCCAGGCCTCCAGGCCTCCAAGCCTCCAGGTCTCCAGGTCTCCAGGCCTCCAGGTCTCCAGGCCTCCAAGCCTCCAGGTCTCCAGGCCTCCAGGCCTCCAGGTCTCCAGGCCTCCAAGCCTCCAGGTCTCCAGGTCTCCAGGCCTCCAGGTCTCCAGGCCTCCAAGCCTCCAGGTCTCCAGGCCTCTAAGCCTCCAGGTCTCCAGGCTAAGCCTCCAGGTCTCCAGGCTTCCAGGTCTCCAGGCCTCCAGGTCTCCAGGTCTCCAGGCCTCCAGGTCTCCAGGCCTCCAGGTCTCCAGGCCTCCAAGCCTCCAGGTCTCCAGGCTAAGCCTCCAGGTCTCCAGGTCTCCAGGTCTCCAGGCCTCCAGGTCTCCAGGCCTCCAGGCCTCCCACCACCTGACCATCTCCAGGTCGTAGTGAGTCGGGCAGCAGCACAAGGAGCTGTCCAACTTGGTTTTGGAAGCGTTGTGTGTGAATCATCAGACACAAACCAGCAAATATCAAGTTCCAGGAACCTCATTCTGAAGCATCTGGCGAATTAACCCGAAAATAAACGTCTTCAGAACCTGAAAAGGAACCAAAGAACAGTTGGTTCTGCCTTGTGCAGTCTTACATAACCAGCAGCTTCTCAGTCTGAGCTGTGAAGACCAGCAGGAGGAGAAGGACGGAGAAGATGCAGCATTCTGTTCCTCCCTTGTTAACGTCGTGATCAGCCTTGGAAACGTGGTTCCTATGAGCTGGTGTGAACACAGGCTGGTTCCCAGGAGAGAACCAAGCTTCTAAGAGAGCAGAGGCTGAGCACAGGTGTTCATGTGCACCTTTCATCAACACATCTCCAGGAGGTCACCTCCTCCTGCAGGATCAGAGCGATGTGGGAGTCAGTTTAGGATTGATTTTTGCTTTATTTTCAGCCTCATGGTTATCATCGTATCATTTAAAGCTCTAAATCTACTGAGACGAGTTTTGAAGCATTACTAGATAAATACTAGACAAAGGTGGGGTGAACTACTGATCATCTCGATCAATGATTTCATGGAGATTTATTGATGATTTAAACTGAAATTTAAGGGCAAAAAAACAAGTCAATGTCCTTAGCGTCGCCACATATTTAAATCTATATTTAATATGATATATAAAATATGATTTGAAAGCCCCCATTGTAGGACAAATACAGGCATATTCTCTTTCTATGTGATACGATGTGCTCTGTAGTTTTACATCCTTTCATTGAGATTTTGTTGCTGTGTTCTCTCTCTGGTTGTTTTGCATCATGTTATTGATATGAAGTGATTCCTCAGATGCTTTTATCCAGAGCAACTTAACGCTACATCCTGAGAGAGAGAGAGCTGTAGAGACATAGATCCTGCTCTGCGTCCTCCAGAGGGGGAGCAGAAGTGTGAGGGCCAGGACTCAGTGGAGAATAAAGTTCCTCTCTCTGAATGTTGGAGTTGAGTGGCAGCAGGTGGAGGCCTGCTCCTCCGCTCCTCCGCTCCTCTGCTCCTCTGCTCCTCACTCCTTCACTAATCAATCGTCCTCTCGCTGCAGGAGACGTCTCCTCTTTACTCAGCTCACAATCATCTTTCTCAGCTCCAACAGGGCTCACAGACCCAGGGCGACCACCTGCACCTCCTCGCTCCGTCATCTGGGGGCCCGAGGCGAGTCGACGCTGGGGTCAGTCGAGGACGAGGCCCGACAGAGGCCCCACAGAGGCCTGACAGAGGCCCCACAGAGGCCCCACAGAGGCCCGACAGAGGCCCCACAGAGGCCCGACAGAGGCCTGACAGAGGCCCCACAGAGGCCCGACAGAGGCCCGACAGAGGCCAGTAGAAACCTACCACCACTGCACACTGCCTCAACAACGCAGCTCCTCAGCTTCTGCCTGGGGAACAGAGCCCAGAAGATCACCTAAAGCAAACGGAGTGTGATGGAGACCTGGGCCGGCTGGATGGAGCTGTTCTCCACTGTTAACCTAGAACACTGGCTCCATCAGAAGTTCCTCAGTCTGTTTTATGGGTGTTCTGTACACATCCAGGATCATATGTGGGACTCTACGTAACTTTAGACGGTCCTTCTTACGGCTTCATTTCCACCTGACGGGGGGCGTCTCAGCTGTGGGTCTGCAGCCGGGCACAGACTGGGGATCAAACCTTCCTCTGAGCTCCTCGTTCCCCGTTTACCTCCAGAGCCTGAAAGCTGCGGAGGAACCCGCTCTGCTGCAAGACGCCACGAAGCAAAGAGAAGAGACGGCAACACCGGCGATCTGAGAAAACCAGTGTTCAAAAAGCAAAAAGAAAAAAAGAAAAAGAAAGAAAGAAAAACAATTGCATCCTCGTTGCATCAGTTGGATGTCGGAGCGTTGCTGGAAAATTCGTCATCCCAGAAGCCAACAAGGTCCTCAAAGTTAAAGCCAAACAATGCTCCACCGGCCCATTGATCTTCGCAGCACAAAAAATAAATAAACAAGTAAATAAAAATAGAAACACAGAGTGTTTGTGAGACAGAAGCCGGCCTCATTGTGATTCAGGATTCAGCTGCGGCTCCCTCCTCTGCCTCCACTTAGAGCTCTGACTTAGTGAAACACATTCCGTGGATTAATCTGCTCCGCCTGGAAGGTGAAGATAAAACGCTCCTCAGGCCAGTATCAGCCGGGAGGACGGGGGGGAATCACACACACTGCCCTACTCTATCACACACATTGTGATGATAATTATTTATCGTCCTCTCGTCAAGGTCGACGTTCTTTCCTCGAAAGAAGTTCAGAGGAAAAAAAACTTCGGAGCAGAAACGGGATCACTCACTCTCTCTGCTCATTTTCTCTCCAGAGCGTTTTTTTTAATTGTTAATGAGCAGGAATAAAAGAATGAAAAAAGCCGGCTCGGAGGCACAAGGTCGAGCAGAGCGTGCTTAATAAAGGTCCAGATGAAGAGCGGCCCCAGCAGCCAATCAGCTCGCAGCCTGAGCCCAGGGGGCGGGGCCTGATGTCACACACACAGCACACCATGTTACATAGTATTATGTAACGTTAGGAAGTCTGTTTAGTCTATATCAGTGATTAGAACTTGTTCTGTGAAGGATTTTGAGAGATGTTAATACCTCATGAAAACACCATGAAGACTTCTTCATACGTGTTAAAGGCCTTAAATTGATTTATCAACTGTTAATACTTAGTATTAATATCACCCTGTTCAAGATGCACACACTTACAAATATCTGTTGTCTTCACAACAATAATAAAGCAAAATCTTACACAACTCCTGAGCTGGATTCACCTCCTCTGACAGCCAGAGCGAGGAGGAGGAGGAGGAGGAGGAGGAGGAGAGGAGGAGGAGAGGGGTGTGTTTCAGGGTGATGAAGAGGACACTCCACTTACCTAGAGAGAGAGAGAAAAAAACAAGACGTAAATCATCAACAAAACATCCAAAGTAAACATCACATCCACACTTCATGTTTCGTTTCCAGATGTTTGGCAGAGAAAACAACAATCCACATGTTTCATAAACGACACACAGCTGGGTCACAGGTAGGCCACACAGCTATATACATGCATTCTCCTTTTTACTGATTCATCCTGTTCACTTTTAGTTGCTCTGGTTACATGACAACAGCCTCAGACAGTGAAGTTTCCTTCGTTCTGATCTAAGGACCAGAAAGCAGAGCTATGAATACCAGAGAGGGTTGGACCAGCTCACAACACCTCAGCAAACACACAATTCATCATCTCAGTCAGTTCTGATCTGAAGACGAAGAGCAGGAAACAACCAGTGAGAGAGGAAAACTGGGTAGGATGTAACAATAACATAGAACAGAATAGAGTAGAATAGAACAGATCAGAGCAGTGTTAAATAGAACAGAGTAGAATAGAATAGAATTGAGTAGAGTAGAGCAGAATAGAAAAGGACACACCAGAGTAGAATAGAACAGAATAGAATGTTTTTGTCATTATTCCAACAGCGTCAGAGCTTAGAGGGAGATCTGGTTTTGGAATCGCTCCCGTCTACATCCCGACACGTTACTCCAGGTTTCACACACGCTCCAGAGCACGTTCCAGCTCCCACGCTCCTGCTCGTGTTGGACTGGAACAAACAGGAGACCCCACATCCTCGCCCGGCCACACACACACACACACACACACACACACACACACACACACACACACACACACACACACACACACACACACACACACTAATCTGCGGCCTGGACACGTATGGAGCTGGCCGGGAGCGGCAGGGATGCTGCCAGGAGCAGCTGGGGGAGCCCAGGATTCCCACTGGAACACCAGCAGCTCCACCAGCAGCTCCACCAGCAGCTCCACCAGCAGCTCCACCAGCAGCTCCACCAGCAGCTCCACCAGCGGCTCCTCTGGCCCCGCCTCCCCGTCCTGAACCCGCCCACTCCTGCTTCCTGATCCGCTCCCAGAAACACAGAGTTTCTGTGCAGCGTTCAGTGAGTCAACAAGTAGGAACAAAACAGAAAAGCAAACAGTGGAAAGCAAAGAAACCCGAGACTGTACACACAATAGGAATCCAAACACTGTCATACTGAAAAAAAACTGAATTGCAATTGAAAAGATACAGGAATGTACTGTGGCCCTCTCTATATGCAGAGGAGGTTTTATAGTTTATTGAACCTGAACCAGGAATCAAAGTCATGAACAGTGACTGCATGTTGTTTTTATGTAAGTTATGTAATATAGTTAACAATATCTCCTTACTATTATCATCATCATTAGTAGTGCAGTTGCAGTAGTAGTAGTAGTAGTAGTAGTAGTATTAGAAGTATTCCTCTATTGTTCATGGTGTCATGCCTGATGTGTAACATACTAGATGCTCTCTGTCCTGACTGGGTCATTCTCTCACAGACCTGAATTCCTCCTCTTCACTTCAAATTCCCTCTCATGAACTGGACAAAGTCCAGTGTGTGTGTGTGTGTGTGTGTGTGTGTGTGTGTGTGTGTGTGTGTGTGTGTGTGTGTGTGTGTGTGTGAGGCTGAGCTGCAGCTTGGTGCGTAGGACTGGCTACAGGAGGCGTCTCCACAGGGTGCAGCTACTCCTCTCCATTCCTCTCCTCCCTCTCCTCCCTCTCCTCCCTCTCCTCCCTCTCCTCCCTCCCTCGTCACCCTGGCGACCAGTCTCTCTCCATCCAGCAGATGGGAGGAGAAGCTCCTCACCACAGTTCTGGAGCACCGCCCTCTGACCTCGCCGTGCTCCCCGACAGGAAGCTCCGTCTGCCGGCACCGGCTGCGGCGCCCGCTGGGGGGCCCCGCCTGCTGAGTGGCCCCGCCCACTGGCTGGCCCCGCCCACTGGCTGGCCCTCTGGGGGTAGAGCTCACACGACTCCAGCATGATCACTAGGCTCTACGCTCTTCACCTGCCAGGTGAGGGATCTCCAAACAGAGCTTTGGTAGCTGGTAGGACAGTGACATCTGCATGTTGTAAACAGCTGGTTTGTGACATCTGCATGTTGTAAACAGCTGGTTTGTGATGGTTTGTGTGGATGCCTGCAGATGTTCTTACTCCTAATTTCACGCATGCTGAGTAACTACACATAGATCCACAACATATCCACAACATAGATCCACAGTTCTGAACTTTCATCCTCCTCAGCGTTAGTTGATCAGTCAAAATGGCTGAATCGTTTTAGATGATTATAAATCTCTACTGATACACACATTGTTCAACCTTATATTGTGTTTTCCTTCTTGATATTTGTGTAAATGTGAGAACTTTTTAACTTCTGTTTGGTGTTTATGGCCTGAGGTCCAACAACAAAAGTTTTGTGTTGATATTATTTAGACTTCAACAAAGAATCAGATGAAACCTTTGGCACTTGTTATCACTGTGAACCTCATTTCAGTATTTAACAAGGAAACTCTTGAAAACTATTGGAAACCATCTACATGTTCTCCACAGTGGTGAGGGAAGGAGTTGCATGACCTCAGGTCACTGACGACCAAAGGCCATAGATTATAAATGGAAGATCAAAAGTTGTGATGTTCAAAAGAAGATGATACAAACATGAAACTCCACTTTCAGAGTTAATGTGCTTATTATCATAGATGCACAATCTAATGATTGTGGAACTATATTATTCAGTATTCCAGATACTTGCATCACCAAGTGTTTCGCAACATCAGCCTCTGTGTTTCTGATCAGCTGCTGAAGACCTTCAATACTTATGCTGCATATTCATCTACAATTATATTCTTATTCTGATTATTACTGTTGTTAGAAGTCTGAGTTGAAATCTAAAACATGTTCCTCTGTTCAGCTTTCTGGTTGGGTTATTACCTGGCTGAGCTGGTTCTGACACTGATCAACCAGGTCCTTCATAACAACGTTTAAGCCTCGAACCCTCGACATAGTGAGAAACCTCATCAAACATCAAGCATCATAGAGATGATCTAACGTTACCAGAAGCACAGCTGGAGCACAGCTGGAGTTGGCTGGGTGTGAAGGACTAACCCGGTGTGTTTCTGAGGGCCTGCCCCACTTCTGCTCCAGTCCACTTCACTTTAAGTGACTTTACAAGGTGAGCGTGAACTTTTTAAAAGCTGCAGCACAGTTTACTGCACCTCCTCAACACACTGCAGCTCTTTATTAGCCCGAGGCGATTAAAGTCATGGGACAGTTGAGCTGTTTTCCTTCTTTGTCCAGGAGCTTCAGTCCCTGCTGAGGACACGGGCCAGGACGAGCCGTCAGCACCCACCGCTCAACACGTCAAAGTTTTCATTCCCAGTGAGCTAGAGAGCTCAGATGGAGCACTTCTCCTTGTTCTGTGGGGCTCACATAGAAGCTATGAGTTCTGGTTCCACCAGAAATGCTTTTATGGTGATCTGGAAACCACACAGACTGAATTCTGATCTCCGCTTCTTAATGTGAGTCTACGTGACTTTACGTTCCTTCTAACCAGCGTAGCTCCTCAGCTGGTTCTCCCTCACTAAGTGGAAACTGGAGCTCTGCTGCAGCTGTGGAGCGATGCTCCACATCCAGCCTGAGATGATGGAGCCAGAGGAGGAACCAGAGACTGAGGAGGAACCAGAGGAGGAACCAGAGACTGAGGAGGAACCAGAAACTGAGGAGGAACCACAGGAGGAACCACAGGAGGAACCAGAGACTGAGGAGGAGCAGAGACATTGCCAGGAACAGAGCAGGAACTGAAGCCCAGCTGCAGGCTCTCTGTCCTGTCCTTCAGGTCCTCCCCTCCCTGAACGGAGGCAGCTACAAACTGTGTCATCACGTCCCTGTTCAGGTTCACATAGCCTTGTGAAGATGAGACCAGATGTTTTCAGACCTGTCGTACTTTGGCTTTTAGTTGGGAACAGACTGTTGATTATCAACTTCATTCCTTTAAAATGCCACTAAACCTGATAATTGTCTTCACTCTTTATTATTATCACCACCTACTGAGCAGTCGCATGTGGAGCTGACGACTTCAAACAGACGTACTGGTTCTCTGCCCTCTGACTGGTCGTACTGGTTCTCTGCCCTCTGACTAGTCGTACTGGTTCTCTGCCCTCTGACTGGTCGTGCTGGTTCTCTGCCCTCTGACTGGTCGTGCTGGTTCTCTGCCCTCTGACTGGTCGTACTGGTTCTCTGCCCTCTGACTGGTCGTGCTGGTTCTCTGCCCTCTGACTGGTCGTGCTGGTTCTCTGCCCTCTGACTGGTCGTACTGGTTCTCTGCCCTCTGACTGGTCGTGCTGGTTCTCTGCCCTCTGACTGGTCGTGCTGGTTCTCTGCCCTCTGACTGGTCGTGCTGGTTCTCTGCCCTCTGACTGGTCGTGCTGGTTCTCTGCCCTCTGACTGGTCGTGCTGGTTCTCTGCCCTCTGACTGGTCGTGCTGGTTCTCTGCCCTCTGACTGGTCGTGCTGGTTCTCTGCCCTCTGACTGGTTGTATTGGTTCTCTGCCCTCTGACTGGTCGTGCTGGTTCTCTGCCCTCTGACTGGTCGTGCTGGTTCTCTGCCCTCTGACTGGTCGTGCTGGTTCTCTGCCCTCTGATTGGTCGCTGAGATGCTCCTCCCCCCCCTCCCCTCTTCTTAACGAGCCTCTTCATCTGCGGAGGCGAGGCTGCAGCGTGGAGCGGCTCGGCTGGCGTCCCGCGTGTCGCAGGCCAGGGTCCAGGGGTTTTTATTGGCCGGATGTTCCTCCCAGTCCCCCCAGTGGCATTAAAACAGCTGTTACAACGTGATGAGCTGAGAACGACTACACGGGGCGAAGCCGGAGCGCGCCTCGTAAACCCTGCGGCCCGGAGTAAAAGTGCTGATTAATGGCTTGTGCACATTAAAAGCACGATCAGGTTTGAAGAGCGCCAACTGTGCTCCTGGCTCCACAGCCAGCGTGTGTGTGTGTGTGTGTGTGTGTGTGTGTGTGTGTGTGTGTGTGTGTGTGTGTGTGTGTTAATGAAACCGCAGCTCGTCCACAGTGCGATGGATGTGGAAGTCGGACTAATACTAATATATAAGAAGGCTGAGGGATGTGAGGAGTGGGAGCTGTAACCTGGGGCCCAGGGAGGGAGATTATTTAGGCATGAACGGTAATAACCCGCCATTAAGTTTTATGAACTCAATTATGTGGAAAGGCCTGAGATCGTGTAGCGACAGCGCTCTAACCTGTTATAGATATAATCCAGATTAAATCACAGCGTTATTTTCCTGCAATTCCGACACTTTGTCAAGAACAAATGAGTAAATCAAAGATCAAATAAGAACACAGAATTTATTCCCTGACCATGGAAATCAAATGAATTCAAAGTGAGATTTAACTCATTCTTTTGAAAACCCATTAGATCTATCTCTATATATATATACGTATAGATATATGATATATACTTGTCACAGTTATTAAAGGCCCCAACTGCACAGCTGGATGTGGAGGCAGAGGTCCAAGCTCCCAAAGAGCGTACTGCAGGATCAGACAAGCTAGCACCCTGACAGGCCTCTGCTATAGTTTGTACAGTTCTTACTGTGTGTTCAGTCCCATTAGTCAGGTCAGGAGTCATTAACCTACCTGACAGTCTGACCTCTGCTCGGCAGACAACCAGGCCAATACAGAAACCGATCTCAGCAAAACACCCGAGTCGTTCTTAAAGACGAGCAGAGAGAGCGAGGCCTCCACGCAGCAAACGTGGAGGAGGTGCAGCGGAGGTGGAGGAGGAGGAGGGAGGTCAGGGAGAGGTCCCTCAGTCCGCAGCTGATGAAGAGCGCGGCCATAAATAAAGAGGCTGGCGCTCCAGTAATGTGCGGCCTCTCATTACCACGCCGAGGAGCAGCCATCAGCTGCAGCCAGAGGAGAGAGGCAAGACATCAAAACAGCGAGGAGCCTGGGACGGATGGAGGCGCAGCTTCCTCCAGACGAGGCAATCTGAGAGGAGGAGGAGGAGGAGGAAACCTGGAGGAGCAGAGTCTGGAATCTAAGGAGGGATCAGATGCTGAATTAAGCGTGAGGGTGCCTGCTGCAGATGGTTGTTAGTCCTCACAGCTGAGGTCAAACACCCCCAATGACTCCCGCTGGCTCCATCCCTCCAGATTAGGCTCCATCCCTCCAGATTAGGCTCCATACTTCCAGATTAGGCTCCATCCTTCCAGATTAGGCTCCATCCTTCCAGGAGGTCTTGGTGGACCCATCCCTCTGGAGAGACGGGTCTTTAATCTGCTGCTCTGTTCCTGACAGTGTTGTCTTAATAAGTGGCGTGTCTGTTTGCTGCTAATACCCTCTTTAATGGCTCTTAAGCCGCCTTCTCTTTGGGTGCCAGGTCTGAGCCCCCCCCCCCCCCCCCTCATGTCGGCCATGTTGACCCGCTGACACCCGGCTCACACAGCGGGGGGCGCCGGGGAGCTGCCACTCCATGGCCTCCGTCCAGGGGTTAATCCCTCCGGAGGAGGAGGAGGAGGAGGAGGAGCAGCCAGGAGGAGCAGCCGGCAGAGGCTGCTGGATCTGTGAGCAATCCCCAGGACACGCCAACCGGACAGACGCTTTTCAAGAACTTCCAAGGTCCATTTTCCAGGTTTCCCTCCAAACCTCACAGCTGTGAAGAATCACGTGCTGGTTTTTCAACAGGTGACAGACAATGAGAGACGCTGAACGCTACGGCTCTGCTTCATGGAAGAGAAGCAGGAAGTGTCCCTGAGTCATCGCTCTCATCACTCGCCTCGCTTTGCTTCCTCCCGGCCTGCAGCTCACCAGCCGCAGCCCTCCCCCTCTCCTCCCCCTCCCTCCCTCTGCTCCTCCTCCTTTCTCCTCTCCTCCTGCTTCAGCAGATCCCTCCACCCCAGACCTCTGATGGAGGTCATGTGACTGGTCATGTGACTGTCCATTAACAGGCTGATGGAGGCACAACTCCAGCTCCGTGTCCCATGATGAGCCCAAAACAAACTGAGCTGTTGTTGTTGACATGACAACAACAACAACAACAACAACAACAACACGACGTCAGTATTTCATATTCCGCCGCCGACTACATCGAGCCGCTCGGACCTATCGGACGGTGTTATCGGGTTTCTTAAGTCAAGTTTTTTTGTGGCTGCAGATGAACGATCGGGTCAATAATGAGAGCACGTCGTTTCCAGTTTTCATTTGTAGTTATTGAACGTCCTGAGACTGCAGAACAGGCTGAGGGGACGATACTGTACACACTCTAAACACAGGTTGAATTAGAGTAAATACATACAAATATTTACCTCCACACTTTAAGAAATGATCATTTGAAATAAATGGAAAATATTGAAATATTTAAAAAACAATGAAAATGTTTACATCACAGATTTATATTACAAACATTGAAAGTATCAGATTCAGTCAGAGTACAGGGCCACATCGTCTCCTGAGAAGCTCAGGAACGGTCCAGCTTCAGCTTTGATTCATTGAAGTCACAGTCCTTAACAAACATAATCTAAACAACAACAAGCAAACAACATATGTTCAACACATACATATACAGATATTCAAAGCACTCCCACCTCCTCTTCAACCTGATCAAGCACTTCGTATCGATTCAGAGACGGAGGCTGACGTCTCTGGTCGCAGACTCTTCATGCTGCCTCTCGTTTCCAATCAAACATGACAACGCAGCCAGTGATTGATTATCAGGAAGAAGCAATCAGCTGAGACTGAATCAGATGTGACACCCCACCCAGCGACTCCCACTCTCACTGGATGTGAACCAGAGCTCCATCACACACTGGACGTGTCTGCGTGTCCAGTCCAGTCAGAGGCGAGCAGAGGACGTCTCCCAGGATCACATGGGTCAGACTCAACACACACACACACACACACACACACACACACACACACAAAACTGCTGCTGCTGTTCATCTGATTGATCTGCCCCTGATCAGTCAATCACAAGTCGCTTTGTCTGAAGCATAACTGTGAAGACACGTCTTAACATGGACTCTCACTGGCACCAGCAGCCTCCTCCTCCAGCCTCCTCCTCCAGCCTCCTCCTCTAGCCTCCTCCTCCCCCTCAGACCGCCTCAGTATGCGGCCGGCGGCCATTGCTCCAGGGAGCAGGTTAAAATCACAGGTTGGAACTCCTCGGCCTCACTCCTGCTCCCCAGGCAGCAGGAGTATTCCCGTACAGCTCCGACAGGTCCAGAGGGAGGAAACATGTTCCTTTACGCTTCAAATACAACAGGTGGACAAACTGCCCCCCCCCCCCTCCAACCAGGTGTTTCCTTCCATCCTGAGCAGTCCAGATGCTGCAGACAGATTCTATAGATCCTACACCTACACACTGCTGCAACACATGGTTAATTCTATAGTGGATTCGTTATGTATCATCATCTCTCCATCAGTCAACTGATCTATGAAATCCACAATGATGATTTCTGTGGTTCACAAAGGTTAAGATGTAGACCTAAAACTCACAGATCTCCATGTAACTCCATTTCATAGAGCTTAGAAAATACAGTTTAATTCAAATAATTTAATTTAATTTAATTCCCCATAAAATGTAGTCAACATCCCATTATGTTGTACAGCTTTTGTACTACATGCTTTACACACACACACACACACACACACACACACGCACACACACACTCTTCCCCTGAAAATGTGTGCATGTCAGGTGTGACTTCAGCTGGAAGCCTGCTCCCTCCTGACCTCAGACCTGATATGGAGTTTCTGCAAATTCTTCAGAGATCTGTGTGTGTGTGTGTGTGTGTGTGTGTGTGTGTGTGTGTGTGTGTGTGTGTGTGTGTGCGTGTGTGCGTGTGTGTGCGTGTGTGTGTGCCTGTGTGTGTGTGTTCTGACCTCAGGTCATTCCACCAGTGAATGTTTGATGGAGCCTCCTCCTCCAGAAACACTCAGAGTCTTTTTTAAAGCTGTGAAGCCACCAGGAGGCTGAGGGCTGGGAGCAGCTCTACGCTGTGGACCTCCTCCACTGACCTCCTCCACTGACCTCCTCCACTGACCTCCTCCACTGCTGAGCGCTAAAACCCCATCACACCAGTTTGTTTCTGACTCTGACGTACAGAATCAGCTCGTGCTTGCAGGCCTGTTGTGACAGATCCAGAGGACGCTACATCGCTACAGATCCTTGTTGGGAGACAGAACCTGAATTCCTGGATGAGATTGATTTTTTTATCTGAGAAGAAAAATAGGATCTAAGGAATGAAATGCCGCCATGTTTGGCTTATTCATGTATTTTATTTTCCTGCTCCAGTGTTGTCCTGTAGGTAACCACAGGCAGGACTCAGACTTCTCTGCAGAATGTCTGGAATGCTGCGCTATCCTGCTCGGCCGTCTCAGGGATGTCTGGGGGAGTTTCCTTTTTTCCCCAGAAATAAAACGTCTGTTCTTTGAGACAAATTAGGAGCTTCACTTTGAGTCTTTCAGCGATGAAAACGTTTGAAGTTGTTTACTGTGAAACGTGTCGTCACTAGACGTGTTCCTGTGTGGAGTTTCTCCCGGGAACGATCCAGACAGATTCCAGAGGACGGAACGCCGAGCGGAGCATCCACGCTGCGTCTCAGATCCACGTTCTGCAGCCTCTCACCTTCTACCCAGGAAGTCTACAGAGGTCAGAGGTCAGGACTGATCTGCACGTCACGCTCTACACTGACGTCACGGGTCTGAATAGCTAGAGCAGCAGCTAGAGGAGCTAGAGCAGCTAGAGCAGCTAGAGGAGCTAGAGTAGCTAGAGCAGCTAGAGTAGCTAGAGCAGCTAGAGCAGCTAGAGGAGCTAGAGTAGCTAGAGCAGCTAGAGGAGCTAGAGTAGCTAGAGCAGCTAAAGGAGCTAGAGCAGCTAGAGGAGCTAGAGCAGCTAGAGCAGCTAGAGGAGCTAGAGCAGCTAGAGCAGCTAGAGGAGCTAGAGCAGCTAGAGCAGCTAGAGGAGCTAGAGCAGCTAGAGTAGCTAGAGCAGCTAGAGCAGCTAGAGGAACTAGAGCAGCTAGAGCAGCTAGAGGAGCTAGAGTAGCTAGAGCAGCTAGAGCAGCTAGAGGAGCTAGAGCAGCTAGAGCAGCTAGAGCAGCTAGAGCAGCTAGAGCAGCGAGCCATCTCAAGCCTTTATGAGACTTAAACCTCAGATTCTGAGCGAAGCAGCTTCACATTTGTGTCAGATCTGTCCGTCAGAGTGGACGTGTCTGTGGAGGTACGACAGTTTAATCATTCCACTGGCTGAACTGGGAACGTTACGTAAGCGCCTGAGCGAGGGAGACGCCGCTCCGATGATTCCACGCCTCTCCAACCAAAGCTGGAATTAAAACCACGCTCGACTGGAGTCTGACCTCTGAGCTGGGAACCATCTAGAAACACGCTTTGTCTCCACAATGAGACACTCAAATATGAGAGGGTTCAGATTCTACTTTGAAGATCTACACAGTTATGGCTCCACCCCCAAACGTCTCTGATTGGCTCAGGCTCAGGATTTGCCGTCAGGTGACGTATGGCACATAGATCAACATCAGGTGTAGCACATCTGGAATCAGCTGCAGGAAAACATTCCTGAATTCTCTGTCGATACTTTAGGTGCTGTAGTACTGTGACGCTAGAGATAGATACTATAGATCCTTAACTAGATCCTTAACTGCCTCTCCAACAGTTGGTCATCTTTATAGTTGATTCATCTGGTGATCATTTACTCTGATCTATAAAAAGCACATTATGATTCATAAGGTTTACAGAGGCTAAGAAGCAGACTGGAAATCATCTACTGATAGTAACTACAAGTTGTCAATTACTTTACTATTTGACTGCACTGACAAATGCAACATTAGAATAAGTGCAAAACATCAAAACAACATGATATAGAGCGGTAAACACAGTCACAGAGGAGGGAGAGGAGACGTTAGAGCTCCAGGAGGTCATGTACGCTCACAGGAGACATTTCCCACCACAACACTAACGTGACTTCACTGTTTCATCTCAGAGCGAGAGCAGCTATAAAGACTCACTCCTCCACTCTGCTGCGTGAGTCCTGATACATCTTCATAAAACCCGAGTTTGAGTTTTGTTTGTTTTATTCCTGCTGTAGGCCTCATCTGGGAATGAATTATTTATGCCTTAAAACGCCTTAAAACCCTCAGCAGTTGTCTGTACTTTGGTTTGAGGTCCCTGGTTTGGGGTGTGTGAGTGTGAGCGTGTGTGAGTGTGTGTGTGTGTGTGTGTGTGTGTGTGTGTGTGTGTGTGTGTGTGTGTGTGTGTGTGTGTGTGTGTGTCAGATGTTTCGTGGACGTCAGAGCCCCTCAGAAGCGTTGATCAGACTTAACGAGGCTGCGTTTTGGTTTTTCCGTCCTCTGGGAACAGACCTGCTGTGATCCGCATACCTGCCGCCCGGCCGAGCTTAATAATTAATCCCGTAACTGTGTTCCCTGAGCTGGAGAGGCTGGAGAGGCTGGAGAGGCTGTAGAGGCTGGAGAGGCTGGAGCGAGCGAGGAGCCTCGCTGGAGCCTCCTGGACTCGCGGTCCGCTCGGAGGCGTCGCTGTCTCTGAAATATTGATGCAGCCGAGATTTAGCAGATGTGAGAGGCGGCCGGCGTAAATGTTTCAGAATGTTTTACGTAATCTGAGGTCGGATTATGAACACGTCACTGGAGGCAGGCAGCAGCTTGTTGAGTCTGAGGGATCTGGTGGAGGCAGCTCTCCACTCCATATCTGTGGCCTCACTTTGACTGTTTCTCTAGATTTATTTCTACATCGCCTACATTTTGCACTTAAACACATGTAACACTGTTAAATTCAATCTAACGATGAATCTAAGGCTCAAGACAAGTCTTTGTAATCGTTAAATTAGTCGATGACATTCTGGATTAATCGTCAGTTGTTTGGTAGTTTGGGAGGCCGGTTCCTCTCTATGTTGAAGACAATCTACAGGAAAAAGTGTCTTCATAAACACAAAAAGAAAAAGAAACACTCTAAAAAGAAAAATAAGAAAATGCTGATTTCCAATCAGAATCGTTTTCACTGTACGACTCATCGAGTCGCCCTTGGGGAACCAATTAAAATGATATGAATGCTTTTGCTTTTTCCACGCAGCACACTCTCAATCCCTCCCTTCACACGCCATCTGCTTTTATGGATCGATCCAAGAAACGAGAGCGGCTTTCATCTGTCACGGCTGAGACCAGAGCTCACGTTCCGCCTCCATCACGTCCAACAAACCAGGAACTCCGACGATCCAGTCAGAGCGCACGCTCCCAGGAAGCGGCTGGAAACCAGCGCGGAGAGTCGATCATATCTGCAACTTAACTCAACACTTCACTGGAGCCATCGACTCAAACTGGCTCAAACAGCATCGTGGCCAGCATCGCTACGGCTGGACGGCCTCGCCAGACGCTCCAGCCCGACAAACAAAACCTCATTAATCCATCAGCAATTGTGAAATTCAATTTGGGTAAAAATGCTTGGAAGTGGAAGTGGGAAGAGGGAGCGTGTGTGTGTGACGGCAGCAGCAGGATGACGGATTAGGGCCCCATTACTCACCATTTGTTATTCAATAAATCATTAATGGCCTCTATGAATAGCAGGGCGTGATGGACACGCAGCCCTGAGATGCTGAGGCAGCAGAACCTCAGCAGCGCAGCCTGCTCCCACAATGCACTGCATAATGTAGGACTGCTGCCTCCACAGCCTCCACAGCCTCCACAGCCTCCACAGCCTCCACAGCCTTCTAGAGGCTTCCACAGGCTCCCAGAGCCTTCCACAGCCTCCACAGCCTTCTAGAGCCTTCCACAGGCTCCCAGAGCCTTCCACAGCCTCCACAGCCTTCTACAGCCTTCCACAGGCTCCCAGAGCCTTCTAGGGCCTTCCAGAGCCTCCACAGCCTCCACAGCCTCCACAGCCTTCTAGAGCCTTCCACAGCCTCCACAGGCTTCCAGAGCCTTCCACAGCCTCCACAGCCTCCACAGCCTTCTAGAGCCTTCCACAGGCTCCCAGAGCCTTCTAGAGCCTTCCACAGCCTCCACAGCCTTCCAGAGCCTTCTAGAGCCTTCCAGAGCCTCCAGAGTCTCCACAGCCTTCTAGAGCCTCTACAGCCTTCCATCACAGCCACACACAGTGTTTCTGCCTGTTTACAGTAACGTGATGCGGCCTCTTCAGGAAGGACGTAGAATCTGAACCTCAGATAGAGACAAGGTTGGACTGAGGATGCTTTCATGAACCTGACCTGCTGGTACTTCCTCCGACCTCACTCACTAGACAGATGCATGGAAGAGTCAACAACAGTAATACAAAGTCTCAATTCTCTGGCATCCACTTCAACTTCAGTTGAGATTTTGTCTGAGTGACGCATTCACTCAGTCTTGTACTTATGCGCGTATTATTTAATTATATTCATTTTTATTCACCTATTTTTATTATTCATTTTATAATCGAAGGTTGTTTTTATTTGGTTACTCCTTGAGTCTTTAATAGTTACTGAAAAATAACGGATCAGCAAAACTAATGAGCAACAACAAGTTGGAGCTGGATTCTGCAGGTCTCTCTCACACACACACACACACACACACACACACACACACACACACACACACACACACAGGCCTGGGCCTGGTAGGATTAATAAAACTCGTCCGTTTTGCTTTAAGACAACGCTCGGCCTGAGAGAGCAGCTCAATTTCCGCCTTCATTAATCTGATCTGAAGCCCAGGGATGATTTGATAACGGCTCGATGGAGTCGCACCTTCCTCCCCCTCCTCCTCCTCCTCCTCCTCTTCCTCCTCCTCCTCCTCCTCCTCCTCCTGTGGTGATGAAGGGTGGTCAGAACACGTGCTGCTCACTCAGGAAACTCAGTTAATAACCTCTCGATTATCAGGATCAAGAATAGTCAAATATTTGCTGCGGCTCTATTGTACACTCTGTTGTACACTCTATTGTACACTCTGTTGTACACTCTATTGTGCACTCTGTTGTACACTCTATTGTACACTCTTTTGTACACTCTGTTGTATGAATTCACATGTTCAGGAACAACGGTTTGAGTCGAGTTGTGCAACAACACAATTCATGTGTTTAGAAACTTTCTCGACTTGTAGAACATTTATTCTCTGTTTCCCTGCTTCATTCCAGGCTGGGATCAGATTGAACCTGCAGACAAACTCGCTCACTTTCTCCAGCCTTTGTATGAACACACCTCTGCAGGAGCAGCAGCTTCAGCACCCCCCCCCCCCCCTCCCTCACCCCCCCCCCCCCTCCCCCTCCCTCGCTGCAGCCTTCCAGACAGATAAATGGGAAGGAGTCAGACTGAATGAGGTTTTCTCGAATGATCCTACTTCCACACCAGCAAACCAATTACCATGACTAAGATAAACCCCTCCAGCACCCCAGTCCTCACCCTCCCTCCCTCCCTCCTCCCTCCCCACGACCAGCTCTTTCCAGGCAGAGAGAGAGAGAGAGAGAGGGAGAGAGAGGCGGCCATTGTTGTGATGGCTGGGCGCCCGGGGGGGTGAGAGGAAGTCAGAAGTCAGCTTGTCGTCACTTTACTGCCTCATGAGCAGAAAAAAGCAGAAGAAGAAGCTGAGACTCCAGCGAGAACCAGAGAGACACACGCCCCAAACAGTGACATTTCCATCCAGCCGCTTCATTAGCATTTCCTCTCTGGATCTTAAAGTGGAGAAATGTCAGGAGTGAGGCCGTGGGCGCCGAGTGGCAGCGGCGTGTGATGAGTGGCTCTTGTTTTGGTGCCAAACTTGGGGGGCAGGCACCAAAGCAGCCTTTGATTTATCCCTGCTGCCAGCGCGCGGCTAACCTGCTCCCTGATTAATGCCAGACGGGTTTTCTGCCTGTTCTCAGCCGACACGTCGACGTTACATAAGAGCTCCGAAATGTAGTTCTTTATTTCCAACGGTAGCTCAGACCTAAACGCAGAAATGCTAAAAGTCTCTGAGCTGTTTCCTCATCGGAGATTATTTCATTACATCCGTCATATTTAACGTCGAGAGACAAGCTGGAGTTCAAACCTCAGAGCCTGGAATTCACTGCTGCAGCTTCTATGTTCCCTGGTCTACATACAACCACATTCCCTCTTCACATTCACAAGCCCTCCAGGCTGAGCTGTCCTTCCAGGGGACTCCAGATCATCTGAGTCCACAGTGTCTCTGATCAGAGGCTCTGATGGTGGCTGGGGGGCGGGGGGTGGAGGAGGGGGTAGGGGGGGTGGAGGAGGGGGGGTGGGGGGTGTGTGGGGGGGGTGGTCCTCGACCCTCGCTCCTCCACAGTGTCACCTCAGTGTCACCATGTCTCGCTCTGGATCGAGACGAGGAACGGAGCAAAGACAAACAGCTTTGAGAGGCTGAGCTGGAAGCAGAGCGGCAAAAGCCTTATCTGACAAAACCTGCAGGGATTTAGGTTGAGATTACCGAGGCAGACAAAGAGACCCAGACGGACTAGACCCTGCAGGACTAGACCCTGCAGGACTAGACCCAGCAGGACTAGACCCTGCAGGACTAGACCCAGCAGGACTAGACCCTGCAGGACTAGACCCAGCAGGACTAGACCCTGCAGGACTAGACCCAGCAGGACTAGACCCAGCAGGACTAGACCCTGCAGGACTAGAGCCTGCAGGACTAGAGCCTGCAGGACTAGAGCCTGCAGGACTAGACCCAGCAGGACTAGAGCCTGCAGGACTAGACCCAGCAGGACTAGACCCTGCAGGACTAGACCCAGCAGGACTAGACCCTGCAGGATCCTGTCAGCTAGCTGGCTAACGGGCCCGGTTGAGACGGCGCTCCCTGAAGGTTGGAGCGACCTGGAGCCTGGACCAGGGCCAGAGGGCGCCAGGCCTCATAAATGAACCCATCCATCTCAGGAGGTTGTTCCTGGACGACAGTAATTAGAGGAAGCTTCTAGAAGAGCAGTGACGTGATCAGAGGACACGAGAGGATGAATGTTTTACTGAAACCTCTCTGGCCTCCTCGAGAGGAGCTGCATGGAGGCAGCACTCAGTCTGACTGGAAACCTGCTCAGAACAGGTAAACATCTGCACCTTAACCAGACTACTAGTTATCAGTCATGATGCACATGCTGTCTACTGAATTCACACACTATATATTATTATATTATTAAAATCATTTTATATTTCTATATCTTATTTCATTATCATTACTTACTGACTCACTAACTAACTGACCTTTTATTGTTATTACTTGGCCCTCATTGGTTACTTTAATGATTAATAGGTACTTATTATTACATACTCAGACTGGAGACTGTTTCATGTATGTTTTTTGCCATGCCTTGGACTGCTTTATTGTTACTAAAGAACTCAATTAACTTCACTGCTAAGTTATATATCATAGTTCTTACACAGTTATTAGAGGAAGAAGAGCCTCCTATGAACCGCGTTCCTCTAGTGACCAAACATCCAAACATCCTGAATAGGTTTCCTCAGCCTTTGACTAAATCTGAAGTGCTGGCCCTCTACCCAAAAGCCTTTCACACATCAGGACAGCTCCTCTCTTTATCTTCATCTTGATGGTTCTCACACGGTCACAAACACTGAGGGAGCTCCAGAGGTAAGAAGCCACAGACTGCAGTCGGAAGCTGCTGGAAGCGAAGCATCAGCGCGATTCTCTGCCAGGAGGAGCTGACGTTGTGTGTTGTGCGGCTCCCGCTGTGTCCTCCTTTCACGCTCTCCTTCCTCCCTAAAGAAGCGAGAGCTGCTGAAACGCTGTGATCCCAGACAGACGCCCAGACACAGCTTTGTCTGAGGCACCAGAGGCCTCACTTTGTTTTCCAAAGGGACCAAAAGTTGCTGTGTTTGAACTCCAACTCTCTGGAAGGAAGAGCTCGTCTGCTCCTGGTGGGAATCTTCCACCTGGGGTCTGGTTTCAGATCATCCAGCTCTGACTCAAAGATTAACGCCTCGCAGCCTCTTTGCTTTACAATCAGCTGCAAGCAGAGTTCAAGGAGCACAGCAAAACACCAGCAGAGAGCGGACAAAGCCACCGTGGAAAGCTGCCTGTTTCTGGCCTGTTTCTGGTTGCTCCTTGATGCAACTTTCCAATGGAATCCATTGGGATCTCAACCACTGACGTCATGATCTGGGTTACAGACATGATCTTGTCCATACAAGACTCACATCTGGTGTTTCTATGACAGTCTGAGCAGCACAAGTCCTGGACCAGGTTCACACCTGATGTTTTTCAAAATAAAACCGATCTGAAGGGTCGGTCATTACTAGGTCATTACTTCCTGGCTCCATAAAGTCACATGAAGCTGAGTCACGTACAGTCATGTAAGGGGAGTAAGAAAGTAGAGGATGAATGGACTGTACAACCTACAACATAAGGATGATAATAAAAACCTTTGATCCAAAGTGAGTGTGAAAGTGCAGACAGATTCTATAGAATAAGAGCGAGTGGTGTTGATCTCTTTAGCAGAAGCTGCTCAGCATCTTCTCTAACAGCCCGACACCTCATTACTGTGATGAAGGCGGGAGCGTGGTTATTTTCCGGCGGCGGTCCCGTGAGGTTTGAGGAGCCTGCTGGGAGGGAAGAGGAGAAGCAGATGAAGCAGACTTCCCTCTGAGCGCCTCATCACAACAGTCCTGAGGCGTGGAGCTGATGAAGGACCAGGAACCAGAGCAATTACTGACTGAGAGCAACAGCAGCCATGAGGAGTCTGATGCTGGCACATCCATGGAGACTGAAGGTCCTAGCTGGGACTGAAGGTAACTTCTAGAAGTTACCGATGCATCAAATGCAATCAGTTAATCACTCAGTTTAAGCCTCCAGCCTCCAGCTTCCAGACTCAGCCTCCACCTCCCTGCCTCCACCTTCCTGCCTCCAGCCTCCAGCTTCCAGCCTCAGCCTCCATTTCCAGGCTCCAGCTTCCAGCTTTCAGTTTCCTGTCTCCTGCTTCCATCCTCCATCCTGTGTTACAGCCCAGTGCTGTCTGTGGGTTAATGACTGAGGCAGCTCTCTGACCTGCTCCAACACACACACACACACACACACACACACACACACACACACACACACACACACGCACACACACACACACACACTCATCAGCTTGACCAGGTGAAAGTCATCACCACAGAGCCCCCCCCTACAGCTCTTCATCATCACAACTGCTGCTCGATGTCACGTCCCCGCTCGCTCTCCACTGGGTTATCAACACACACACACACACACACACACACACACACACACACACACACACAGTGTCCACTTCGTCCACTATGTCCTCTGCTCTGACCTGACAAGTGGACAGGAAGTAACTTAGCTAACAGACAGGATTAAAGTCACAGGAGGAACAAATCTAACGATCTGTGTCATCCAGCACTACGACAGGATACGATGTCCCGTCAGGGCATATTTCCATTACGTGCACACAAGATAAAAACTGTTATTTTTCATAACTAGATTTATGCATTCAGCTCAAAATGCGATGGGTATATCCCCGAACGATTGAACAATCCGTGTTGCTTCATTTGCATCCAGTTTGACAGAGGAGAGCGCAGCTCACCGAGCAGAAACTCCGGTTCCATCGGCTAATGTGTCCCATCAATCCCTGTCAGCAGCAAATGCAGCGTAATGCGTTGTGTATTGGCCGTGGTCATTCTATTAGCCCCTTCAGCGCTACATAACCCGCCATGCTCTCACCTGCTAGCATGTGTTAGTACGGCCACACTCTGATCTGCTAGCATGTGTTACCACCGCCATGCTCTGATCTGCTAGCATGTGTTAGTACAGCCACACTCGATCTGCTAGCATGTGTTAGCACCGGCATGCTCTGATCTGCTAGCATGTGTTAGTACAGCCACACTCTGATCTGCTAGCATGTGTTAGCACCGCCACGCTCTGATCTGCGAGCATGTGTTAGCACACCACACTCTGAACTGCTAGCATGTGTTAGCACCGGCATGCTCTCGCCTGCTAGTATGTGTTAGCACCAGCACGCTCCGATCTGCTAGCATGTGTTAGCACCGCCATGCCAGAGCAGGCGCGCTTTAGCCAACACGCTGACGGGACCGTTACAATGACTGTCACTCATCAGATCCAACGTCAGGGTTAGAGCTGTGATGAAACATGTTTTCACAAGTCGAGGTCAGTTTTTGTTGTGTTTTTCAAAGAACAGCCTCTCCATCTGAAAAAACTGTACTTAGAAGTTTTAAACCTGTAGAAGTTCATGCACATCTCCAGAACTTTTCCATGACTTGGCACATGACCTCTAAAACATCAATGTATGCATTAAATAGAGGAATAAAAGATTGGAAAGGTCATGTGACCTGACGTAGGGGTCACATGACCAGTTCCCTTCAGACCAGGTGGACAGAGGAGGAGACTCAACTGTTTCTACATCTGATTCAAAGATTCAATGGAAACACCTACAAGTAGCATTTTTATAAATGTTGCTTCTATTTTGTGAAAAAATGCTAATTTGAGGAGCTGGTATTAGAGTATTAGTTTAAACAAACTAAGTCCTTTCATCTCCAGCTTTTAGCTCTGGCTTTAGCGAGCTATGCTTGTCAGACTGTTGTCTGTAGTACATGTGTTTTCAAAGTCCAATCGTAGTTGGATGAACTCTCAGCAAAACATCTTCAAGTCAAAGAAATAGTGATAGAGTGATATTTCTAAATCTATATAGAAATATCACTTTTACCTAGTGAGAAACTTCAGTGGAAGGACTCAGATTTACTGAGCTACTGTTCGAGAATTCCTTATGAAACAAGCTAAAGCATATGTACTTGTACATATGTACTTTTGTAACATACAAGTCACAAAATGACTTTTAAATGTCCCCTGATGAATAAAGGAATGCTTGTCTATTCTATTCTACTCTATTCTATTTTGTGATGCTGTTTTCATCTTTTATGGCCTGCTGGGATGATTCCAGACTGATTCCTGTTTCCTTCAGTTCTGTAGCATCACTGTGTGGACTCGGTCAGTCAGTCTGAAGATAAACCTTTCAAAGCTGCTCTGGATGTCTTCTCTACATGTCCTAGCTCTGGGCTTTTATCTCTCTCCTTTACTCAGCTCCGCCGGCTCCATTACCTTTTCTCTGCTCAGCCATTGTTTTGCCGTGTGCTAATGTGTGAACTGTTGGTCTATTGTGTCTGGATGAAAGCGCCTCAGCCTCAGCACGCAGCATTATGCATCTCTGCTCTCCTTCCTTCTCGCTGAAGGATAACAGCTCTCCTCTCGCTCAGACGTGTGATACAAGGATCCTTGCGATACACGAGCAGCGACAGGACTCATTGTCCCGGCTCGTCAGTCGTTCTGTCAGCGATGGCTGCAGACGCTGATCCAGACGAGCCCAGACTGAGAGAAACATTTCTACGCAACAACTCAACTTTGTTGAGTAACAATGGTGGAGAGAGAGGTAGAATACACAACATCACCGTTTTAAATGTGTTCTTATTTTGGCTTTGTTGAGTAATGAAAAGCAACACGTCCAAAAATACCATCCCAAATCTTCTTATGAACTCAAGATCCAATAAATAATTCCAGACTCTGATTCTGAAGCTTCCCTGACACGTCAGGAAATGTGATGGATCAGACCATGGACATAAAGTGACTTTCTTTAAACACCATGTTTAAACATCACCAACACATCATGTTTCCTAACATAACTAAGGTATTTCTCTAGTTACCCAGTGCTGCAAGTTGCCAGATAAGCCTTAAAGGGTGCCAGATCTGAGTCTCTGGTTCCTCTGATTCTGGCTCCAACGTGTCAGGCTGGATGTGAAGCATCGCTCCACAGCTGCAGCAGAGCTCCAGTGAGTGAAGAGAACAAGCTGAGGAGCTCCTGAGGACCAGGGACGTTAAGTCACATTCAGTTATGTTAAGTCACGTTAAGTCACGTTAAGTCACGTTAAGTCGCTTTACAAGTAACGTTACGTAATCGTTTTGTGAGTGGTGCAGAGACAGCCAATCAGAGTGAGGCCAACTTGTAGTTGCCAGATCGGCATGAAAAGGCTAAAAAACAGGATTTAGGGAGGATAAATACTCCACTCCCTTTTGAACATGATATGTCACGTATTTCATGCCGTTCATTTTCACTGAGCTCCCAGTTGATCTCAGTGCTGGTTATGAGTGTTTCCAGTTTGAGAGGCGAGCTGTGGTGGCGACCCTCACAGTTTGGTGATGCTCAGCAGCTCAGACGTGAAGAACACCCCGGCGATGAGGAAGCTCTGCTCATCGTGGCCTGCATGGTGATGCGGGAGCATCGCCAGCAGTCACACTAACGACCGCCCGCCTCCACCTCCACCCGCCTCCGCCCGCCGCAGTCCTTGACCGCCTCCCTCCTCCAGTCGATGGAGCTGATAGGTCGCTGACTCCGGGGGCAATTAGAAGAGTGCTGCGAGGAACCTTTGGCTCTCATTAACTCCAGCTGGCAGTCTAAGGAGCTGAGAGGAGCAGAGGAGGAGGACAAGGAGGAGGAGGAGGAGGAGAGGAGAGGAGGAGCCTCCTCTACTTCAAGACAAACACCTGCCAGTCAACACGGAGCTAGCAGTAGGAACAAGTCAAGTAGCTAGTAGTTAAGTATGAGTAGTAGTGAGTAGGGTCAGTTTAGATGAATAAACATATATACTGTGATGCTGTAAAGTAAGGTGCTGATGGGTAGTTTGTAATGAGGGATAAACGTGACTAGTAATCAGCTGGTTACTGGTGAATGTGTGCTCTAGTCGTGGCAACACCAGTAGTAAACCAGTAGTAAACCAGTAGAAACAGTCTCAGTAGCAGCAGGTTAGTATCTGTGGAGGCAGCTTTAAGGCTGGACCACCTGGCCACACCTGGACCAGCCGCTCCTCTGGCCCTGGGAGCAGGTGATGGACTGGGGCTGGGCTGGTTGGGCTGGACTGGTTAGGCTGGACTGGTTGGGCTGGACTGGTTGGGCTGGACTGGTTGGGCTGGACTGGTTGGGCTGGACTAGTTGGGCTGGACTGGTTGGGCTGGACTGGTTGGCTGGACTGGTTGGGCTGGAGGGTGGCGGGATCACTGAGTCTCCTCACGTGAGGCTGCAGTGAGGCGCTCCATGCTAAGCAGGGCCGCTCTGACCTGGAATAACCCTCACACTGGCTGCTTTGTGCTGTTACCGTAACCACTCGGTAACGGTGGCTCAGCCGGGCCCTGATTGGCTGCCTGGCCTGTAGAGTCTGGGGGTGGATGGAGGAGGAGGAGGAGGAGGAGGGGGGGAGGAGGGAGGGCAGGAGGAGGGAGTAAAAGTCATCCTGACAAAGAGCGAGTGATTGCGGCTCGGCTCTCTACTCTCTCCGAGCAGGAAATGTTTCCCACTCCATCCACGGCCGTCCAGAGACACGCTGGGACTGGACCAGAGCAGGACGCGTCCCCAGCTGGTTACTGGTTACTGGTTACTGGTTACTGGTTACTGGCTCATCTCCTACGGTCTCACGTTAAACCTGCTGGGACTGAGTCACATGACCATGACCCGACTCACAGGTCACTGAGGACACAATAAAACAGTGGATTCCCAGGTCAGAGCTAGCTTACATGTTCTAGCTGGGTGTACGTTTGTTTTCTGAGGATCCAACAAGCCACAAACCTGCAGGATTAACTAGTAGGAGTGAGATTAACTAGTAGGAGTGGGATTAACTAGTAGGAGTGGGCTCAACTCAACCTGCCCATAGGAAAAGTTACAGAGCTTAGAAAGCTACGGTTGACCAAAGTGCTGAACATCATTCAAAGAATGAGAAACAATACATATACATATATATATATATATATATATATGTATATATATATATATATATATATATATATATATATATATATATATAAATCTAATTTGATCTAAATTATAAAAAGATAAATCCATGTCAATGTAATAAGATAGAACACTGGAATAAGACATGCAGCAGGTGAATCTGAGCGATGAGTGATGGGGTCACACTCTGCCTTTAGTTGTTTAAATAAGTCAGATAAATGAGTTTAAGTTTAATCAGCTCCAGGTTGAGCAGTCGGTCACTCAGGGGCTGTTAGTCCAACCCTCTCTGATCGTCTCTGATCGTCTCTGATCGTCTCTGATCGTCTCTGATTGTCTCTGATTGTCCCAGTACTGTCCCTGAGGAGGACAGTGTCCTCGTCCAAGCCGGACCAGGACTTCACACTTTACTGAGGCCGAGGTAAGAAAAATCTGAGGACGTTTCTCTGAGGAAGGAAAAAAAAAAGAAAGGAAAAGGGAAGAAAAAAAAGGGAATCAAAGCTACAGAAAATTGTGTCGTATCGTTTCAAGCAATTTTAATGGTAATTTTATGGTGCGCTGCCTGGAAATAATTGCTGTCAAAAATGCCACAACAGTTTAGGAAGAGGAGCTTTTTGTGACTGGACAAGTTGCATGTTACGTCCTCTCTGTCTCTGTCTGACACACACACACACACACACACACACACACACACACACACACACACACACACGCACACACACACGCTGGACGCTCTTCATTATACGAGAACAAGGAAACATGGAGTCTGATGGTCTCAGAATGAGGAGAGTTTTATTGTAATGGAGGGAGCGCTGCTGTAATTGCTGTCATTATTATGGTTTCCTGCCTGAAAAGAAAAGTTCTCTGTCTTGTTTTTTTGTTTTTAAAGAAACATAGAACAAAATAGACACAATACACATGGAACGCTGCGGTACCTGGACCAGGTCCTTATAGACGTAAGCATGGATGAAGCCAGAGTACCACCACTATAAATAGAGGGGCAGGACAGGCTGATGATGTCATCGCTCTGGCAGCCAATCAGCTGGCTTGTCCTGAGCGACGAGACCGTGGGGCCGGTAACCTGGACAGTCTGTCCCCCCCCCCCCCCCCCCCCCTCCCCTCAGCCGATCAATCTCAGTGATTGTGTCTCGTTTTCTGCAGCGAAACAATGTGATCTTTGTGGACTAATATGAATCAAAGGTCTTGATCCAGGATGATTTTATGACCCAAAAACGTAGTGAAAGATTATTTTTTGAATTTTCAAATCCTGATTATCTAATGAGTGGATATTAAGTTCATCAGTTTCTGCAGGGAGCAGAATCGCCTGGTTACCACATCCAGTTTGTTGATAGTTGTTCACATTGTAATTGACTTAAAGTGACTTCATGTGACTTGAGGGAAGAAGCGGGAATCAACAGAAGAGTTCTGGTCCAAACCGAGATCAGCGGGGGTCATTTTCCCAGATCCATCCCGGCTCCAGCGAGCCACAGGGAACATCACAGAGCGGGAGGATGGAAACTCCGGGGCCGCAGCCTGGGAATCCTGGCTGCGGCCGCCTCGGGCTGCAGGGTCATGTTTATGGAGCTGTAAATAGCAGCTCGCAGCCTCTCCCCTCACATGTATCCTGGAGAGATATTCCCACTCTGGCTGCAGATGAAATATTCATTCTTTGAGTGAGCGAACGCAGTCGGTCGGCCCTGGGATTCCAGTTAGGTCCATACTTGGCAGTTTGTGCTCAGTAAGCATCCACACAAACGGTCCCTGCTGCAGCGTTAGACTGAGGCAGGATGATGGTCTCACCCTCAGAGAGGGAGTCACAGCTTTATGGACCTCTCTTCTCTCTTCTTTCAGCTGCGTCATTTAACCAAAACTGCACAAAAATCTAATAACGACGGTGTTAAAAACCAGTGCTGCTGCAAATCATTGACATATCGCCGGCTGGAGTTCAGCCTGCATCGTGAAAGCAGTCCACTTCATGAACAGAGGCACTAACTAATGACGATGAAGCTTTGAGACAAGCTCAGTGAATGTGATCTACCCAAGGTGACATGATGACAGATTCCATCTCAACACAAAGGTGACAAAACGCTTCAACCTGACTCGGGTCAAAGTCTCCCTGGTTACCGTCAGGATATTGGTGTTACCATGGAAACGCGGTCGCCTCCGTGCTTTAAATCTCTGGTTTATCGATACTGGGATGAGATGGAATGACCTGCATCCATCAAGTGTTCATGGTGGACAAAATCTAGGAGTGCTGAGTCAGCAGAGCCTCACACACACACACACACACACACACACACACACACACACATACACACACACACATACACACACACCTAGCATGTTGACGCCTCCAGGTGATGATGATGATGATGAAGTGGCTCCCTTCACAGACAGCTTTACATCAACATCTATCATCAGCTGTATTCCTACGTCCACACACACACACATACACACACACACACACACACACACACACACACACACCTCTGTTTTACAGCTTTTACGTTGGAAATGTTGCTTTTTGCACGTTTTTGGTTTGTTTTGTTGCTGTTTTGTTTTATTCTCAAATTGAACTTAAAAAAATAAACCAGCCTGAGCTGGACCATGTTGAGTAATGACAGAATCAGAAAGAGGAGACAGGCAGTTCTGTGAACCTGAGCCGAGGATTGGAGGACCTGAGGAAGACGGGGATGGAGTTTGCTGGTCTCTGTTGAACATCTCGTGCTTTGAAGCTGCAGAATAGAGCGAGGCGCCTGGGCTCAGATCAGATCAGATGGCTCAGTGAGCAGCGATGAAGCAGCGAGCCAGTCTGCTCAGCGAATGTTAAAGCGACTGAGACGCTGAATGATGAGAGGCCCGGCAGCCTCCCCCTCGCCCCCCTCGCCCCCATCACTTCATTACGTATCATTCCTGTGGTTCTCCATGACGTGAAACCTCTCCAGGGAATACGACAGAAGCTCTGCTCCTTCAGGAGCTGCATGCTAAACCACATGGCACTGGTATGACCAGTGATGGAGGCCTCGACCACTCCCAGGATCAAACTTGGTTGTCCAGTCACTATATGTACATTAGATACAGTACAGACCACCATATACTGGACCGCACTCCTTATTTATCATGACATAGCTGCACTTCAAGTTATCACTGCAGTACACTCCAATCTAGAGAACAACTAGGTCTAAGCACGTTTTTTAACTCTGCTCTTTGCCTACATTTTGTTCTCCTACGACAACAAACTGAAGACCTTTGAGATGAGGACAAACCAAGAAAACTGGGGTTTTCCACTGATTCTGTTCGACGTAGCAGGTGCCACGTTTGGCAGAGAGGAGCCCGGGCGAGGGGAGTGGGAGAACGGTCCTAAAACCAGTACATGTGAAGCGTCCTGTTGAGAGGAGCACCTGCGTTAGCTCCATGCTGGTTTCCACTCGGCACAGTCTGTGTTCTCCACTCCTCTGCTCGGCCCGCTCTCCGACTCCACAGAGGGTCTAATTAATAGCGTTCCTTCTCCTCCCGCTCGGTCCGAGGTGTCCTGGCAGGACTCCAGAGCGAGAGCGATGCAGAGAAGCAGCTCAGAAGCAAAGCGCTGCCACCGTCTCCTCATCCTGAAACCTGAGCCCGTTCCTCTGATTCTCCTGAAAAACCTCTCCCTGTTATCTTGTGCAAACACAGGTTACAGGCGGCAATTATGTAAGAGCGGCAGCAGCGACTGGGCAGCGCGGCCGCAGTAAATGCCAGCGCTTTCACTGCTGAGAAATGTAATTTATTTTTTCCTGCTCGGCTCTTTTCCCTTGATTTCACGGGCGACGTTTGCAAAGAAATGCAAAATTACAAGTAAGGGTAATTTTCCCAGTCACGGTCTGAGGCCCACTAATATCCTTCAAACTCATAAATGTCTGAATTATAACTGAACCAAATGTACCATAAAATACTCATTTCAAAGTAAACTCCACACCGAGCATCCACCACAAATTAGTTATTTCTGATAGAGCGGAGAAGAAGAAAAAACGACCAAATGTCACACAATACGTCGCCCGCTGGTGTTTCCCTCGATCCTGAGCAGACGGACCATCACACCATCAGTTATGGCGCTGACCTTTCCCTGTAATTCCAGCAAAGTGTGGTTTCATTAGGCCTGCGATATCACACAGCTCGGCCGCGGATCTGTGGACGATCGCAGACAGAAAGGTCAGAGAGACGTCCACACGAAGCGTCTGAGGGTCTGCAGCTGCTCCTCAGGCCAGGACCTGGACCAGCTGGACCTGCAGCATCGACCCAGAAAACACCTGAGAGGCACCTTTCATACAGGCTGAGTAACACACATCAGTGGGTGACTGCTAAATCAAAGAGATGTTTCTACATGTTTCTCCATGGTGCTCAAGTCCATCCCATAATAACCCTGGTACCATGAGGTCCTGCTCCATCCCATAATAACCCTGGTACCATGTGGTCCTGCTCCATCCCATAATAACCCTGGTACCATGTGGTCCTGCTCCATCCCATAATAACCCTGGTACCATGTGGTCCTGCTCCATCCCATAATAACCCTGGTACCATGTGGTCCTGGTCCTCCACTCTGAGGAAGATGGACGTCCAGAACATAGTTTTCTTAGATCTTTGAATCAGATGTAGAAACAGTTGAGTCTCCTCCTCTGTCCATCTGGTCTGAAGGGAACTGGTCATGTGACCCCTACGTCAGGTCACGTGACCTGGAGATGTGAACAAAGTGTTTCCATCACACTTTGAGATCAGCTTCTAGATGGACACGTCTGGAGGAGCAGCTCAGGAGAGGAGCTGTGTTCAGAGACACCTGAGAGGTTCTCATGGAGCTGCTGTCTCCAGGCTTATTGAGATGTTCAGGTTTTCCATGGTTCTAGAAGAGATGGAATCACTCCTTCCACCTGAGAGCAGCTTGACACACAGATTTCCATGTCAAGCTAAAAAATCAAACTCCACAGTGTTAGACTTTTAGGAGAGTTACCGTTACCATGGAGACCTGACGACATGAGCTCTGGTGCTGCTCAGGCTTCTAGTCAGACTGAGGTCCAGATTCATCTCTGCTTCACAGCCCAGTGTATCATCTCATTCCAGCAGAGAGGAGCATGGTTCTCCTGCTGCCTCAGCTCTGTGGAGCAGCTCAGCAGACGTCCACAGGTGTGAGAGCAGAGGCAGCCTTCAGCCGGCCTCCAGATTCCTGCCTGTCATCCTGACGTTCCTCGCCTCCCTGCTGCGGAGCTGCAGCGACTGCGGCTCAAAATAACCTTCAGAGGAAATCTAGGAAATGTCACCGCAGCAGCTCCAGCAGCGACGACAGCACATTACCAGGGAACTTACAAAACAACAACAACAAACTGGAAAAACAGCCGCAGCGTTTCCCAAGTCTCACAAAGTCAAACAAAGTCCAAAAAAGGAAAGTTGCACCAGTTAAACTTCATCAGGAACGGTGGATCCTGGACCGTCTCAATCAGAATCCTCATTAAGAAACGTCAGTGTGAAGGTTCTGTCACTGACACGTAACAGGCATAATAATATTCCTCTCATCATGTACAGACGCGTCATTTGTCCTCTTCACCCTCCTCTTCTTATTGTGCAGAATGAAGGTGAAGCGAGCTGTCAGTAGAAGTCAAGCACATCAGACACAACAACTCATCCATTCAGACTATAGAAGAGTCTTCAGTTATCAGTCAATGAGTGTAGGAATGTGTAGAAACCCCTGAACTCAGCTTCTATGTAGTGAATATCGTCTAGTTTCTCTCAGCAAAACAAGAGGACAAGAATGAAAGCGTTCAGATTTCATCTTTAATCAGTGACTGATAGGCCGATCGACCCCAGCAGCCCTGACCTGCAGACGGAGGAATGTCCCGGCTCCATCCGACAGTGACGCTGCGGCTGGGCAGCCGGAGCGGGAACAGCAGAGCGTGAGCGGGACAGCCTGTTGAACCCCCTCTCTCTCTCTCTCTCTCTCTCTCTCTCTCTCTCTCTCTCTTTATTGTTCCACTGTAACGCACTGGTTCGGAAAATCTGCTGACCCCAGAGTTTGAAGCCTGTGGCAGCGCGGCCGCAGGAGCCAGACATTCCCGACGCTCCGGCCGGAACAAAGAGCCGCCGTGACGGCCGGAACTGGAGCATGCAGGGAAACAATGGCCGAGTCCTGACCTCACAGACCTCCTCCTCCTCCTCCTCCTCCTCCTCCTCCAGCATCCTTCTCGCCTGGCCTGGCTCCTCTCCCTCAGATGTGTCATGATTCCTCTCCCAGCGTGAATGAGGCACGTCATTCCCAGGAAGTGATGGCGCTCCTGAGGCATGCCAGCGTGGATTCATCCTGAGAGACTTCCACTGATGACTACCACGTCTCAGTCAGTCTCTTCTTCTCTTTCCAGGAGGTTTGGAAGGCGTGAAGTGAAATTTCAGTTTTTCCAGATAAAGGCCAGAGGTTTGAAGGTGCATCAGTGGTTCAGATGAGAAGCTACAGAAGGTAAATGAGAAGCAACGCTGCACTCCGTCTGAGTGGGACCACTAAAGCAGCCATCCAGATGAAGGGACGGACCTGCTCCACAGGTCTGTGCGTCTCCTGGTCCACGTCAGGAGGAGGAGACGCGGGACCGGAGGAGACGCGGGGCCAGAGGAGACGCTGGGCCGGAGGAGACGCAGGCCTCCGGCTCCATCGTAATGTTTGACCACTCCAGCCTCGCTAGGCCTGACAGAGGAGGATGCATCAGCTGCTCTGAGGCTCCTCGGCCTCATCCTGACATCTAGCAGCTCCCGCATCGGTGCTGTCTCCTGGAGACATCGTCTCTACGATGAACTCTTAGAGTCTCATCAGCACCACAATATCTGGTCATTGCAATCACTGGGCTGTGCAGCTTCAAACTCTCAAATAGAGCAAAGTTTGGCTCAGAGTTCAGCCTTTAAAATTTCATATCTGGCTGTTATTTTGCTCTGCGAACGTACGCTAATGCCTAATGACGTTCTCCTAATTACGGCTTATTGTTTCCAAATCACACTTGCAAAATTTAATCTGCTTCTGCACTTTTGGCAACCAGAGACTGGGCCATAAAAACACCAATTACAAACCATTTACTTCAGTTTATGCTGACAGGGATATTACAGGGTGATTTATGACTTTCAGTCTCACACACACACACACACACACACACACACACACACACACACACACACATAATCCCGTTTGCTGCCAAAGCATCTTAATTGTGCTCACAGGTGCGCTGAACTTCAGTAGACGCTGAGATTACACGGTTACACATGACGGGATTACGCAGACGTGAACTGACGAGGCTTCCAACAGTCGCTGGGCTCCAGACCTTGTTCTCTCCGCTCTCTCTGGCTCTTCTTTGTTCGGCTGATCACCAATAATCCCCGGTGCTGAGCTGATCGATTGGGAGCCTCCCAGGCAGCACTGCTAATCCACAGGAGACACCAAACAAACTCCAAACTGCAAAACTCTCCTTTCCCGCCCATTGTCTGCACTCGAATAAATTGGCCCCAAATTAGCTAAACGATAGCCCAGAGGTGCACCTCACTATAAATGTTGGAAATGAAAGAGCATTAAACGGCACTTTCATTGGGTCTTTTACGGTCACTCTACAGAATCATCAAACAGTCTCATTACAGCGAGCGGCTCCGGTGGAAGAGGGAGGATTTGACCCGGGAAGCTCATCTCCAGCCGCTCATTCCCAGGCGCTAACTCAGGGTTGGTCCTGAAAACTTCTCAGAGTCTTCAGAGTGTTAGAGTCAGAAACTGCAAGCAGTGGAGGAGATGCCAGAGGATGCTGTAGGAAAAGAGCTGCATCCACACAGTTCTGGACTCTCCGGACCGTCATTGCTCTTCTGGAGAACCAGGAACCACAGCCAACAACATAGTGACAGAATGACAGGAAAATCCTTCTATATTACATTTCCCTCTATATGTCCCTTATATCTACAGCCCAATCAAACATATCACAACTATCAATATAGTATCAATGCTGCCTCTGGATGAATAACATGGTCATGTATACTGGTGTCATCGGAGCCATTCCCAGGACGTTCCCAGCGTTCCCAGCGTGTGTCCGCTGAGAGCAGCAGGTACTGGATGTTCTCTCCTGCTGCGAGCCACCAACAAAAGCCGGGAGTCTCTCCTTTCTTTTTTTCTTCCTCCGTCATTTACAACTTGCAATTTGTTCAGTGGCAGAGCAGCAGAAATCCATTAGCAGGTCAACAGTGACAGACTAGAGTGGCCAGGCTCCTCCTGCTGCAGCTAATAACACGGCTGCTGCCCAGCTTCTCCAGACACCTTCCCCAAACAGCTCATCTACTGCCTCTGGAGGAGGAGGAGGCTGGAGGAGGAGGAGGCTGGAGGAGGAGGAGGCTGGATGAGGAGGAGGCTGGGGGAGGAGGAGGCTGGATGAGGAGGAGGCTGGGGGAGGAGGAGGTTGGATGAGGCTGGACGAGAAGGAGGCAGGATGAGGAGGAAGCTGGAGGAGGAGGAGGCTGAATGAGGAGGAGGCTGGATGTGGAGGAGGCTGGATGAGGAGGAGCAGGCTGGATGAGGAGGAGGCAGGAGGAGGAGGAGGCAGGAGGAGGAGGCTGGATGAGGAGGAGGCTGGAGGAGGAGGAGGCAGGGAGAGGAGGAGGCTGGATGAGGCTGGACGAGGAGGAGGCAGGATGAGGAGGAGGAGGAGGCTGGATGAGGAGGAGGCAGGAGGAGGAGGAGGCAGGAGGAGGAGGCTGGATGAGGAGGAGGAGGCTGGATGAGGAGGAGGCTGGATGAGGAGGAAGTTGGAGGAGGAGGAGGCTGAATGAGGAGGAGGCAGGAGGAGGCTGAATGAGGAGGAGGCAGGGAGAGGAGGCAGGGAGAGGGACAGAGTCTCAGGCTCCGTCTACAGCCTGGGGGAGACGATGCTGATGCTGTCTACTGTCTGAACACTGCCCAGCTCGGCTTCATTTGGTTCCTTCCTGTGAAAACTAAAACTTCCAGAATGATCCGTAGACATCAACAAACACCACACACACACACACACACACACACACACACACACACACACACACACACACTGAGAGGTCGGAGGGGGAGCAGTGGATCGTTCTCTCTGATCTGATGTTTCATTGTTCCCACGGTAACGGTCCCAAACAAGCCGTCCTGTGATTGGTCAGTGGGAGGGGCATCAGGGGGCGTGGCCTCCAGCTCGCTGTTCTGTCTGAGTCCATGACGTTGTCAGTGCAACAGAAGCGACCTCTGAGGTCAACTCTCCCAGCTCTGAACACTCTAAGCAGACCAGTTTCACCAGTATATAAAAATGAGTGGGCTTGAAGGGAGGAGTGGAGCAGCCCTGCCTGAACGGAGCCCGTTTCCCACACAATGGCGTTCCTCACTCGGTGCTCAGCAGCCGCTCCAGATAAAAGCCACAGATCTCAATCTTACAAGCGGCTGATAATACATTTCTGAACAAAAGAGACCAAAATGTCATAATTCCCCTTTTTCAGAGAACGTGTCGAGTCTTATGCACCTCATCTGTAATATATCTGCGGCTATTACAAGGCAGAGCATTCAAAGCCTGATACGTTCACATTTAATATTCTGCCTCCCACACACACACACACACACACACACACAAAAGACAGGCAGTGTGACGGTGTTTATGTGTGTAAAGCTAGGTGAATATGCACATCAAATATCTGTGCGAGGGCCTCCAAGGCCAGTCCTCCCCCTCCTCCCCCTCCTCCTCCTCCTCCTCTTCCTCCTCAGTCCTCATTCCACTTCAGTGCGTCCAGACTGGAGTGAGTTGCGTAAGAACCCAACAGGACAAATTAATCTGCTCCTGTTTTTGGAGGCAGACGTTAATCCAGATGCATGCTGCAGCTCTGGGCTGATGCACTCCTCCGTCAGCTGTTTGTCGGGCCTGTCATCCCTCCTTCCTCTCTGCTCCTCCTCTGTTTGGGAGGCATCTCTACACACACTGCACAGTGCTTTGTGTCGCAGCGTTTCCTCACTGTCCTGCTAAAAGCTGACCTTTGACCCCCTGGAGCTTGCGAGACATAAAAACCTGAGCGCACTTTGTTCCCTAATGGTCCGGTGGAGTCTCCAGTCGACCTAAACCAGTCTGCTGTGGGACTGTGGGAGGAAGCTGGAGCACCTGGAGTACAGCGACTCAGACAGGACCGAAGGAAAGCATCACAATAAAAGTCCAACAAACCAGACAGACCTGTTAGCTGAGAGGATGCTCAGCAGCAGTTCATCCCATCTCTGTTCCTACTGTCGCATCACAGTTAGTCTGTCGATGACTGTTCACTGTTTCAGTTGAGACCAAGATCTAGTCTGCAGATTCCCTTCGCTATGTCCTCGCCTGTATGACATTCAGTATTATATCCTAGTTACTGTCTCAAAGTCTAGGTACATGTTCTGTCACTACTACTATAACTACTACAATAACTACTACTATAACTACTACTATCACTACCCATCTCTCCATCCATCTCTCCATCTGAAGACTGATGAAACCAGAACATACTCACATTCAAGAAGCTGAGACGAGAGATTTGACTTCATTTGTAACAGTCGATCTCAAAAACTGTTTTAAATCCTTGAATTAATATCAAAATAGTTCAGCTACTTCACTCGCTGATTAACTGATTAGTTGGGCAGTTCTAGTTGCTGGTTTTGAATATTTAATCAACAAATCAAGTCCACAACTCAATAACGTTATTTTTGTCATGTTGCCTTGACTGTGTGTGTGTGTGTGTGTGTGTGTGTGTGTGTGTGTGTGTGTGTGTGTGTGTGCGTGTGTGTGTCTGGTCTGCTCAGTGAAGGTGTGAGATGGTTGTCCTGGTTAGTTGTCCAGGTGACCGTGGTGCGGTGGACCAGCCTGTTGCCGTGGTAACGGACCGGGTCGTTCCAGGCTTTTCCACCTTGACCCCGCGGCCCTGGCTCCGCCCCACACAGCAGGAGAGACAGAGGCACACACACACACACACACACACACACACACACACACACACGCACCCCGCCCACTCTGACCCTCTGGACGAGCCAGGCCGGAGGGATGCTGATTCATCACAGCCAACAAAGCTGGGAAAAACACTCATCTCCAGGCTCTTAAACATCTGTCACATCACAATCACACACACACACACACACACACACACACACACACACACACACGCTCCGGCTCAGGCGGGGAGCAGCCGCCTCCCAGAGCTGAAGGAAGAGTCACGTCTCACTTTTGCCCCTTTGGATCAAAACGTCTGATGCAAATGTAAAGCAAATGTTTGCCTTCCATGTGAGAGCATTCACAAAGAAAAGCCTCTCCTTGGGATTATCACATTGAAAACGGTTTTATTTTTATCCCATACACACACACACACACACACACACACACATATGTATATTTCAGAGCGATGAACTGTGACAGAGTCAACATGTCTTTCACATCCAGAGCTGAGGAGGCGAGGAAGATGAAGAGCGTCTCCTCAGTGATTCTGCAGGTCGACCAGGAGCACGTGGCTCCGAGGCAGCCCCGGGTTCACACCTCCGCTCTCTCATCAGCTCCGTCTGCAGACGCCGAAATGTTCAGTGGAAACTAAAAACCATGAAGGAATCCTGAAGAAAAGAAACGGAGTCTCCCTGAGACGATGAAACCAGACATCTCCAGGAGCAAAACGTTCAGAGACTCCGATCGTTTCTGCACAACCTGCAGACTGGTCTGAGGCTCCAGACTGGTCTGAGGCTCCAGACTGGTCTGAGGCTCCAGACTGGTCTGATGGGCCAGACTGGTCTGAGGCTCCAGACTGGTCTAAGGGGCCAGGCTGGTCTGAGGGGCCAGGCTGGTCTGAGGCTCCAGACTGGTCTGAGGCTCCAGACTGGTCTGATGGGCCAGACTGGTCTGAGGCTCCAGACTGGTCTGAGGCTCCAGACTGGTCTGATGGGCCAGACTGGTCTGAGGCTCCAGACTGGTCTAAGGGGCCAGACTGGTCTGAGGGGCCAGGCTGGTCTGAGGCTCCAGACTGGTCTGATGGGCCAGACTGGTCTGAGGCTCCAGACTGGTCTGATGGGCCAGGCTGGTCTGAGGCTCCAGACTGGTCTAAGGGGCCAGACTGGTCTGAGGGGCTGGACTGGTCTGAGGCTCCAGACTGGTCTAAGGGTCTAAGGTCTAATACACAAACATAGAATCACAGTGTCCTCCTCCCTCTTGGACTCGTCGGGACAGAAAATGTCGACTAAAACAATAATAATGATGAGAATGACCTCAGACTGGGAGGTCAAGCGATACTTTCTCAGTTTTGACTCAAAAGCATCAGATGAGTTTTAAATGAGAGTTGCAACTTAACTTTAGGTATTTTAAGATTAGAGCCGATTATGTTGTATATTTTTCGTAAGTGTAACATTCCTATTTGAGTGAATAGACTAATGGAGTCGACATGTGCTAGTACAGCAGAAAGAAACACATTCACTAGTGCAGTAAAACACACTCTGATACGAGGTGATGTACATGCCAGAAAGTGATTTCATATGGAAATAGACTTTTCAACGTGATGTTGGCGAGAAAATCTTGTTTACGCGTATTTGTCAAAGGTTTTTGATCCGTCCCCTCTCAGCAACTTAGCTCTGAACCTTTAGCAGATTAGAGCCGATTGTTCTGATTAGGTCATCTAGTTAAGCTGCAGATACTCAACTCATTTTAAACTCATTTCATGTTTCTCAGTTGACCTGACATTCCCGAGTCATTCTGTTCTATTGGTGCAGGACGTGGCTGGACGCAGAGCGGCTCCAGCTGTTTCCAGCTGTTTCCAGCTGTTTCCAGCGCTGGGACCAGCGTGTGGGAGGAGCTGGACCCCTCCGCCCTGGCAGGCCTGCAGCCCTGTCTCCAGCAGCCTCGTGAGTCTCCCTGCGCTGGCGTTTGGCCTGTTAGCAGCGTGGTGGCGTCGGGTTAGCATCACAGTGGCATGCATGGAGAGCAGGCAGTCACATAGAGGAATCACAGCAGAGCAGGAGGAGAAGTTGGAGGCTACGCAGCAGCTAATCCATTCAGCGCTTCCTTCGTCTATAAGCGGAGCCGGGGCTGTGATGTAGCGCCAGAGCCTCACTGCACACGCTCCTGCAGCTCAACGCTGAGAGGACGTGACGTGATCGGGTTGAAGGGGCTGAGGTCACATTTAGAAACAAACAGGACGGTTTCTGTAAAATAAAAGTGATGGTTCTGAAATCTGGATAAAGCCCAAGTGCTGCTTGCAGGTGTTTCCACTGGAGGGAATCCAATCCAACACTAAAAACTTCTATTTCTGTCCTTCCTCTCCGTTTGTTTTGACTCTAACCTGCGAGCCTGAAACGCAAATTTCCAATTATGTGAATAACCTGAAATTATGTTGAAGAACTGGAACATGTTGGAGCTTTATGGACTATCCAAGGTTATCACTCACATACCGGAGGATGGAGAGTGAATCCAACTGCACGTCTGCTAGAAACTCTACAAATTGTTGATCACATTTTATAACCCAATTAAAATCAAGATCTCATGAATATTTAAAGACATCTATAGATTTAATTTGTTCTGAGGTGAATAAAGTCTAAAGTTGAAGAGAACAGAGTGAATGTTTCTGTAAGTGTGTGAATAATCATGATCTCACTATCGACCGCGATCATGGTTGTATGCTTCTCTGCTCTGTGTGTGTGTGTGTGTGTGCGTGTGTGTGTGTGTGTGTGTGTGCGCGTGCGTGCGTGTGTGTGTGTGTGTGTGTGTGTGTGTGTGTGTGTGTGTGTGTGTGTGTGCTGACTGATGGACTGAACACCATACTGTAACATGTCAGTGGGCGTATAAAACGAACCACTCCACATAAAGTCTTTATGAGGTTTAATCACATCAGCAGCTCGTTGGAGATTCAGTCGACGTGTTGAGAGCAAAGAAAACGTGACGTAAAAACAAAACCTGAACGAGCCTGAGCTCCTTGTTCTGTGTGAAAACAGAGGCGACGGAACGCTGGTTCCATCAGAAATATCTGCAGCGTTTTCCTGTCAATCCTTACAAACAACAGGACTGAGGTGAGAAGCTCAGACGTAGGTTTTCTACTCACTTCCTGTGTGTCCTGCTGTGATATTCCTGCTCTACAGTGTAAGTTGTGCTGTTTGTGGGTTAGAGTTATGGCCTCGTTCAGAGAGCTCCAGAGCAGCCAGGAGACACTCAGAGCGGTTCTTGTTCCGAGCCTCTGGAAGGTCCATCCACGTCCTCCCACCACACCCTCTGACATTTCCTCCCTTTCTTTCATTCTGTGTTTTGCATCCCACCTCCCTCCTCCTCCTCCTCCTCCTCCTCCCTCCATGCTGTCAAAACCCCACAGCTGAGTAGAAAGCCAATATCGCCGCTCTAATGCAACCCTTCATCTTCCAGCTCCACCCCTGCGTCTCCCAGCCGCGCACGCTAAAAAATTATGGATTTCCTCGCAAATGGAAATGGGAGGAAATAAGCTGGGGAGCGAGAAAGACAAGGAACAGAAGCAGCGGGTTGACTTGAGAGAGAGCGGGGCCCCTGAAAGCCGAGGTCTTGGTTCTTTACAGATTAGAAGATCAGTCCTCGCAGCACTTCCCCTCAGGGCCGAGCAGGAGCAAAAGCTTTTATAGTGATGCGGCTCTGCCAGCGTCTCCCTCCCAGAGCTGCAGATGCTCCATCTCGCCGTCCAAAACTGCCTCCAAAAGGAAAACACACACAGGCTTTTTCCACTGTAATGCTGACTAAATCTCTAATTACAATTTTTTGGGCTTGAGTAGCAGAAGTCATAATTATGGTACCTCTTATTATGCAAATTAATTGACTGATTCCAAAGAACTAATTACCTCTTGTCCCAAGTTTGATTAGCAAATGAGAGTTTTCGGCGTTTATTTTTATTTGGTGTTTGCCTTTCTCTTCCAGCCGGAAAGGGAGGAATAATGAGGAAACAAAAGGTGAGCGCGATACTGGAAATGGAATATTAAGTCCAAATCCAATACAACAGATGAGGCTTTTTGGAGGAGGCACAGAGGTGCTTTTATTTAGTCCTTCGCCAGTGAAATTTGGAACTTTCTGGGTGGAATTACTCAGGCTGAGAGAGACTCGTGGGCTCTATCTTCATACATTAACATCATGTCCATAGAAACGATCAGAAAAAGACTGAAAATGGAATTATCCGCGTCTCAAAGTGCTCTAAAAACAGCTACGCACATTTCTGGACTTGAAGAAATGACCTTTAACAACAACACAGGCTTTTTAGCTTTAGCTGGGAAAACTGACATCTCTGCATCAGACCCATTAGATATCACATGAACACACACTCACACACACACACGCACACACACACACACACACACGCACACACACACACACACACACACTCTATGAACAAATAACGGGTTATGAATGTCTCCCTGACCTCAACTCTGCCAACTGATTAGGGATTAGCAAACGACCCAGTCACAATCTGTAAACTCAATTAAAAGAATTCCTAAAACTTTCTCATATTACTTTCCATTCACAACCTTCTGGACACACTTGAGAGTCCACATGAGAGTCCAGAGACACCCTGGGTCTGACACACAGAGCAATAGTAAGCACTTCCTTCTCAAATCGTAGCTTGAGAGGACCTGAGAGGACCATTGATCCAGCTCCTCATCCAGTTATGAGAAGTGACCTGTTGACTGAGGCGTCTGTTTCCAGAAACGCTTGTCTACATATTGCAAACCTGCTTAAAGAGTGAATGCTTGAAACATCCTCATTGGTCCAGGTTGTTACAATCCAAGGAGATGTAAGTCATGGAAACTGAACAATATGAAGAGAAAGAAATCCTAATCCTACTGTTCTCCCCAGCGTGCAAACGGGAATGTAAATGGAATGAGCATCTCCACCATGTAAACACCATAATCCAGTTATAGTAGAATCAGGTCAATATTGTGCCTGTTCCTGCAGCCTGACACGTCACTGCCTCCAATAGAGTCGTTTCCCTCCTCACCCCTGCTTGACATTTCCAGAGGCAGCCCACCTCCAAGACGGCGTGAAGCGAGTGGTCCTAATCCGCCGCCTTGGCTCTGACTCAGTGCCTCCGGTTCATCTGCAGCACAATTCGAAACAAAGGCCTGGCAAATGAAATGCATGAGCAGAGAGGCAGCGCACAATGTGGCCCCGTCTGAATAGACTCAAATGAACAAGTGTCGACAAAAGGGAGGAGGGTGTGATCAGAGCGGGCCCGTCAAAGCTCCCAGCTCCCGTTTTCTTCCCTCCTCAATGAGGTGAAAAGACGGGATTTGTACCTGCGACCGAGACACGCGCGCTCCATTCTTCAACCCATCTGAGTTTAATTGGTTCAGAGGCGAGTGATAGAGGCCAGACCTGAGCACAGAACTGAACTAAACCCCACACTGCTCCTTCTCTGTCTGTTTCTCTATGCTTCTATGTGTTTAGGTCATAATCAACACTCCCATCAGCGTTTTATACATAATGTTTACATAACACTGTCACTGCTGAGTAATGCCAGGATCAGAGTGTCATTTGTGACTGCCACCATGTCAGGCTTTAACATCAAGCACCACAGGAGGAGACACAGAGCTCGGACAGGAGATTCCAGAAGTTCCATTTCAAATTGTTGTCGAGATATAAAATCTCTGCTTGTCGGCTACGTTCCTCTCGATGTTGAATTGCTGTGATGTTAAATGATCTGGTGGCGATGGTTCAGGAATCAGACGTACAGGAAGCAGCCGTTGGCTTTATTTGCTGGGGGCTTAGAGTCGTTATTGCTGCAAATAAGAGAATCTGGATTCCATCCGTGGGGCGTTTATGAACTCTCTCCTCCTCTGGAAGACGGAGAACAGCAGAGGAGCAGAGGAGCAGCAATTAACTGCAGCTCAACCTGTGTGTGAGATGAGACTCCTGAGGACGGCGGCCAGTGAGAGCAGCTTTATTGCTTCGGAGAAGTGACAAGAAAAACAGTGGAAGCAAGACGGGAAGGCAACAGTGCAGCAGGAGGGCGGAAAAACAAAGCCAGCAGCAACAAACTGGTACGAGAGGTGCAGCTCTTCATCACAGAGACGTGTCTCTCCGTGTCAGAACCTACGCTGCTTTACCAGCGAGACGACAGGAACATGTAACGGTGTGAGAAGGAGCTACAGGCTGCCTCCGCCTGACTCCGCCCACCTCCAAAAGGAGGCGGGGCCACTGATAACGTCTGGTGTCTATTATCTATCTATAAAAATCAGTTTTTCATATTGGTAAAATCCTCTAGGAATTTCCTGCTAATTCCGATTGATTCTCATTAAATCTATCCCAGTGATAGTTTTAAACACGTCATCCTCGTAGACTCCAAGATGGATGTCCAAAACATCGCTCGATTAGATGTTTAAGTCAGAGGTAGGAGCAGCTCAGTCTTGCTCCATCGTCCCCTAGGTCAGGTCAGGTCATGTGACCTGGAATGTGCACAGTGTTTCCATCACAGAGACAAACCTTTTTACAACATATGAAAAACAGCCTGATTCCAGAGAAACAATGTTGTAGTGACATTTGAGAGGCTCCAAATGTGTTTCTGTGTCATTATGTGACATTTGGTTTTGTGATTGTGCAGTGGTGATGGAAACACACCCAGAGAGACAAGCAGGTCTGCAGCTGAGTCTGGTGCCACTCTCAGCTGATGAGCCTGCAAGCCTCAGGGTCACCGCAGGGTCACCTCAGGGTCACATCAGGGTCACCTCAGGGTCACCTCAGGGTCACCTCAGAGAGGAGACGAGACGCTGGAGCAAAATAACATGGAGTGAGACGCACAGCTGCTCTCACCACTGACCACCAGAATCATCTTAGAGGACGGGGGGAAGAGAAGAGCAGAGAACAACAGATGCACAAAGTTCCCTCACGTCTAGAGTAAGAGGCCCTGCATCACACACACACACACACACACACACACACACACACACACACACACACACACACACACACACACACACAGCCTTAGCTGCCTCTCCTCTCCCCAGATATGTGACGCAGCAGAAGGCGGTATTAGAGATTAGATGACGCTACAGAAACGTTTTAGATAACGAGGAGTCGGGTCTGATGCTGGTGTGCAGCATTCACAGCCAGCGCTGAATCGTCCAAACTGGAAATAATTCCCAGAAAGACTCCGAGACGCTACAAACTGCAGAGCGAGTGCGTGTGTGTGACCTTGGCGTTCCAGTGACAGGGAGCAGGGAGGGGGCGGGGGGGGGTGGGGGGGGGGGGGTGGAGGGTTTATTAGTGTTCACCTGGAACTCACAGGAAGTGAATGAGGAAACAAGCGGGCCACTAATGTGCAACAAGGTCTGAGTCCAATAAATAAATCCTGCTGATCCCTGACAGGAAGGCATTGTAGCGCAGCAGCAAAGCTGTTTACCGGGAGCTGGAAAGCAGTGTGGGAAAACACGTCTCGTAGTTTTCAGGAAACCACACACTCCAGGTGTGTGTGTGTGTGTGTGTGTGAACAGTTAAAAGTCAGGCGTTATGTGTCTGTTGTTACTCGTTCTGACTAAAACCACATCCACGCGTTGTTGGTTTTGTTTCCCTGGTGATGTGGAGACGTTCTCTGCACGTTCGCTTCCCACACACAGTGAGTGTGAGTGTGTGTGTGTGTGTGTGTGTGTGTGTGTGTGTGTGTGTGTGTGTGCGTGTGTGTGTGCTAGGTGCTGCTCGGATGACAGAGCCTGTGAGGCCGTGTTCAGGGTGAAGGAAACATGTCGTTATGTGCAAATCGTCCTAACCACAACCGCAGATCTGAGCGTGAACCAACAGCCAATCAGAAGCTCCCGTCTGAGCTGCGACTGATGACAGACACTCACAGCTCTACGTACACTCTCATTAATCTGATTACAGATTATACATGCACAGATTTATGTGCACGTTTGCAGATTTAGGTAAGTACTTACAGTTTGCACATTTACAGATGTAGGTTCACTTCCAGACCTGAGTTTGCATGGTTCTGCATTTACTTCTCTCTGCAGACTTCCAGCTGAGCTCAGTCTCACATTCATTCTGTCTCAGCTTCTAGCATAGCATAGAGCTGCTCTGTGACAGGCCGAGGCAGACCTGAGGCCGTGTGTGTGTGAACGGAGATCTCCTTTACACGAGTGCTCTTCACTTGCAAACCTGAGCACAGACATTTTTCAGAGTATTTTTCCACATTTACGAATGTGACTGTGTACACACAGATCATGAACACACATCTGCAGATTGTTGAACACATTTACAAATCTGACTGCACACAACAATTACACCCCCGCCGGGAAACCGCGACTTGGAGTTAACCTGCACAAAGCTGCACAAACTAATAGAAGTCCATTACTCAGAATTTAGTATTTAGTCAACTTAATGCACTGTTTGTGTTAAGCTGACAGAGCAGCAGCTCCCATCTCGCCTGGTTTTCCTGGTTCTCTCCTTTCCACTGCTTCTATTTCACCAAAACACGGACATGATGCTGTGATCCCACGACTCTCTCATTTGTGTGATATTGGCAGAGCTCTGGATATTCATGCCCACTGATTCCTCCAATTTTATTAAAGCCGGCAGGAGGTCGAAGCTGAGAGGACGTCGCTGTGCTTTGTTCTGCTCTTCTGAGGCGGTAATTTCTCTCAACACCTCACCTAATGACTGTTTTGATGAGCACGTAAATGCCACCTCGGATCCTGTGATTCGGGAATCAAGCGGCGAGCTGGGAACGCTGTTATCATCACACCTCCTCTGCTCCTCAGCGGTCCGGAGCGTCCGCAGCTCCTGGAGAGTGTGCGGATCAATGGCTGGTCAATCCCCTCCCTGAGAGGACCATCGATCCCGCTCCTCGCTCTGACCCACCTCTAATCTCTCCCAACACGTCCCACAAAGCACAGAAAACACAACGACAGTCGGAGGAATCTATTAACGGCCGCTTTGATCATCCTGAAAGTAGAACGTGTTCGATATCAAACAGGCGGCTGGACGCTGCAGGAGGTCAGAGGAGGAGGAGGAGGAGGAGGAGGAGGAGGAGCTGTTCCCATCAAACCATCGAGCTTCACACGCTGGAGCGTCTTGGAGCTGAGAGTCGATCAGCAAAGACTCCGAGTAAAACACAGGAACGCTGGGGAACGTTCTCCATGTTTTCAAGATGATTTTCTCTTCTTTGTTCCAGTCGCTCCATAATAAAACTGCTAACTAACTAACTCTTACTAACTAACTGATTAACTAACTAACTAATTCTTAATAGCATCATTCTTTTCTTGTTGCTTAGTTTATGTAAAAACTATTGTAGTGTTTAAACAGACACGTGACAAACATCGACCGGATTACGTTAAAGTCATCGTTTCTATGTCGCTTTTGGAAAGAAGTTATGTAATGTGACGTACACAGTGACCTAATGAAGCTCTGAAGCCTAGAGCCAGTCTAGAACCAGTCTAGAACCATCCTAGAACCATCCTAGAACCATCCTAGATTCAGGCTAGAACCAGTCTAGAACCAGCCTTGAACCATCCTAGATTCAGCCTAGAACCATCCTAGAACCATCCTAGAGCCAGTCTAGAACCATCCTAGAACCATCCTAGAACCAGCCTAGAACCATCCTAGATTCAGGCCAGAACCAGTCTAGAACCAGCCTAGATTCAGCCTAGAACCAGCACTGGAACCGTACTGGTGCCACAGGTGCCACTAGGGAGAACTGGCCAGAGATGTAAATATAAATAGTGTCAGACAGATGAATGACAACTATAACAGGATCCTATAATATTAATATTATAATATTATTACTATAATCATTATTATGGTTATTGTAATGACGATAGAGGGGAAAAGTTCAAATTCAAGAATCTGATTTCAAGAAGCTGATGTTAACATAATGTTAATAGGATAAATTCCATGTTTCTAATTGAATCTGACGGTTATCCAGAAATGTCATGTTTAGATGCTCTAACTGGATCATGAAGTATTAGAGCAGGATCAGGATCTAACTGATGCAGACTTGTTCTCAGCATCCTCCGCCCCCCCCCCCCCCATAGAAGAGGCTGGAGCGATGCTCCCTCCGTTCCTCTCGTTTCTGCTTTCCTTCCAGACATTAGGCGAACACGTCCTGCGCTGTTCTCTCATAAAGATCTTCCTTCCACCACGCGACAGAATTAAATTAATATCCTCTAATGGCCTCGTGAGCAGCATCCTGGATGAGAGCGGGCCGAGCAGCATCTCGCTAATGAATGTGTACATAGCGCTCCATTTGGGCCGAGAGGGGAAAAAATAAAATAAATGAGCAAGTGCTAAGGATCACAGCTCGGGCCGTATTTATGTCAGCTGGGAAACGCTCACCATGGCGCGGGCGAAGCCACAAAGTCTTGGAGCTGATTAATATTTGATGAGGACTAAGTGCAGAGAGGGAAGCGGCAGATTCACTTTGCAGCTTGTGAGCGATGGAACGTGACTGAGAGGAAAGGTCAGCTGTGTTTGGCAGCCGCTCCTCTCTGCTCCTCTCTGCTCCTCTCTGCTCCTCTCTCCTCTTATTGCCTCAGTCACAAATAAACACGTTTATCGGAGGGTTTATTGAAACTGTTCAGGGTTAACCTCAGTTCAGTCCTGAGCAAGTGATGCTAATACGGCTCATTAGACGGAGGGAAAAGTGTCTGTTTCCTCCAGAGGGGGCGCTGGAGAGCAGCACCAGACCAAACCATGTAGAAATGAACCAAAACAGATAGAATGATAGAACGAGAGCGTCAGGCCCCTGCTCATCACAGTCACAACAGGAGAGAATGAACAACTGAATATATGGACGTTCTGTGTGAGACGACCGAGACTTCCAGATTTCCTCGACTTCCTTCTTTTTTGGCTTTTGCTTGTGAAATATTAACCATTAAGGAAAGGGATGCATATTTAATGAAGGAATTTCACATTTTAACTGATGGCGTGTGTTGGCGACGCGGCACAATCCAGCCGACCTTAAAATAGTCATCAGCTGGCACCAGCGTGGAGCCCGTCAGGACCCGGCTCATTTCAACCTGAGACGCCAGCCTAATCCCAGCGCCGCCAGCAGCCACAACACGTCCAGGCTGCTCACAAAGCACCAGAGCCTGGGGGGGGGGGGGGGGGGCAGGGGCGGGGGGGGGGGGGGGGGGGGTCACAGGGTCCAGAGCAGACGGGTCAGAGCCTGAGCTCTGTCCGCTGCCTCTGAAAACACAGTCGACCTGAAAAGCACAAAGAGGTTTCTGAGACTTCAGCTCGGAGCGTTCTGCACAGCAAACGGCACAAACGCCGTTATGTAACGATGAATACTGAAAAGGTTAATGCCACTGGGTAAGCACCCTCACCCTAAACGCACATGCCGCACTTTCCCCTTTTTTTCCGTCTCGCTGCCGCCCTTAAATGAAATTCTCCAGCATCACAAAGAAAACAGGAGCAGCGAGGAGCGCCAGCTCTCCGAGGACAGGTTTGACTCCAGGACCGAGCCTCCTCCAGACAAGCACAGCACAGGTGTCAACAGCAGAAGAAGAAGAGAAGAGGAACTCACTCTGATGTGATCATCACAAACAGGGAAGGATCACAAACCTCCGAAAAAATGAGCATAAAACAGCTCAGAAACCAGAGTTTCTGACCAAACACACAGTGGTTTACATATTAACATCCATTAAGACATCAGTCTGTACAGTTTGTGTAGAGTTGACTGTGTTCAGTACAACAACTTCACTTTATCATGTATTTTCAGCTGACTGGAGCTGATTGTTAAATTAAATCATTCAGTTCTCGTGCTATAAATGTGTTGAGAGATCTCTCCTTAATCCTCAAAAGTCTGAAATGGTTAAAAATGCCTCATAAGGCAGAGCTGAAGTCCTCAGTCCCTTGTTCTGTCCGCTCCTCAGATCCCCTCACAGAGGGCTTGGGCAGATGTTCTCATGGAGGAAGCAGAGCTTCGGTTCAGCAGTGACAACGCTGCACTGCTGCAGCCTCACACTTCTCCAGCTAAACTTCTCCTTGAAAAACAAAGTTCCAATTGTTCCGCCCGCTCATTAGGATCAGAGGGAGACTCGTTGTCAGTCTCTGAGCCCCTAAACTGCTCTCTGGCTGCGGCTCCGGCTCATATAGGAGGAGGCTGCGTCAGCTCTGGCCGTGCCAGCAGCATCGTCACGCTCCGAGCAGAGCTGGACCTGCTGGCTCTGAACACACAGGAGGACCTGCTGGACCAGGAGGACCTGCTGGACCAGGAGGACCTGACCACACAGGTCCTCCTGGTCCAGGTGGCCCTGCTGGACCAGGAGGACCTGCTGGTCCAGCAGGTCCAGGAGGACCTCCTGCCTTCATTACTCGGGGGTTCCTGCTCCTCGGCAGCTCCTAGCAGCACAGCCGCCACCTCGCCACACGTCCTTCTACGAGGTCTTTCAGATACGAGTGTGTTTACATGCTCATTATTCCTGCTTAGCGTTCATGTTTAATAATTGAGCGTATGTTACAGATTTGTCCCTCATGTCTTTTATCGAGGCCCTTTTGTTGTCTCTGCCTCTGTCATAAAAGCTGCACCTTTCCCACTGGGAGACAAACAAAGCTCCATCTCGTCTTTTGTCTTATGACAGAGAATAATTTATCACGTTCAATCTGTTTTGCATACAATAAGAGCTTCAATATAGATTGTAAATCATGCTTCTATCAAAAAAGATGTCATCCAACCTAATTCTGCTTCCTGGCTGCACGTTTAATGGAAAAGACGGTGGAACTGAATCATTTTGAGCCTCGTTATTTCATGTTGTCCACAACTCAAACACAGTGTCAGAGAACCCTGACTTTGTTTTAAAGAGCATGCTAATGCTAACACGCTAATGCTAACACATGCAAAACACATGCAGATTATTTCACACGCCCATTATTATTCAAATGTTGATGGGCTTGATGCAGCTTTATTTACAGCTTTTTATTTACAGAATCAGAATGTGTTTATCAAGAAAAATGTCATGAAAAAGCAAAAAAAAGTAAAAAAAATAGTAGTAGTAGCAGTAGTAGCAGCAGTAGCAGTAGTAGTAGCAATAACAGTATTACTCTGATACTCTGCTACAATTGGATTTAAAGGTTTAAACGATGGATGATTTAGACAAGATACTGACACGAGCGGCAGAAAGGCCACCAGATAAATACACAGATTAACCTTTGGAATTGAAATTATAAAATTTATATGAGGTGAAAGTGAATTTTTTCTACATAGCTGCCAGATTTACAAGGATTTTTAATGATGCAAGTCTAGAAACAACTGGAAAAGATCAGGTCAGAGTTCAGTGACCTGTATAGTCCAGTACTAGCAGTAGCAGTAATAGCAGCAGTGACTCTATAGTTATATATGATATATTTGGCAGCTTACCTGCTCAGGCAGGTAAACGTGTGTGTGTGTGTGTGTGTGTGTGTGTGTGTGTGGTCACAGACAGCAGCGGAGGCGGGGGCAGCACAGGCCTCCTGGACGGCTCCATCACTGCCTCTTCTATTCAATCTATTTCAATTAAAGTTGTGCTGCAGCCATCTTTAATAAGCGGGGGGGTGAAGGAGGTGAGAGCTTTAAACCAGCCGCTCAATAAGCCCGTTGTCGGCTGATTAATTGTGGTCATTTTGATATTTAATTAAAACAACCACCGGGCTCTCGCAGGCAAAATATCCTCAGCAGCTTCCTAATGAGTCCACGCCCCCCAGGCTCAAAGTCACTGAAAACACCTTCTGAGATACATGTATGTTCACTACCTGTACATACGTGTCTTATATCAGCTCATTACATGTCAGCACGTGATGTACAGCTGATGAAATATCAGTTTTTAACATCTCCTCTACTGTCTGATATTCTATAAGAAGATATTGTTGAAAATGACTCTAAATGTTATACATGTTATACATGTTCACTATATAACGTGTATATGTGTCCAGATGTTATCAGGGACGTTCACATGTCTCAGGTCCTCATTACCATGACCAGCTCTGGGACTCCCAGTCCCAGGGTCCCACCTGCCCCTCCCCCCTCCTCACCCCCCCCCCCCCTCCTCATCCCCCCCCCCCCCCCCCCCCCCCCAGGAGTGACCCGTGGTCCAGGCTTCTGGACGTCAACGTGACAGACTAGGAGGCAGCGTGCGGCAGCAGTCAGACGCAGCCTCTCTGCTATTTCTGCTCCGAGACGACCCTCGCTTGTCATCTTTGGCCACATTAGCGTGACAAAACCGAGAGGAGATTGAAGCGGCACCATCTGTGGCTGACAGAGGACGCACTGAATTGATTTTTACTGTCTGATGTGCTCTTTCACACCATGTTCCCTTTTCTTTCCTTTCTTTAAAAAAAAGAGAAATACCATCAGAACGACCACAGAACGAATGAGAGAGAGAGAGAGAGAGAGAGAGAGAGAGAGAGAGAGAGAGAGAGAGAGAAACTAATCAGCGACTGATTACCAATTCAACCGTTCAGGCCCTGATAAACAAATCTCATTTCTGTGTTAATGTATTTACTCATATTCATTACAAATGTGCTCCAGTTGATTAAAACGTGCTGGTCTGACTCCTCCAGCTCAGACATGCAGCCCAGGCTTTAAATATTAGACGTGTTAATCTGTTATGATTGGCTTTAAAGAGCAGCCGCACAGGAGAATGCATGTTAATGCGCAGCAGATTGATCGTTTACGTCGTTGATCCCACGGATCCTAAACGACCTCCACATCCTGCAGGATCACAGCGTGATCACTTCAACAAGAACCGGAAGTAAAACCACCACACACACACGTCCCAACAGGAAGTAGAGTGCAGTCTGTTCATATGACAATATGACTATTAATCGATTACTAGACTAATCAGCTGTTATTCTTTATTCTTATTAATTATTAATAATGATTTCAAACATTTAAAGCAAAACCTTTAACCAAAGAAAAGTTCAAATTCTCTGGTCAAATGAAACACACAGACCTGATCTTGGACTTTGTCATTCTGTAGGCCAAACAACTAATCGATGAATGGAGAAAGCAACCAACAGTTTGATGAGCTGCACTCGTCTGTTTCAGCCCTGAAACAACACATTCCTCCAACTCTCTTTCAAACATCCTCATTTCTCAGCAGAGAAGGAACTTTATTAGCAGGTTTCAGGAGCTACAAAGAGACGAGACCATGGTCTGAGCATCCAGAAGGTTCCTCAGAGAAGAGAAGAGTTCCTGGGCCTCTGGAGCTGAAGCCCATCATCACGCTGCTCCCTGTTAGCCTGGCTACCAGGTCACACTGGTTCCAGTTCACCGTCTCCAGTTTGGTCTCCAGACTGCAGTTCTCTGCGTTATGTGACAGATGTGAGAGAGCTCCTCGCCTCCAGCTCTGATACGGCTTCCAACAAGCACTGATCGAGCTTTCAGAGCTGCAATTACAGCCCGACCACGAGGAGTGGGAGGTGAGACGTGAAGCGGGGCTCCAGGGGTGAGACGGGCTCAGGGGGATGGAGAGAGCGACAGGTGCGTGCTGGGATAAGTGGCCGACGTGGGCAGACCAATCAGGCGATCACAGAGCCAGGATCATGATTAGCTGTGTGCAAACTGACGAGCTGGAGGTCGATGACAGAGTCCTCCCTGGAGCTCTCACCCTCTGGTTCACATAGAAGCTATGAGCTCTGGTTCCATCAGGGCTCAGTCTGCTCTACATCCTGTTTGTAGCTGTGGGACTACTACACTCTGCTCAGATCTGCCTCCTTTCATGCTGATCTGGCAACCACACGTAGGCTGAGCTCCGATTGGCTGTCTCACCTGCCACTCACATGAAAGATCACGTGACCTGATGTGACTAAGCATGACTTAAAATGTCTGAAAATGACCACGCCTGGCTCTACGTGACTTGTCATGACTTAACGGGACTTCTTTAAGTTCCTTAATTAATTCCTTCATACTGATCTGGCAACCACATGTAGACTTCACTCTAGCTGTGTCACCTGTCACTCAGATCAATAATCATGTGACTTCAGGTAACTCTACGTCACTTAACATCCTTCCAGGTGAAACAACGTGCCTCCACATACGACTCCAGGTGAGTCCAGGTGACTCCAGGTGACTCCAGGTGAGTCCAGGTGAGTCCATGTGACTCCAGGTGAGTCCATGTGACTCCAGGTGAGTCCAGGTGAGTCCATGTGACTCCAGGTGACTCCATGTGAGTCCAGGTGAGTCCAGGTGAGTCCAGGTAACTCCAGGTGAGTCCAGGTTCAGCTTCCACTCCTGGAGCTGAGGAGTCGCATTGATTCTACGTCACTACATCTATTTTCAGATTCACCTGCTCACGTACGAACCAGTGTGAAGGTGTTGGAGCAGCTACTGTACGTCTTTGTACACTGGCTCTCTGAAGCCCAGGTAAAAATAGCTTCTCAGTCCAGCTCTGGCATGTGATGCAGCATCTGAGACGGCTGGTCCCTGGTGTGAGCTGCGTCAGCTGTCCTCGTCCTCTGCCGTCCTCTCATTGCTGGAGACTTCAGACAGACGGAGCAGACGCCCCGTTATTGTTTGCACTCGCTCCCTCATTTCTCTTCCCAAACCTGGAAAATGCGACAGTCGGGTCTCTTCACGCAGGTGTTTGACAGGTTCCTCAGAGGTGTGATGCAGTTTCATCATCCCACACACACACATACACACACACACACACACACACACACACACACACACACACACACACACACAGGTTTCTATTCTCTCTCGGTGTTGACAGACGTGAGACACGCGGCCGCCTCGGGATGGAGCGCCACATCATTAGGTGTGTCTGTGTTTAGGATTCAGATAAGATAAGATAAGGAACTCCAGCAGATTCAGAGGAAACAGAGACGTTCACCTCCTCCTACGTAGACGTCGTTCCTTCACAGATCTATGACGTGGATGAATTCTCTAATCCTGACTGCTTCAACGTGAATGTTTTCTGGTTTCGTTCGTTTGTTTTTCTTTCAGAAAATCAAATGTCCCCGAGTTAAAACAACAAAAGGGATTTAAAGACCAGAGACTACAACAACAACTGTTTCTTGCTGCCTTATTGATTATAATACCTACCACAGAAAATAATCGTAACAAGTAATAAATAATGAACCGTAATAATAGTGTAGACAAGAAAAAAATGGGATTAAAAAAATAGAAAACTGCAGCCAGGAAAAGCAGAGCGCAACTTTACTGACAGTTCAGGTGTGGTATCATCCCAACTTCAGACCTGAATCTGAAAATCCTACACAGGAGGATTGTGTTCAGCAGTTCAGGAGTGTGTGTGTGTGTGTGTATGTGTGTGTGTGTGTGAAGGGGAAATTCGATGATCCTACCCTGTCAGGTCAACTCTGCAATGCCCAGACAACCAATCAATACGCAGACAGTTTGCCAGACTCACACAGCTTCTCATCCTTGGAATATATATATATATATATATATATATATTCTCATGCGGATTAACTGCTCCTTCACCCATTTTCATTTTCCGTGGAGAAGGTATTAATCTGACAGCCAAGTGAAGCCCAACAAATACTACACACTTCAAAGCAGCAGGAGCTGCTGCGCCAAGCCAGCCCGGCTCTTTCAGGACCTTTTTTTTTTTTTTTTTCAGTCTGAGACGCAAACTCTTCCCACGGCGTCTCAGACAACTTTCTGTCCCCGAGCAGATAAGGAGGCGGCGCTCCGGCTGGACATTCCAGCTCGCTTACAGCTGGACTCAGAGCGAGGAGAGGCCAGGAGCTGCAGGAGCTGCAGGAGCTGCAGGAGCTGCAGGAGCAGCAGGAGCTGCAGGAGCTGCAGGAGCTGCAGGAGCTGCAGGAGCTGCAGGAGCTGCTCGCCTCGCTCTCTGCTCCTCACTTACTGGGAGAAACACTGTGAACGCTCTGAGAGTTTATGGGCGAGCCGTTAAGAAAAGGAGCTCAGTCTCTGTAGCTTCTGGCTCCTCCAGGCTCTGAGCGCCACCGAGGAATCTATCCCAACCAAAGAACCAATCGACAGGTTACTTTACTCCAGAACGACTGGTTCGTTGCAGCTCCAGATCCAGACCAGCACACGTCCATCAGTCTGAGAAGCTGCGTGAGTGGCAGGCCAGACAAAAAGAGAAGAGCCAAGGTGTGGTTGCCAGATCGGCATGAAAGGAAAGCTAGATCAGTGTTATATTCTATAGACTAAATACAGGATAGTCAAAGGGCTGAGCATTAGACTGTGAGACCCTGTGATGGAACCAGTGATCCGTGGGACTGGGAGGACTGGGAGGAACAGGCTGAGCAGGACCCAGTGGGCAGGTATGACCTGGGGGGACTGGGACACGTCTGTCCTGGTGTCCAGTCTGGACCCCCTGCTGGACCCGAATCCTAGATCCAAGTTATTTTGATTATTCTGGTTACCTGCGGATGGTTACCGGTGGATGGTTACCGAGCGGTTACCATGGTAACTGAAACTTTATCGCTCACCTGACGATACGGTGACTGTTACATCCCATCGCTGTAACGAGCGGTTTGTTGTTTGTGCCCTGTGAGAAGTTTCTTCCACACAAAGGAGAAACAGATTGTGACACTAAATGAAATGAAGTGGCACTCGAACGCCTCACGATGCACAAAGGCTGCGCTCTCCGCAGAGGGCCCATTGTTCTGCAGCAGCAGGTACCGTGCTTCGTTCTCTCTGCGTCAGCCACCGAGACACAAAGGGGACGCAGGGACGGCGTGTTGGAGCCTCAGTGCAGACGTGGGGGACGTTACAACACGTGAGACAAAGGGAAGGGAGGCGAGGAGGCCGCACGCTTCCAGGAGAGCCAGTCACAGCCTGAAGGGTCTCATCAGGAGCAGATTCATTGAGATGTAATACAAGCCGGAGCGGGGTGTAAAATGAAGGATGAGCCGCGCTACCTGCTTTGTGCTCAGAAGGGCATTCATTTCCCCTCCGATGATTACCGGCCGACACCGGCTGCATTGTTTATTTGCTTGAAAGCACAAATGATATGCATTGATTCCTTATTCATTCATTGTTGAACTTTGCATTGTATCTATGAATGCAGGCGAAATGGGCCCAATTACAGCCTCCGCAGCCTCTCCCCGAGCCTCTCCCCGAGCCTCTCCCCGAGCCTCTCCCCGAGCCTCTCTGCGGCGGAGCAAGAGGAAGATGAAGGCCTCAGACTGGGAGGAAGAAGCAATCAAAGGCCACTTGTTGTCCTGTGAAGCATCGGGAGCAGGAGACGGGGACACGTCTCGGGCTGTGAGTGGCAGGGCCGGGGCCGGGGCCGGGGCCGGGGCCGGGGCCGGGGCCGGGGCCGGGGCCGGGGCCGGGGCCGGGGCCAGGGCCGGGCCAGGGGCCAGGGTGGGGCCGGGGCCGGGGCCAGGGTGGGGCCAGGGTGGGGGCCGGGACCGGGACCGGGGCGTGGAAGTGTCGGGGTTCCACCTGAACAGATCTGGCGAGGTAGCGGCTGCTTTCCACGCGTCTCCTCAGAGGAGGATCAACACCAGGGAACGCTGTGATGGACACCTGTCACTGACTCATCAATTCATCCACTGTCACTGATGCTAACTACAACCAGCCCAGTAATCAGCTGATAGAGGCTTTCACTGATCTGTTTAGAAGGATTTTCAGGAAAAAAGGTCTTTTCTGTCCAGTTTTTTGTCCTTACATGTGAATAGTTTCCATCAATAATTCTCAATAAAACACCTAAAATGTGAGTAAAAACCTTCACTGAGATAGTTTACCGCTCTATAACTGTGGTATTTCCAGGTCATGTGACCAGATACCAAAGATTCATCTCTAAATCTAATGACATACGTACTAAAGTCGTGGATGTTTAGGACCTCCATCCTCCTCCTCAACAATAATTCTGCTCTGCAGCTGGAAACAGACCAACAGGAACAGGATCTACTGGATCCACACTCAACAAGTATCCCAAACACCTGGGACGGAGACACTGAGGAGGGGACAGAGGTATCCTGGCCTTTGTCCAACACTGACCTGTTCACCTGTCTCATCATTTCATAAACCAGACAACCAGTCAATTAATCCAGAAAATAATTATTGACTTGTCCCACAAAAAACTAGATGAAGTCACATAACATTCCTACTAAATACAGCTGAGAATTTTCTATTTTCATTTATTATTTTTCATCTTATAAATTCAACAATTAATCCAGAATGTTTTTATTTCACAGCCGCTAAACATCCAGACACTGAAAGCGTATTGAACATCTCAGCCTGAAGTTGCTCCTGACTTTGTTTTATGGCACTAAGACACATTTAATTTCTTCTTTTTATCCAGTTTCTTTCAATCGGACAGTTTAAGGACAATCAGCCGAGTGGACGTAGTGAGGGGACAGTGAGTCAGCACAGACGCTGAGCTCCACCTCCACAGAGGAGGACCACACTGGGACCTAGCAGGGACTCAACTGGGAGCACTGGGAGGGACCTGGGTCTCTGCTGCTACGCTCATGGAAATAACAGGCAACAACAGGGAATCGAAGGCAGTCAGACCCGGACCGCCACACACACACACAGTGGAGCAGATTCCTGCAGCTTCTTTACACACACACACACACACACACACACACACACACACACACACACACACACACACACACACACACACACACAGACTGAAGAACCAACATGAGAGCTCCCAGTCACGTTCCAAACACACACATTTACCTGTCTGCTTCCCTTCTCTTGTTTCGTTACAACAATCTGTTCCATGTTTTGTTCTGTGACAGTGTGTGTGTATGTGTGTGTGTGTATGTGTTTGTGTGTGTGTGTGTGTGTGTGTGTGTGTGTGTGTGTGTGTGTGTGTGTGTGTGTGTGTGTGTGTGTCCGTGCCAGCGGCTCGGGGCAGATCCACCAGCCTGCGGCAACTCTCTGATGCTTCACAATAAAAACGCCACGGTTGATTCTTATTTATTTATTTATTTTCCAGTTTGTCAGTGAGAAGAAGACAAAACAACATGTTTTATTTTTTCTTCCTTTTGCTTCTTCGTTCTGAAATCTCACGTTCTGGGAGGCGTTTTCCACCTGGCAGCTTCAGACCCACTCAGTCCTGAGCTCCTCTCAGACTTCCCCAGCTCTGGCCTCTGTGAACCAGCAACCTTTGGGATTAACTGGTTCCCACATCTTGTAAAGTTAACCAGAGTAAACACAGATCTCAGGTCTAAAGCCTCCGTTTAAAGACTGATGTTGGATGACTTTAACCCATGTCACCCAACACACAACAACATAATGAATCTGTTATCACGTCTAGTCAGGTTTCATGTGGTTCTGTTTCACTCTGGCAGAATGGCTTTCACTGACTTGGTCTCGATGGAAGACTATTATATAGACTATATAGAACTACTATATAGAAGACTACTACTATACTCTATTATATAGAATACTTTATATAGACAGTAGTAATCCAATGTGAACCAGACATGTGTCCAGACCCCACTACGTAACGAGAGATGTCAGACGGAGACGTGGAGTGTTGCAGCCTGGTTAAATGATTAATGGTTAATTAATGAATGGTTAATGGTTAAAAAAGGACACATACTGGTCTGAACCAGTGGAGGTGGAGGATATGTACTGGTCTGAACCAGTGGAGGAGGAGGACACGTACTGGTCTGAACCAGTGAGGAGGAGGATACATACTGGTCTGAACCAGGGGAGGAGGAGGATACGCACTGGTCTGAACCAGTGAGGAGGAGGATACATACTGGTCTGAACCAGTGAGGAGGAGGATACGTACTGGTCTGAACCAGTGGAGGAGGAGGACACGTACTGGTCTGAACCAGTGAGGAGGAGGACACGTACTGGTCTGAACCAGTGAGGAGGAGGATACGTACTGGTCTGAACCAGTGGAGGAGGAGGATACGCACTGGTCTGAACCAGTGGAGGAGGAGGATACATACTGGTCTGAACCAGTGGAGGAGGAGGATACGTACTGGTCTGAACCAGTGGAGGAGGAGGATACATACTGGTCTGAACCGGCTGCAGCATAAGAACACTAGTGGCCACGCTACTTCTACTGTCCCATGGTCCAGCCCATGGAGGAGACCAGGAGGAGGAGACCAGGAGGAGGAGACCAGGAGGAGGGGCAGGAGGAGAGGAGGAGCCAGATGTGAGGAGCAGCCAGATGTGAGGAGGATGTATCGTAGCGTGGGCCTTTGATCGTGCTCTGCTGGTTCTATCTTTAGTTTGTTCCTGGGTAACTTCAGATCTTCTGTCTGCTCGGACAGAGGAGAAGCAGAGAGGCGTCGTCTGCTCTGCAGCTTCCTGCAGCTTCCTGCAGCTTCCTGCAGCTTCCTGCAGCTTCCTGCAGCTTCCTGCAGCTTCCTGCAGCTTCCTGCAGCTTCCCCCCGCCACGGTTCAAAGCTGCGGCGTCCGCTTTCAGCCGGACCGACGCTGCCAGAACAATCAGAGTAAATTTAGCCCGCTCGTCTAAAGATAAGAGAGGCTGGGAGCAGCCGCTGGGGCCGTGAGTCCTGCCACTCTGTCAGCCCGGTGGACGTGTGGACGCGCTGCTGATGGAAACCATGTTCAGCCAGTTCCTCTTTGTTTCACCACAAACATCTGCTGCATGACGACTGCCAACAGCTCCAGACTGGATCCACAGACCCTGTTCTATAATCAGGACACGCTTCATTAAGCCTTGACAAAAGCAAAATAATCATAATAATAATAATAAGAGGAATAATTAAAAAATGTCCAAAACCTTTGTGGTTTGTCACACCAGCGCTCCAGAGATCCAAATCTGTTTTGGCTGAAATCAGCAGCTCGTGCAACCAGAACGTTCTGATTTTCTCTCCAGGATTCATGTCACACTGACTCTTCCACCTCAGAGACTGTGTGTGTGTGTGTGTTCTTTGTGTGTGTGTGTGTGTGTGTTTTTTTTTTGTGTGTGTGTGTGTATGTGTGTGTATGTGTGTGTGTGTGTGTGTGATGGGGACCAGTAACGAGGAGGACCGAACCAGTGAGTAACACCAGTAGATGACGTCACATTAACGAGTCAGATGAACAAATGTATGGACGACAGCTGGAGTGTGATTCATCAACAGAGCCTTGACTTCATTCACTGCCAGCTCCTCCTCATGCCATCCCAGCCTCAGAGGCTGGAGAGAGGCTGGATCCTCTACGGAGCCGCTGGAGCTTTCACCATCATGAGGATGCTACACGTTGCCGTTCCTCAGTGCTGCTCAGACAGGTTCCTGTCATTAGGACGTTAACGATGTCAGAGTCGTTGAGAAGACATTGACGGCATCTTCTCCTGCTGAGCCCTCATTAACAGAGGAACCTGTGGACCTCCTGGAGCCTCCTGGAACCTCCTGGAGCCTCCTGGAGCCTCCTGGAGCCTCCTGGAACCTCCTGCTCTATTTACTCTGCAGAACTACCTTTTCACTATCATCACCTCCTCTGTTTGTCCTTCATTGATACATTTTCATGCATATATTCTAGAGATGCACGATAACTGCTGATAATTAGTCAGTTATCTGCAAAAAACATTTTCAGACTCATGGTGTGACATTGTTTTTTCCAATAAGGGGCCGATAGCGATCGATGGCCATAGTTATCATGCATCCCTAATATATTCACTCATCCTTTTGCTATTATCTTTAGAGATATCTCTGGCACAGGAAGAACTTCCTGCATGATGAATCAAGTCTTCCTGATTGTGAGGAAAACATGAGCAGAGCCATGGCTGGAACACAGAGCGTGCTCCTTCCATCCAGCTGAACTGGGCCTTCTGGTTGGCTGAAACCTGCTCCTCACGTATGAGAACAGACGTGGTGCTTGCTCCTGCTGGCTCCCTCCATCACGGTGGACAAACCTCTACAAGTGATGCTGTTTTGGAAAACACTGGCTTCCACCTCTGTCGCCTTTTTGTGCATCAACATTATGTAAATAGGATCATCCATATTCAACCGTGGCTGAATTTTGACTAATTTCACTTGTATGGCCAGATTGCACAGAGAGAGGCAGAGAGGAGGGCTCGGCTGCTTTCAGAGCAGCAGATTGCAGCCCCCCCCCCCCATCCCGCCCCAATCCTGTCCCTCCCCAGAGAGATTTGGAATCGGAGGGTGCTTACTTGACATCCCATCAGTCGGCGGGTGCACTAACAAGTAGGCCGTAAACCTTTTTCCTCTCTTTGATTACACTAAGTGCACCGAGGCCAGATGCGACCCGGCCCCCGTCATCTGTTGGCTCGCCAGCACAGTCACGGTGGGGGGGGGGGCGCCCTCCCTCCCTCCCTCCCAGGATAAAGCCATTGTTCTTCATTAAAGCTGCAGAGGCTGCTGGGAGGGGGCACACAGAGGGGGGCAGAACAACTCCACTTCCACACCTGTTTTCCATCAGCAGAGCTGCTACTGCTCTGACTGGGAGCCAGAGCTGCAGCACTGGGCTGCTACTGGTCTCAAACTCACAGCATCCTCCAAAGACGCTCGTTATAGAGCAGGGGAAACCAACTAGTCCCTTCATCCTTTCTGTCAGGTGTGTGAGGCGTAAAGAAGGATCGCCACACAACGGGTGGAGGTGGGGGGGAGGTGGGGGAGGAGGAGGAGGAGGAGGAGGAGCCTCCTCACTGAGCTGTTGTACCCATCGAAACAAGACGACAGAAGAAGAGAATGCTAATTCATCTCTCAACTAGTCTCAAAAATGTCAGAACGATGTTGGAAAGTGTGTTGGAAAGCCCTCATCCTCAAACATCTGCAGTTTCTTTCCGAGGAACCCAACACATTCACATTGAAGAAGCTGACATCGCAGAATTTCTCTGAAATCTTTCACTAGATTATTCTCTGATTAATCCTCGAGTTATTGCAGCTCTAATGAATTGGCCACAGTTCCTCAGTTGTCTCCACTCTTATTTTTCACTAAGTTAATTGATCTCGTCCCTCAAATACTTAAAGCTAGATAGAGATAGATAGATAGATAGATAGATAGATAGATAGATATATAGATAGATAGATAGATAGATAGATAGATAGATAGATAGATAGATAGATAGATAGATAGATAGATAGATAGATAATCTACAGTGTTGAGACAATAACTTCTATATACTCTATGTACGTCCACTGAGTTTACAGCCCTTGTACTGTTATGTCTTATAATTCATGCCTCCAGTTTTATTCGCCTTCTAGAGTGTTTACATTTATCATTTCATGGTGTTACATTTATTTCCTGGTTCTGCCTGTTTCCTTATAATTCATCTGTGCTGTTTCCTTTTGTTTTTTGCCTCTGCTTTGTGCTTCTAATCTATTGACTCTGGGAACAATAATTCCTACGAGCCTGTGAACTGTGCACAAATGGAGAATAAACTTTCACTGTTCTCTAAGGAAAAAGGAGGAGCAAAGTGATTTTGCACATATACAGTAAGAAGCTGCAAACTCTGGCTGCACAATATGTCACCAATGTGTTGTTACTGTGCTACACACACAGAACTGCCATAACGCCTCATCACGCTTTGACTGCACTTTGTCCCACTGTGGTAGTTCTAAGTCATACTGCCATACATGAAGCATCATGGCATCATGTCTCCCCAACATCATGACACACACACACACACACACACACACACACACACACACACACACACACACACACACACACACACACACACACACTTCTTCCACCTCCCTTGCAGCCTGATGGATGAAGTGACGGCAGCAGCAGCTCTGGTGAAGTCATGCGAGCTCTCATTCAACCAGCGGCTGCACCACCTGCACCGTCACAGCGTTACATAACCTGCTAGAGCTGGGGGGGGGGGGGGTGAGGGGGTGAGAGGGAGAGAGAGAGAGAGAGGAGAGGGGAGAGAGAGAGAGAGAGAGAGGAGAGGGAGCCCTGCTGCAGCTCCCAGCGTGCCGTCAGCTCTCGGCTGGTCTCAGGTCAGAGTTTTGGCGTGTTGGTGCCTGTGTAGCACCGTGCCCCTGCTATCCCGCCTGCAGCAGAGCCCCCCCCCCCCCCCCCCCCACACACACACACACACACACACAGGGGAGCTGAATCCAGAGGATTCCAGCAAACGCTTTCAAAATGAGCGGAGTTATCAGACGTGACTCATCCACCGCTGAGCAGATGGAAACCCTGACTCTGTGCTCCTCAGCAGACGAGGAGCAGACGAGGAGCTGGACGCTGAGTGGAGGCTCTAACCAGGTCCACGTTCACGCTAGTGATCGCTGGATCCATCACAAATGTCTCTGATTCTGCTCAGATCTGGCTCCTTTCATGCTGATCTGGCAAGCACATGTAGGCTGCACTCTGATTGGCTGTTTGCATTTATTACATAACTTAGCATGTCTTTAGATGACTTAACGAGACTTTGTGAGACTCTGTCTGACCTGACATAACTCTACGTGTCTCTACATGACTGCTCTGCTGCAGCTACGGAGCGATGCTCCACATCCAGCCTGAGATGTTGGAGCCAGAACCTGAGGAGGAACCAGAGGAGGAACCAGAGGATGAACCAGAGGATGAACCAGAGACTGAGGAGGAACCAGAGGAGGAACCAGAAACTGAAAGAGAACCTGAGGAGGAACCAGAGACTGAGGAGGAGCCAGAGGAGGAACCAGAGACTGAGGAGGAACCAGAGGAGGAACCAGAGACTGAGGATGAACCTGAGAATGAACCAGAGACTGAAGGAGAACCCGAGGAAGAACCAGAGACTGAAGGAGAACCTGAGGAGGAACCATAGACTGAGGAGGAACCAGAGGAGGAGCCAGAGGACTGAGGAGGAACCAGGAGCAGAGACACTGACATGTCCCCAGTAGCTGAAGGCTGCAGACTCACAGTCGTGTCCTTCACGTCCTCTCCTCCCTGAACAGAGGCAGCTATAGGGACTGTTTTGGGGGCGGGGTCAGTCTGACCAGTCTGTTCAGGTTTGGCTGTTTTTTGTTTTCATGTCAGTCAGAAGTGTGAACCAGCCGGGCGTCCAGGCTGTGGCCTCCGCTCGGTGGAGGTCGGGGGGGGGGGCTACGTGACCTTGCTGCTGGCGTGTGGACCCTGGCAGAGGCTGCAGCGTGTGCAGCGCTGCAGCCTGGTTCTGCCTCCTGTGAGGGAGGAGGTTCTCTGCTCCCCCCTGAGCAGCACGGAGCAGACCAGCTGGGCCAGGTCTGGACAGGTCCTACTCCTTTTAGGTCTGACTGGAGAAAAAGGCATGTCAACATCTACATTCAGGGAAAGAAACGTGCCAGGCTAACAAAACTTTATCAGGAGTGAAAGCTTTGCTTCAGTACCTGCAGGATGTAATCACAAATAAATGAATAAATAGAAACCCTGCACCCGGCCCTCTAAATCTGTAGTTCATGGTAGCTGCCTCGTGCATTAACTTGTAATTAATATTAGCAAAGAGAAAAAACCTTTTCTCAACTCTAAACTACAAAAAATGTGTATAAATCAAATGTAATTTGACTGTAAAAATCAGTAAATGAAGGATTAATGAAAAAGTGCAGAAACTAAAACATTTAAAGCAGCGTGTTTGTCCACCAGACCAAACTGTCCACTGCAATTAGTCGATGGTTAATGAAGATCGCTTCCCTGGTCCTCCCCCTGCTCGTCTCATTCATGACCTCCACTACTACTGCAGTCAACCTGTCTCCTGTTTCTCTCCGGCCTGCAGACGGACACATCCAGCCGCCCCGGGTCAGCCGGACTGTGGGAAACATCAGGGTCAGTTCAAGGTGTTCAGGCCTGCAGTCACTCATTAACTCCTCTCCACAGGACCAACCACGTCTCTGGAGCTTCTCTCAGCTTCATGCTCCTGCTCCTCATCTACTGACTGCGGAGACAAGAAGCCCTGTGTGCAGAGACTGTCAAATAAATGCCAAACAAACCTTCCCGATCATCACGCTTCTCTGAAATGTCGAGACGGTCGTGCGACATCACTTCACGTGGCTGAGGAGCACGTGGGCAGCTGCAGACGTACAGCTGTAGGAACCATTCCAGCTGACTGACTGCCCGATGCATGAGCAGCTCTGGCGAGGACATGTGACCTCAGCTCAAGGTGTTTGTTCTGCTGCTGAGTGTGTGTGTGTGTGTGTGTGTGTGTGTGTGTTCTGCATGCAGACTATCATTAACTTCTCTCCACAGAATGAACCAGGTCTCTGGAGGCTCTTGCAGCCTCAGTTCTGCTTTTTAACCGACTGGACCAAAGATTCCTGTTTGCCCTGACTGTCTGTGCAAAACTGGCAGATAAACCTTCATGATTCTCCTCCAGTCTCTAAAATGTTGCCTTATGTAAGTTCACGTAACTGGGGAGATTGACATGTGACCTCAGCTCAAGGGGTTTGTTCTCCAGGTGAGTGTGTGTGTGCGTGTGTGTGTGTGTGTGTGTGTGTGTTCTGCTTGTAGACCATCATTAACTTCTCTCCATAGGATGAACCACATCTCTGGAGGGTTCACAGCTGAATTCATGCAGCTCTCTGCAGTGTGATTCTTACCAACTTCCCTTCATTTCTTCTGAGAGAAGGGGAGGGATGCACACACACACACACCACACACACACACACACACACACACACACACACACACAGACATACGTACTCACACGCGCACACAGCAAATCTTAGAGAGATGTGAGCACACGGTAAATTATTGATGTGCTTTGTGCAGCTTTGTTTGAGATCAGTGGAGCCATTTCCATGTAGGTGCAGCAGCAGCGGCCACTGTCCACACACGCGCACACACACGCACACACACACACACACACACACACACACACACACACACACACACACACACACACACACTCGCAGAGTCTGGTTTACTGGCCAAAAAAACATGACCATCTAATGGAGAAGACGTGTCCCGGATTAAGGCTGTTAATCCACAATGTGACAAACATCTGGCCCTAAAGCCACCACTGGAAACCAGCTCCGAGATCACTGCGTTTCAAGCGGTTTCCAGTTTGGAACTGGGTGCAGAGCCTCCAACCACTACCCTGATGATTGTCCACCCTCATCATCTTCATCATCTTCATCGCATCACTGAGCATCATCATCACCGTCAGTGTGTGTTGGAGGCTGCACGCGGGGCGCACCGCAGCGCTCTGAATCCCGCGTGCACACAGACACATACGGAAGCACAGCATGGAACTCCCTTAAAAAATGGCGCAATTTAACTCTATCCAGGCCAGCAGCGACATTACAGCGGTGTAATAAGCACGTATTGGACAACTGTGTGTGTTGTGACGTATTCTGCACTTCGGCATAGATCCAAAGCAACAAACAGCAGCGCATCGTCGGAAAAGATCACTTTTTAAGACGGTTCCTCCCGCTGAGCCCAGCTCTCCGGCGGGGGCTGGCTCTCAATGAAAGACTTCCACAAAACTGAGGGGAAACGCTAAACAGCTGCTTATTCCCAAGCTCCGTATGCAGCCGAATGGCGCAGACAGGCGCAGTGTGACTAGTAACTTCGCATTTTATCTCCATTGTGCGTGTTTCTGTGACTGAGCGACCCGTTATTGTAAATCGAGGGCTTTCTGAAGGGGGTTCGGTGCGGCGTGTCCGCGGACCTCGACGTAGCGAGCTGCGTTTTCCACTCCAACGCGTCGCTGTTTCTGCGGTTTTTTCCGCTCCAACTAAAGTAACACGGAGCCGATAGAACAGCCAGGGACAGAGACTCAGTCCACGGCAAACACACACACACACACACACAGAAAATCAGTGTCTTTCTCTCCTGCGGATCAACTTTGCGGACTCTGGCTTCTCGCCCCGAGCCTCGGAGCATCCAACACGAGCCTTCCTTCCTCCCCTTCCAGCAAACATCACCTCCTCCTCCTCCCGCTTCATCTCCTCTATGCACACAGACCTGGCAGCAGAGAGTCTGTGTTCACACACACAGCAGCTTCTTACCTTTTTGAAGAACCGCCTGCAGCACGAATAAAACCATAGCAGTCGCGGGAGAGAAGCAGCCCGTGTTCGCCATGTTGGACACCTGCTCCAGACTGAGGCAAAGAGAGAGAGAGAGAGGGAGAGGGAGAGGGAGAGAGAGAGAGAGAGAGAGGAGGAGGAGGAGGAGGAGGAGGCTGCTGCTGCTTGCACCCCGAGCTGCAGCCGGACTGAGGGGAGGAGAGGGAGGAGGGGGGAGGAAGAGGAGGAGGAGGGTGCCTTAATGCACTGTTTACATCAATCCTTCTACTTGCACTGGATGAGTCCTCACATGCTGCCTCTGCTTTTAGAAGGAACACTGTGCTGTTTTTAATGCTCTCTCTGGGTGTGTGCGTGCACGCATATGTGTGTGCGTGCGTGCGTGCGTGCGTGTGTGTCCAGGGGCACCTCCCATTATCCATTATAAACAGAGTGTGAGAACCCAACTCCTTCATGTGTGGAGAAATCGATCAGATTCCACATGAGCAAAGAGTCTTCTGAAGGAGAACCCTTTAAAGGGCTACTTGTCCTTGTTCTCTGGTGTTAATATAGAGCATCCATCCATCCATCCACCCATCCATCCATCCATCCATCCATCCATCCATCCATCCATCCATCCATCCATCCATCCATCCGTCCATCCATCCATCCATCAGCTCACTTGCTTTATACCCAGTTGGCTCTACTAGAGTCCATCTCCAGCTTACACAGGATGAAGGTGGAGAACATACCTTGGACATGTCTCGTTCACACCGGTTTAGAGTCTACCACAGTAAAGCCTGGAGGAAAACCTACTGCAGGCGCACATGAGAACATGCATACTTCACAGCCAGGTTGTTACTACGCCACCATGTGGCTCCCTGTGGAACACTGGTTCCATCAGGAATGCCTCAGATGTTGTTTCATGATCCTGATAGATTACAGTCTGTTTCTGCATGGATCTGGCTCCTTTTATGCCAATCTGGCAACCAGATTAGAATTACCTCTGATTGGCTGTTACTCATATTTGTGATCATCATCGTGAACATCTGCATCCAGCTGTGGCTCTGTCAGCTCCACGCTTTGGAAAGCTACAGACTCACGAAGCGTCGGTAGTTGTCTCATCGGACACAAAGACACTTCAGTACATTTAGACGTCATCTTTATGTCTCATGGACATTTTGACCCGTGTCCCTCCTGGAGAGGCTTCCAGGACCGGCCCAGCTCCAGGGCTGATGGATGTTGGTGTTCTGACGCTCCCATCACTTGACCACAGCGGTCCCAGACAGCAGCTCGGACCCCTGAGGTCTGCTTATTAATTCACCTTTTTTTGCTGCCAACGCACACAAAGAGACAGCGAGAGGCGGACCTCGGGAGGTCGGCTGCTTATTAAATGAACCCCGTCTCTGATCTGAATGGACACCGAGGATGAAACAAATCAGAATCAAAATGAGAAATGCTTTATTGATCTTTTGGGGGGAAATTACATTCTTTACAGTCGCTCCAGATGAAAATAGAAACTTGGCTCAGAGAAGTGATGCAATAAAGACAGAAACCAACGTAAATTGTTGTACAAGTATTGAATAACAGTGCAGAGATGCATGAATGATTAACTCCACAAGATGCTTGACATTTTTTACACCATTTTGCACAATAATAAAGATCATGTCTGTGTATATTCCCTCTCATTCATATTTATATTTACGTGGGGAGTAAATCAGCTCAGCTTGTGTCGGGGTCACATGTAATGACACCGCTCTTTGCAGAGGTGGACGAGACGCCCGGATCTCATACTCAGGTAGGAATAACAGCACAACAAGCGAAAGAGCAAAAGTATTAGCATCTAAATACAGTTAAACCAGCAGCAGGAGAAGTGCCTCTGCAAAATGGCATTAATCTGAATAAATTATATTATATTAATGGCTTATAAATATTGATGCACTAATGTGTTCATCAATGTAATACTGATGCTGGTAAATGTGGTTTAACTAATGAATGTGGTTTATCTGCTGGGTCGTTCTCAGATGTCCCCTCAGGGATCAATAAAGTTTGATCTCGACTTTAAATCATTATTTATATGTTGATTATACGGCACTTAGGTCTAAAGCAAGGATCTGTAATGTACTACTGACCAAACGCTGGGAGGATAATGTGCAGTGTCTGTGTTTGGCTTGTTAAGGAAGATAAAGTACAGAGTGGCAGAAAGTGGCATCGTCTTTAAACGTATGCTAACGTATTTGGGTACAAGCTCGTTGTTGCATGTTGGAGGCAGCAGTGAAACACAGACCAGTAACACAGTAATGCAATAATGTTCAGCCAGTCTCATGCTGAGCATTGTAATAGGGCGATGGTGCTGCATGGTGGAGATTTGGCTTGAATTAAGGAAACAAACGAGCACCGGGACCCCCGATGTTTGCTCATTTACTCCGAGGACCCCTAGTGGCCACAGGAGCCAGCGTCAGGCCATAGAGGCTTCAGAACGATTCACCATTGATTTCTCTGATGAAAATGATAATTCACACCGAGACCCCATCGATTGATCGTCACGGGGGATTAAGAGATGACAAGAAATGGCATCGAGGTTCTTCATCACGATATTTTGAGAAATGAGTTCGACAAACAAACAGTAACAGCAAACAACAGAGGAACCTGATCCTCAGATCCTCAGGAACCTCAGATCTGAACTCCACATCTATGACTACAAGGATGCAGTAAAGCTTTCTCTGTTCACTGTAAATGCAGAGAGCTGTAGAAACTATTTTACAGGAGGCTTCCAGCCAATCCAGGCTCAGTGCGTCACTCCTCCAGACTGAAGGGGGCGCCACCAAACCAGGGTGACTGTTTTCTGTTCTTGCATCAGGAAAGATTGGAACCAACAACCTGGATGAATTGATGAACCATAAGAAAAAGATCTCAGACCTACATGTGAACAGAGGTGTTTCAGCACTTTTGTAGAAATTTGCCACATTTGGCATTTTGTCAAGCATTAGATCACACATACAGCGAGAAGAAATCTGTCATAATGTCAAGTTTGTTTTTCCTCATTGTTCAGTGCCTCCTGTTTTATTCAAGTGTAACTACATTCTTTGACTTTGTCTCAATGGCTACATTACATAGACAGAAATAATCAAGTCTTAATCCGGCCTGTGTACAAGACTCGGCCGCATAAACAGAGATGTTTGATGATCTTCAGCTGAACCAGGAGGAAGTGGGAAGAAGTGGAAGAAGCAGGTGTCTGAACCAGTGGAGGAGGAGGATACGTACTGGTCTGAACCAGTGGAGGAGGAGAATACGTACTGGTCTGAACCAGTGGAGGAGGAGGATACGTACTGGTCTGAACCAGTGGAGGAGGAGGATACGTACTGGTCTGAACCAGTGGAGGAGGAGGATACTACTGGTCTGACCCAGTGGAGGAGGAGGATACTACTGGTCTGAACCAGTGGAGGAGGAAGATACGTACTGGTCTGAACCAGTGGAGGAGGAGGATACGTACTGGTCTGAACCAGCTGTTAACCTCTGGAAGATTGTGAGAAGCAGCTGTTGTGTTGCTACAAAGCAGAAGAACACTAGTGGCCACGCTCCTTCTACTGTCCCATGGTCCAGACCATGGAGGAGACCAGGAGGAGGAGACCGGGAGGAGGAGACCAGGAGGAGGAGTGGCCAGATGAGAGGCGGAGCCAGATATGAGGAGGACCTGTCATTAGCCACTACTACTACTCAGCAGAGAAACAGAAACATGAATGGAATGTTCTCTTAGCAACTCATATAAACACAATAATCTAATTACTGTCCCATTCAGTTCAAGGTCAATATTCAGACTGCTGTCCATGTAAACGTACTGTTTGTAGTTGTTGAGATATTTCTAATCTGGAGACGATCCGCACAGAACAACCAGCTCCCGGAGGGAACGGATCCGTTCACCAAGGTCGGCTAGCAGCCAGCGCTCCGTCGGGAAGGTCAGACGCACCTTCGAACAGCTAATGGACGGTGGCCGCAAAACCCAGAGTGACGGAGATAAAAACGATGCTGAGGACGGATGGACGCCATCAGCGGCTCCTTCAGGGAGCGCGTGACCTCACACACTCACACACACACACACACACACACACACACACACACACACACACACACACACACACATACACACACACACACACGCTCACACACACACACACACACACACTGACTATGAGGCACAGACGAAGCTGCCGACAGCAGCAGCAGTTTGAAGGTTTCCACAGTCGGCCGAGGCTTCATTTATGGCTGGGCGGCTGTTGATTCCCGGGACGGGAAGCGGAGCGCCGCCTGCTCAGTTTGTCCTGTGATGTGACGCCAGCAGGGACTGAATGATGGATGAGGAGCAGGGATGAATGCTGCAGCCCGGGCTCAGGACGGTTTGACCTGCACACTTTAACTAGAGCGTGGGTGGAACTGGAAGCCAAGACGAGGGGGAGGGTTTAGAGTTACCGAGTGTTTTTGTTTATTTTATTAAGGTGGTAATTCACACGGGCCAACTTCCTGTCCTCCTGTCAATGAGCATCAATCAGGCGTTTAATGAAACCATGATTACACAAACTCTGAGAGCCAAAGCTCTAGTAGCTCCAGAATTTTGGTAACCCCGGGATGTGCGATTAATGAGACACACATGACTGGGAGAAGATAATGCATGTGGCGGCTAATGGGGGATATGTGGAAGTGTGATTTAATTGAAGTGTGGGCGGCTCGGTAGGTCAGTGGATGACGCCGCCGCCACGCAGCAGCGAGGAGGAGGTTCGAGAGCTTCTCTGTTTGCATGTTCTCCCTGTGTGTGTGCGTGGGCCTCCTCCGGGCTCTGCTGCCTCCCTCCCACAGTCCCAGCACATCACAGCCAGCATCAGAGGACTGGAGACTCTGAACACTCATTAATGCTCATATCTGTCTGTGTATCTTGTGTCTGTGCTTTCATGTGTACATGTGTACATGTGTGTATATGTGTGTATATATATATTTATGTATATGAATATTCTCTATCTTTACAGAGAAAGAAACGTGAACACAAGTGTAAAGCTGTGACTTCCATTGAGAGTCAGAGTGAAGGACTTGATGAATGGATGGATGAATTAAATGATTGTGTAACCCCAGGAGAGGACGAGGAGGAACAGACAGGGATCAGTGATTTTCCTGAGGCAGGAGATGCTCAAAGTGTAAACTCAAAAAATAAATCCTCAGAACGACTTGAAAATGTTCTGTCGAGAGGTGCCGTGCGATGGTGTGAAGTAGCTCCTCAGATACTCACCTTCTTTGTATCGACTCAGTGGCATCGAATCAGATTTGAATGAGTGAGTTATGTGTGTCTTAGTGTCATTATGTATTTTTAGCCAAGTAGAGGAAAACGATCTTATCTTAAATTATCGAGTTAAGTTGCATATATTCAACCCACTCATTTACAGCTACTTAACACAGTTGCATGAAACCACTTCACATCAAAGAAAATCTAAGACTGTATCATCATCTTCATCATCATCATCGTCATCTTAACCTTCATCATCATTAACATCTTCATCATCTTGGGCTTGTGACGAGGAACAAAAGACTTGGGAGGAGAGTGGAGTGAATGGAAGTCTTCATCAATGTTTACTGGTTACTGACTGAGCTGGGACATGGACATGCAGCTTCTACTGGTGAGTAAACTGCTAATAAACGATCGATCACACTGCTTCCTGTTGAAGCCGAGGCCTCTTCCTCTTCCTCTTCCTCTTTTCTCCGTCTCTGGGATCGTGATGCAACGATGTGATGAATCTGAGCCACAGCAGGTGACGGCTGACGTGTAACCTCATGATGCAAGGCTGCAGATGACGAGGCCTCACAAGAACCCAAGATAAGCCATTTTCCTCTGAACTAAACACACACACACACACACACACACACACACACACACAAACCTCACAGCTGTCACCCTCGCTGGTAGCAGCAGTTTAAATGTGTTGCTATTGTGAGCAACAAAAAGATGCTCTGCTGAGCCGGCTCCTGTGTGTGTGTGTGTGTGTGTGTGTGTGTGTGTGTGAGTGTGTGTGTGTGTGTGTGTGTGTGTGTGTGTGTGAGTGTGTGTGTGTGTGTGTGTGTGTGTGTGTGTGTGTGCTGCAGTGCTGTCTCTGAGTGTGCAGAAATGCTATTTTTTACAGGTCTATTTTCACAGGCAGCTGCAGAAATCTGCAACACGAGCCTCAGTCACCACACACAGACACGGGCTGTGGCAGCGAGGAAACAGGATTAATGTTCTCTTTCACAGGTTTTCTGCAACCCTGCAACCCTTCACACCTGTGTGAGTTCCTAAACCCCAACTGACAGACAGTCTGCTCGGCTCTGACATCACTGCTGCAGCTCCACGTATCGCAGCTGTGAAGATAAGATGGGATGCGGGAGGATGCGGGGATGCGGGAGGAGGCGGAGGGAGAAGACGTGGAAGGAAGCGATACAAAGACGTGTTTTTCTACGTCATTTTGTGACTGTCGTGTTTGTTCTGGAACCTTTGGTTCCTCCGAGCCAGTGTGAACGCAGGATGGCTCTGCAGAGACAAAGGCGAGGCCGCCTTACTTGTGAATTCAATTCAAAGCGCTTTACAGAGAAGTAAAAATAAATGAGGAGAAAAAGGTAAATTTGATTCACCTCTGAGAGCTGTAGCATTTCCAGCAGTGCTGGGATGAGCAGACAAGAGCTGGAAATTTAAACATCTGAAAGGATTTATCATCCAGAAAAGGATAAAACCAGCAGAAAGTGGCTCGCACTTTTGTAAAATGCAAAACCTTTGAGTTGGTCAGAGTGTGATTTCCATGTTTCTGCTGCATGATAACATGCTAAGATGTATTAGCATGAATGTTGTGCAAAACAGCAGCAACAGAGCAGAAACCAGAGCGGTTTCTTCCTGGAAGCAGCCATCCAGGCTTGATTTAACTGGTATTGACCGAGTGTGTGTGTCTTTTGTCACACCCCCTGCTGGGTCTTTGTTTGTCATCCTTTGTATTATCTCTCTCATGCTACACAAGTTAAGGAGAGGGAATTCCTGCTGAATTCCTCCTTTAACAATGCTTTCAACATGTCTGTGGAGATCATCATCCTTCCCTCGTGATTCTACGTATAGATGCAGAGATCTCACAGGAGTGATTAATGTGAGAATTCCAGTGAATTCCAGTGAATTCCAGTGGATTCCAGTGAATTCCAGTGAATTCCAGTGAGGTTGGAAGCGACAGGGATGATGGCAGCAGCGATGATGGCAGCACCCACAGCTGACTGACAGGGAGAGAGAGCAGGAGGCAAAAGATGAGTTGCTCCAAAGTAAAAAAACAAATCCCAACATGAAAAAACAGATTCAGGAAGCTGCTGAGGCAGTTTA
>CM055204.1:21278321-21585821 GCA_029224185.1 Karalla daura | reverse complement strand
TATATTCTTGGATTGTTGTCTTATTCTCATTGGAAGCATGTAAATAAACCAATCAAGTCTTGAACCGTCAGAGTTTCAAACATCCTTCAGCACAATGAGAGTAAAGTCAGAGAACAACAGGTGACTGCGTCCAGAGGAGCGGAACCTGGAGCCGAGCTCCCGAACGTCGTGCGGATCGCAGGTCATTAACATTCTCTGCAGCTGATTGTGATTTCCTATTCAGGCCTTTGATGCCGGCCAGATTTAACCATTCTGTTTGTGAGGCGTCCATACCTTTGGTCTGTCGAGAGCTTGGCAGGACTGCAGGCTGACAAGCCAAGCGAGAGTCACCTCCCCCTGCACGGAGCCGGGGGGAGCGAGCTCCTGCCTGTTCAAAGCGTCGCTCTCCTCCTTCATCCTGGTGTGGGCAGACGCCAGGAAACCCACCGACGTGGAGGAGAACGCACCGAGGATGAGCGCCGGAGATTTAGACCACATCCCATCCCTGGTTAAAACGGTAAATGAGATTAAGACAGATTTGTCAGGATTAAAGTGAAAAATCGTGAAAATCTGATATGTTTGTGTCATGTTCAGACATCTTCATGCCAGCTGAATCCTTCAGGCTCGCTCTGCTCCTCTGTTTTCTCCATTACATGAGGATTTCAGAACATTTCCAATAGTTCATGTGTGTGCGTCGGGGAGCAGTGAAACAAACTCAGTAATTCCCCCAAAATTGCCAAACAGGTTTAGTGGCACAGCCCTTTGAACACATTGCTTCCAAAAGCAATTTCTGTGTTTTTCTCAGAAGAACAATTCAGTTTTTAAAGACTTTAATTCAGGCTCCGCACAACAGAAAATAACAAGAAAGTCAAATATTAATGACAACGTTTATTTTCTGTTTGTAGTTTGTTTTCAGAAAAACAAAGTAAAATTCCTCCGTTAAAGCAGAATTAGTTTCTATTCTATTCTATCTTTTTAATCCCGTAAAGCAGAGGTCAGGCCTGAGGTAGGAGGAGTTACTGGGCAAAACAGCTTCTACAGGCAAATGTACACATTTAAATTTAGCCTTTATAGTTGGTTTATAGTTGGTTTATAGTTAGTTTATAGTTGGTTTATAGTTGGTTAATAGTTGTTTATAGTTGGTTTATAGTTGGTTTATAGTTAGGAAGTCTCTGATTTATTAAACCAGCACCTTCAGAGTTACGTAGCTCGTCATTACTCTTTGTTTTTCAGTCTCTCCATGTCCGATGAGTGATTGTCCACTATGTGTCACACTCTAATCATAGAAATCAATTCATAGAAACACATGTTCAAACACACATGGAGCAGCAGGGCAGATACAGGTGTTAACTGTGACATTTTCATCATTTCCATTCCACTAAACGTCCCCACACAGCTGCTCCTTCAGCCTGTCCCACACATAGTTTAGTTTGGTTGTATTCTCAATAACCAGGTGACAGAGGGACCTTCTGTGCTGGAGCAGTACCGTTTACGTTGAATTGCTTCGCTCAAGTAAAAGTAAAAAGGTGTATGCTCTGAAATGTACTTAGAAAGTAAGAACTGATTACTTTTGTAACTTAAACAGGAAAAATGAACTTTCTCTGCACATGAAATAGTTTGCAAAGAGCCAGTCAAGTCTCTGCTGCTTTTACATCGTGTCTGGGGATACTGAAAGAGTCGTGAGTCTACTTAGAACATAAAAGGAGTAGAAAGGACTCAGACGAGTACTGTCAAAGAGTGAGCTGACTATATGCAACTTAATTCATTGTGTATTTTAATGAAGTGATCTAGTTAGGATAGATCTTGTGAACTCATCCGTTTAGAGCTGATCTGATGCCACTGAGCCTCCTCAGAACCTGAGGCGCTGAGCAGAGTTACTGGGAAACATTTTCCAGCCGTTCTGAAGGTTTATTTTCCATGTCTGATAATCCCTGAACCTTTAAATGCTGAGTCTTTCACATTCTGAGCGGCAGCGACACATGTTGAACTATTGAAATGTCGGGATTTCACTGCTGTCAAAGCTTCAGAGGAGCCGGGCTCAGGTGAATAAATGGCAGGAGATGATTTCATTCCTCTCTTCTCCTCTTTTTGTCTTTGTGAAGATTCGTGATCTCCATCTTCCCTCCCAGAACGTGGCGCAGCAGCACGCCGCTGCCAGCTCCACTCAGGGCCTTGAAAGGCAGAGATCTGCCCTTGAGTCACGTCGCAGCAAAATATTAAATCTAAAGAGAAGTGGTGGCTCTTTGATAGCGAGCGCCCCGACACCTGAGCGTGACCTCGGCCTTTGATGTGTGCCACGGTGAAGCGCTGCACCGTCACCCGTCAGGCCGGGCTGTCTCTGCTGCTCTGAGGAGGAGGAGGAGGAGGAGGAGGAGGAGGCAAAAAACCTGCTCTGTTCACAACATAAACCCTCAGAACGACTTCAAAACCTTACGTCAAGTGGAGCCGCTGTGCTCAGGAGCTCCCGGGACGCTCAGTCTGTCTTAGTGTCGGCTCAGTGGATCAGATAAGTGTGAAAGGAGTGAGCTGAGTCCATGTAGCTTCACTGGATTACGTAATGAGAAGGATTCATCGCTCACCTGACGGAGCAGTGACGACCTGTGCAGGTGAACTACAGACACAAAGACTGAACATTATTATCAAATTACTGATCAAAACCTGTTGAACCTCCCAAGCTCCCAACAGAGTCTTTAAAGTATAATTATTGATATGTTTTATCCATTGTATTTATAATACACACCTATGATAGATTATTGTTTCTTTGTTTTAAACTATTCAGATTAGAGTCTATCAGCCACTTCCTTCATCTCCAGGCCCTGGACCGACACATGGAGCCTGTCTGCAGCTCCTGGAGTCAACCTCTGTTGAACATCTGGAGAGGGCCCAGGCTGGATGGGGCTGTGAGGAGGGCTGTGAGGAGGTCTGTGAGGAGGTCTGTGAGGAGGTCTGTGAGGACGGCTGTGAGGAGGTCTGTGAGGAGGGCTGTGAGGAGGTCTGTGAGGAGGTCTGTGAGGAGGACTGTGAGGAGGGCTGTGAGGAGGGCTGTGAGGAGGTCTGTGAGGAGGTCTGTGAGGAGGACTGTGAAGAGGTCTGTGAGGAGGTCTGTGAGGAGGTCTGTGAGGAGGGCTGTGAGGAGGGCTGTGAGGAGGTCTGTGAGGAGGACTGTGAGGAGGTCTGTGAGGAGGTCTGTGAGGAGGTCTGTGAGGAGGGCTGTGAGGAGGTCTGTGAGGAGGTCTGTGAGGAGGGCTGTGAGGAGGTCTGTGAGGAGGACTGTGAGGAGGTCTGTGAGGAGGTCTGTGAGGAGGGCTGTGAGGAGGGCTGTGAGGAGGTCTGAGAGGAGGACTGTGAGGAGGTCTGTGAGGAGGTCTGTGAGGAGGTCTGTGAGGAGGTCTGTGAGGAGGGCTGTGAGGAGGTCTGTGAGGAGGTCTGTGAGGAGGTCTGTGAGGAGGGCTGTGAGGAGGTCTGTGAGGAGGGCTGTGAGGAGGGCTGTGAGGAGGTCTGTGAGGAGGTCTATAAGGAGGTCTGTGAGGTCTGTGAGGAGGGCTGTGAGGAGGTCTGTGAGGAGGCCTGTGAGGAGGTCTATAAGGAGGTCTGTGAGGAGGTCTGTGAGGAGGTCTGTGAGGAGGTCTATAAGGAGGTCTGTGAGGAGGCCTGTGAGGAGGTCTGTGAGGAGGTCTGTGAGGAGACAAGGAGAAGGCTGAGGACTGAGCCAGCAGCCTGCTGTGCAGCCTGACCTCTGACCCCGTGGTCATGCTGCACCCCCGTCCCAGGCTGTCTCATCAGCCCAGCTCTCCAGGAACGTCACCAGCCAGGGCTCTTCACCTAATGAAATCTCTCAGCTTTCCTATTGATTCAGTTTGGAGCAAAACAAGGATTATTTGATTTGGACTAAACACAACAGCCTCCGTTCTCCTGCTCTCTATAACACTGCCCCCCCACCACACACACACACACACACACACACACAGCATTATGATTAATAAGACGTCTCAAAATAGAAGGAGAAGAAGTCAAGTTGGCTGGAATGGGAGGATTTACCCACAAGGCCGAGCTCTTATCGCCAGCGGCGGGCAGCTCAGGACGTCGTGGATGTAATGCTCTCTATTGGATTCCGTTCGTCTTCAGCGGACAAAAGGCTGCTATTAAATCCTCTCATCAGATGGACTAATTTATTGTGTTATTCAATTGAAGCATGAAAAGAGGCTGCGTTACAGGCAACTGCTGTGTGTGTGTGTGTGTGTGTGTGTGTGTGTGTGTGTGTGTGTGTGAAGCTGATACAGTCTAAGAATTTTTAATGTCATGTGATTTTGCTTCTGCTTTTCTTGCATACATGAATAATGACTCCAATATCTCTGTGTATGTGTGTGTGTGTGTGTGTGGGGGTGTTTCTGTATGTGTGTGTGTGTGTGTGTGTATGTCTGTGTATGTCTGTGTGTGTCTGTCTGTGTGTGTGTGTGTGTGTGTGTGTGTGTGTGTGTGTGTGTATGTCTGTGTGTGTGTGTGTGTGTGTGCGTGTGTGTGTGTGTGTGTGTGTGTGTGTGTATGTCTGTCTATGTCTATGTGAGTGGGTGTGTGTGTGTGTGTGTATGTCTGTGTATGTCTATGTGTGTGTGTGTGTGTGTGTCTGTGTATGTGTGTGTGTGTGTGTGTGTGTGTGTGTGTGTGTGTGTGTGAGGATCAGTTACAGTGCATTTTAAAAATAAAAGCGCCGCTTCTGGAGCCGTAACACTCTTTTAAAAGCGTGTTTATTTAATTCCCCTGACAGCTCACTCCTATTTATTTCCCTTCCTGAGAACTTTGTTTTCTTGTAGTTCTTCTGATTTCACTCTTTGGTTTTTGTGCCTCGTCTGAGTTCACGCTGAGCCAGCAGAGAAACACGACGCATGCTGAAATGAGATGGACAGCGATACTGTGTCTGTGAAGACAGAAATAAAGAGGATCCCTGCTTTGTTGTTTGTCTGCGATGGAGTCGCAGGTAGTGGGGACATCCAGCGTCTGAGCTGCGGCTGCTACCGAGCTGCTGATGTTTCTCTGTTTATCACAAACGATGGAGAATCGATCGTTAGGACACAAAGTTACTGATGGAGAGATGTCACGACCTACACGTGAGCTCATCCTCCACATGTGATTCACGACAAACTGCTGCACTACGATAAAACACATTTTATTCATCATCTCAGGTGTTTCTTTTAAAACCTGCTCTGCATTTATCCCTCAAGGCAAATGGTGGGTTGTAGTGTCATGTACAGGGACCAAGATACACTAACAATTATAAATAAATAAATGTTTAGTAGATTTGTCAAGTGATCCTACGCTCTGGGTCTTTGAGAAGGCAGGGTCAGAGTTAGTTAGTCTGCAACTTCTCAACATGTTGAAAACAGCATGAAGTGACACATGTTTGTCTCCATGTTAAAGTTCAAATGAAGTTCAATGTCTGGATCAAAGTTAGGATATGCAAATGAACAATTCAGATCAAGCCATACGTCTCGATCAAGTTGGCAAAACTGTAGGAGGAGAAATGAATGAAAAATTAGAGGAATAAGAAAAAGAAAAAGGAGGCAAAATAAGAAGAAAGGCGGTGAATAACAATCGTTTTTAATGGCTAGAAATGTTAATGACCCGCCAGGCGGTCATCCATATGAGCTGCATGGACATGGGGCTGCGAGCTGCTGGTCTAGGGTCTTGTTTTGTCCACTGGTCCACAGTGATTTGTCCCCTATGGCTGACATAAACCCTGATCACCTGCAGCTGATCTGGGGTCAGGCCTGACTGCGGCCGCTCTGAGGGATGAGGTGTGTGAAGCTGCTTCATTCACGCCTGAAGACGATGAAACCCTCGTTACCACACACACACACACACACCCACACACACACACACACGCACACCCACACACCCCGTCCCAGCGCTTCTAATGGCTGTGGAAGCGTGTGACACGCAGACGTGGCAGCCTGTCAGCTGGCAGCTGTGCCTCTCAGAAAGCTCTGGCTCCGGAGCAGGTTTCACTGAATGTGCCCCGTTTTACACATGAATCGCTGGAACTCACAGAGTGATCAAAATGATAGTAAATGAGATTTGCCAGGGGGAGGGGGGAGAGGGGATGGGATGGGGGGGTTAGGTGCAGCTTTTCATGTTTGCATAGAACATGATTGAGACACAGTAAAAAATCTGGATCCGCTCTGTTTTTCCATTAGTGACGTCTTGGCTTCACATCCTGTCTTTCCTCGACAGTTCGTCAAAGATTATTATAGATTCAAATCCATCATCACTAGAAATGTACAAAACCTACATATAATAATAAAACTGGTAATAGAAACATCAATGTTGCAAAAACATTCTTTCTCTCCCCTGAGCTGCTCCTCCACACGTGTCCATCTAGGAGCTGATCTCAAAGTGTGATGGAAACACTTTGTTCACATCTCCAGGTCACGTGACCTGACGTAGGGGTCACATGACCAGTTCCCTTCAGACCAGATGGACAGAGGAGGAGACTCAACTGTTTCTACATCTGATTCAAAGATCTAAGAAAACTATGTTCTGGACGTCCATCTTCCTCAGAGTGGAGGACCAGGACCACATGGTGACAATGTTATTATGGGATGGAGCAGGACCACATGGTACCAGGGTTATTATGGGATGGAGCAGGACCACATGGTACCAGGGTTATTATGGGATGGAGCAGGACCACATGGTACCAGGGTTATTATGGGATGGAGCAGGACCATAGGGTACCAGGATTATCTGGTCACATGTTGTAACAATAGATTTTATGTAGAACCAACTGCAAGAAGCAGTTCTATTTTTACTCTTTGTTAGAAACAATATCAGATGCTGATTTGGTTGGCTAAGTTTACATAGAGAGCAACAATCTAAGCACTGACCTTATTCTAAATGAGACGTCTACAACACAACTCACAGTTTTACACTTTGTTGTAAACTAAATCTGTGGTAATTCTCACATGTAAATGCATCCATTCCTGCATTGACTGAAACAGCAGTGACTCCATGATTTCCCCTCAGCTGTCTGCACTCATAAATCTGTCGAGGAGCAGGGCGCTATTAGGGCTCTACGTCTTCTTTTAATCTTCAGACACTTTGTCCTGCTGAGGTTAAGTTCCGGGCCTCCGGCAGCTTCCTAAATCAGGCGACCAAGGTGTCTCTGTGTTTATGGTCCTCCACTCGGCCGGCGATGTGTTTATCGCCTCTCGTCATTTCTGTTGAGTTTAAAATAAACACGGTCGTAACTCGCCGTCTTGTCCGCAGGCTGTTGAACTCCACTGACACAGGTCATCAACGAGCAGATCTGAGGCCGCCGAGGCCGAAGCCTAATTATGTGGAATGATAATAACAGAGGAGAGGTCGAAGCTGGCTGACAGTTCATCTGAGAGCTGGAGTGGAAGTCAGTGGAGCCTGAGAGCAGGTCATACCTGCAGAGCTAACAGGTGAGACAGGCTAACAGGCGAGACAGGCTAACAGGTGAGGCATGCTAACAGGTGAGACATGCTAACAGGTGAGACATGCTAACAGGTGAGACAGGCTAACAGGTGAGACATGCTGACAGGTGAGACAGGCTAACAGGTGAGACATGCTAGCAGGTGAGACATGCTGACAGGTGAGACAGGCTAACAGGTGAGACATGCTAGCAGGTGAGACATGGTAACAGGTGAGACATGCTAACAGATGAGACAGGCTAACAGGTGAGACATGCTAACAGGTGAGACAGGCTAACAGCCACGACCACAGACGGGACAACATAAATAAACTGTTTGGTTTGGACCACGCTGTTTGTTTGCCTCCTCATCTGTTCTGATGCAAACTAATAATATTCAGCTGAGATAAAAAAAATCACATTACATTAGTTTGTTGCTTATGCTGCTCTGGTGTCCTGTCCTGTGCCTATGGGTTAGGTTTAGTGTTAAGGGTAGGGTTAACCCCAACCTTAACACTAACACATTATCCATTTATGTACATACACAGTAAGAAACAAGAACATCAGAAACTGCATTTGACAGGTAGAAGCATCATAATCAGAAAACACATGATGAGTTTGATCAGTTTGTTCTTTATTTCTTATGCTATTTTTAAAGCATGTCTGAGTCTAATCAAGCCACAAACAACTCACTCTCTGACATCCTCCAAGTCTCGGCCCAGCAGCTTTCTGCGTGTGAAGGTGTTTTCAGGTGGTGAGACAGGTGAGAGGTGAGACAGCTCCGACTCGTCTGCTGGCAGTGATGCCGCCACGCTGACAGCTCCGCTCTAAATTTAGACGCGTTCCGACACTTCAGACTCGCTGCGGTCTCCGAAATTTCAAATCTGATTCAGAAATTAGCAGCTCATGTTTGTCACCTCCGACTCAACGATCCTGGGAACCTTTTGCTTCCCTTTTCTTCGTCTTAATCGCAGGCGACAGGCGCTCCGCTCATCAGCTGTCAGTCACAGCGCTGATTCAGGGCTTTTTCTGTTCGGCAGCGAAGACGCAGACTGTGAAGAAGCTAGAAGAACATGAGGGGTGAGGAAGAGGCTCCTCAAGGTCGCCAGGGACAAAGCTGAAGCCCTCAGGTTTGGTTCAAAGGAAGGCATCGACCTGGAGCCTTTCATATCATCCACACATCGGAGTGAAATGGAGGAACAGAGGTAGGTCATCTGCATAGAGGTGGATAGGAAAGTTTCAATGTAGAAGACAGGAGCAGGGCTAGGGAAAACTGTGAGAGACTCTAACTACTAGTCTACTAGTCTAAGACTACTAGATCACACTCTGCAGGTCTTGGTGATCAGTTCAGAGATTTTTCCTGAGATCAGATATTTGTCATAATCAACTCACTGCATAACGTTACGAGACTTAACTTGACCAAATACAACCTGACACGACTATCTCAACACGTAACTCAGCATGACTAACGTGCTGCCATCAGACTCCAGTCGGACCCTGAAGCCAGCGACTCTGTGACTGAACAGACTTAACACAACTTCCCTCCCACTTAAAACGCATCTAAAAACGCAGCTTCCTTTCCTTGGTTGTTAAGCACGGTAAGCGACTTCTGTCCTCTTTGTTGTTGTTCCTGTGTTCATTGTTTTATTGCTTTTACTGTTTGTTCTGTGTTTTATGTTGTGTGGGAGGAGGAGGAGGAAGAGCAGCAAGCAAACAGGTTTTACTCAGTTATGTTATGTGTTTTATATTTGTTATGTCATGTGATAGTTGGTTTATAATGTGGATGCTCTCATCATGTCTGTAAGGTTTCATGTGCGTCATTTGTGGCTCAAAGAAACTCATTTATCAGAGTTCATGATGCGGTGGCATTGAAAGCATCACGTGTGCACAGCATTGTTTGGGAACAGGTCTTGTGCACTCAAGATAATGTGAAAAATTCTATCAGTTCAGTTTGATTGGTGGAGACTCACTTCTTATCATGTTTCAGTGGGTTTTATGTTTGGGTTACATCATGTGATTTGGTTTCAATCTCATCTTGCTGCAAAATCGATGGCACCCCTGAGGTCCCATCACACGTTGTTTGGCATGCATTAATGAGAATGTTCTCTTCTAGCCACTAGAATGTCGTCTTGCCTGAGAGGCTGTAACGTTGTGAAGCTGCACGTTGTGACTTTACTCTAGTGCGGTGACACTTCTGATCCTGCTGCACAAGGTCTTATGGGAACAGGTGAACATGTTGTTGACTCAAGGAAACATGTATATCACTTTAAGACACAACATCTATCACCTTCAAGAGCTCCACAGTGAGCAGATTCACCTGCAGCTCAGACCCAGGATGAGAGAGGATCAGCACGGAGCAGTTGTATCAGCGTTAATGTGCATCCAGATGGTTTCCCTGCACACGCTGAGTAGGAGTGTGTGTGCAGCTCGTTTGGTGCTTGTTTGCGTGGCTGCGTCTCCTCGCCTGGCTCTGCACCTTCCTCCTCCTCCTCCACGTCCACCTCCTCCTCCTATCGTCGCTCCCCTCCGGAGCCTCGGCCCGCTGCCTCCCCGGGGGGCTCGGGCAGATTGAGTCGGGCGGGCGGTTATCGAGGATGTGCACAGCTTTGTGGTAATTGCCCCCCTCATGAGCTGGCCGCCGCTGTTATTCCTCACACTAAACCCTATTAGCTGTTGCATATGTTAGCGCTGCTCGCCTTTAATGTGCAGCTCTGAGCGCGGCTGCCAATTAGCCGGACCGGCTCCGGCCTCTCCTGGCACCGCTATTAACAGCGCATCCTTGGAATTACTGCTCATTAATTCATTTGTTTACCCCGAGAATCATTTCCACATCCACTCAGGGCGCGCACACAAAAAACATAAGAAAAATAAATAAAAGGTTAGTTAGTCGCGTCCTGTTTGCCTTTTTTTCCAATTAGTTTGGAGGAGGGAGGAGCGACCCCGGTGACCGCGCTGAACCTCCAAGTGCTGCGAGTTTCAGCTTATTAGTGACAGGAAGAGCTTTTTGCTCGGTTATATTAAATATTAAATTCAAAGTAAAAAAGAGTCTAATTAGATCTGAAGTCAAATCAACTGTAAGTGCTCTCGCTCTCTCACGCTCTCTCTCAAAACCCAAAAATACAAAGTAATGAATTCTATTAAAATGTTAAAAAGTGATAATGAAAGCTCTCCAGTTTGCCCCTAGTTCAGATCTGTGGATTCACCCCTGAAATGATCTTATTACTCTATTTACATTATTGTTCATTGTGTTCTGTTTGTGACAACTTCCTGTTGTTTACGTTTTTGTCAGCTGACCTCATTATGAGGATTATGTGTGGTTGAGTGAGTAGTGTACAGTATATGTCACTTTATTAAGCATTTGTAGCTGATTAGATCATACATCTGGTTCTGTTGCATAAACTCACCTCAGGCATTTAGAGTGATTTGAGGACGAGTTAAAACTAAGAAATGAAGGAGCTCAGGAATTACTGAACCTCTTGACGTAACATTTTTGAGTAATTCTGAAGCCTTTTTTAACATTTTTTTCTTTATTTTTTGCATCACAGCTTTTGCTCCCATCCAGACAAACCCACTCGTCTCTGTGCAGAGCGTCCAGCGGAGGAGCCTCAGAGCCGTTCCCCTGCTGTCTGGAGGCCGCGGATGCTTGTCCAGCCTCCGTAATTAATTTAAAAGCCCAACAATGAAGACGGCTGAGAAGGAGCTGCAGCGCCCAGACATTATCTCTGATTTTAAAAGGTGAAATGTAATCCGGTTAATTGCGCTGTCACTATCGGATAAATAATGACACACATTTATTTGACACTGAAAACCCCTCAGTGATGGACTCAGGAACACAGGAGGAGGAGGAGGAGCAGGAGGAGAGAGAGGAGGAGGAGGAGGAGAGAGAGGAGAACACAACTGAGACCCTTTTAGTCTTTCACCAAACACTCTTGGCTACGGCTAAAAACATGCTTCATAGTTCTGAATATTTCCTGTTTGTATCATTTTATGTGATTATTACATCAGTTTGAAACGGTTCGGAGCATTGCTCCTCTTCTTCCTCCTCCTCTCTTTCCTCCTCCTCCATGTCCAGACATTTTACAAAGTGAACTAGAGCGTGATAACCTCCAGAGAGCAGATCAGCTCAGTTCCAACTTCTAGATCCTTCTTTACTTGTTTTTAAAGCTCCCACGGTTTGGAACAAGCTTGTTTCAGGCTGTGTGATTTATCGCCTCCTCCTGTCTCCTCCTGTCTCCTCCTGTCTCCTCCTGCTTCCTCCTGTCTCCTCCTGTCTCCTCCTGTCCTCTCCTGTCCTCTCCTGTCCTCTCCTGTCTCCTCCTGTCTCCTCCTGTCTCCTCCTGTCTCCTCTCCTCCTCCTTCCTACCACTGCCTCCTCCTCCTCTCCTCCTCCTGTCTCCTCCTGTCTCCTCCTGTCTCCTGTCCTCCTCCTTCCAACCACTGCCTCCTCCTCCTCCTGCCTCCTCCTCTCCTCCTCCTGTCTCCTCCTGCTTCCTCCTGTCTCCTCCTGTCTCCTCCTGTCCTCTCCTGTCTTCTCCTGTCCTCTCCTGTCCTCTCCTGTCTCCTCCTGTCTCCTCCTGTCTCCTGTCCTCCTCCTTCCTACCACTGCCTCCTCCTCCTCCTGCCTCCTCCTCTCCTCCTCCTGCCTCTGCTTTTTTCCAACCTTGCTAAAAACTTAGGAAAGGAACTTGTGAAAGTTCTGCTCATTAGTCTTGCAGTGTTACAGTTGCTACAGGTGAAAGCCTGTGCATCGTGCTGTACGCTGCATGTCAGGTGATGGATCAGTTCTCGTCACAGAGGAGTGCAGCAGAGGAGTCCTGGAGGAGGTGGAGGAGAGCCTGTCCAGGCCGAGGAGCGTGCTAACCTCCCCTGGATGGCGGCGGCTCCTCCGGCCCCCCCGGGAGCGGCTCTCCTCCGCTGCCACGCTGACGCCTCCTCGTCACTGATCATGTGCTGGGAGCAGACATTGCTCCGGTTTCATCATGCTTGCAGACCCTGCTCTGCTGGTCCAGGTCATTACCACAAAGCTCCGGAGAACTCGCCTCCCGTCTCCACGCAAACAGAAAGAAAAACGCGTCCGGCAGAACTTTCCCCTCGACCACGTCTGCAGAAAGATGACGGGAGGTCGTGTGAACGCGCTGGTGATACTGACAGGCACATATAGGAACAACAACAACAACAACAACAACAACAACAACAACAACAGCTCAGGTCTCTGCAGAGGGCGACAGGACGCGTCTCTGCCTTCAACATTCAGGAGTTTTGTCATGTCGAAGACTCAGTGAAATGCAGCTGCAACAGACCGACTGTGCAAAACGTTACAAGCAAACAAGACAAATAAATAAAAACAACAATATAAGTTACACATGTAAATATTTTAGTCGTGGCTGTCATTAATCTATATTCTCAGGAGTTATTGTTGAGATGAGATAAGATAAATACTTTATTTATCCCTGGAGGGAAGAAAGAATATTAGACAAAGAATATCACATTCACAATACACACATGATATATAGAGCACAAGTCCACAGAGAAAACAGTTATGTTAATATTAATGATTGTGCAGTAAAAGAGTATTTTAACCTAAGTGGTTCCAGTCCTAAAGATGCTCTTATAGTTCAGATCATTTGGATTTGTCGTCCCGTTGGGAGATCTGAGCCGCTACGACCTGTGACCTCTGGGTCCGAACCACTGGAGCCTGGTCAGTGACTTGAGGTAATCTGGTCTCAGTTCATCATGTGTAACGTAACGTGCTCATACATCCACATGTCTGCAGACTGCAGAGCTTCGTACCTACGCCTGATTAAGATGCACAGGCCACTTAAGGAGGAAGGCGCTGATGAGGTTATTTCTCTGTCTGGATTCATTAGACTGGAGTGAACGGAGCTGCGAGCAGGCGGGACGAGCCCAGCGTCCCTGCAGGCACACACGAACTGTCGGAAACACAACGACTGGGAGCCAGGCTTCTTCAAGAGTTTGAGCTCCAGAAACAGCTTCTTTGTCTTCCGTCAGTCCAATTTTTGCTCTTTTTTCAGGCCAGAAGGGACGGAGAACAAAACGGATTATTATGCTTTAGCTGTTCAGCCGACGCTGAATGGGAACTGGGGAAAAAGGAGGATTGTTAATAAGGTTTTCCTGGCACATCCAGCACCTGCCAGCAGAGCTGCTTTCCCTCTTTATCCCTGGTTTTAATCCTTTCTCTCACTCTGCTACCTTGTCATCCCACTGCCTAATCTCTCCAGGAGCAGTTCTTACCAATATTTAATAAATGACAGCGTGGACTGCAGTCACTTATTGTGAGCCTTCCTCCGCAGTTTTGATGTGAGCCGTGACGAGTGTGCTGGAGGATGACGGAGCGTGGCGTGTTTAGTCTGAGGACGGACGGATGCGATTCCTCACATAGCAGCTCCCTCTCACCGTATAAGGGGACAGACTCAGGAAATGCTTCCACTGTGTGGACAGAACAGTCAGACGGGGTTCAATGTTTATAAGACCAGTAACGCTGCAAATCCCCTGTCATAGTGGTAGCAATAACACCCCAACAGCTGCTCCTGAAAACAGCTGCTTTTAGAGGTCAAGATGAATGTGTGGAAACCTCTAGTGATGGATTTCTATAAAGTTCACTTATTTTGTCCCAGCAGGACTATGTTATTGTCAGTGATGGGATTAACAGCGTTACTGAGGGTGAGTGACAGTTGAACATGCTGCTGTCATCAGCAGGACCTGCCCAGCTCCTTTCTCTCCTCGATAGGGAGGAGGAGCGAGACATGATGACTGGCTAAGCTAGGGTAAGCTTTGATGATCGACCAATCACAGGCCGCGTGACACACACACACACACATGCACACGCTCACACACACACACACACAGCAGCCTCACACACCTGGAGGAGCAACGGTGAGTCAGGAGTGAGAGTTGGAAGTACAGACAGTACTGCATAAGCAGCTATGCAGCTGGCTCTCACTTGCAAAGATTCTCATCCAAATCCAAACGCACTGAAGCATTTATGTAGTGTGGGGACGGGAGGGGACGGGAGGGGACGGGAGGAGACGGTAGGAGACAGGAGGGGACAGGTGGGGACGGGAGGGGACGGGAGGAGACGGTAGGAGACAGGAGGGGATGGGAGGGGATCGGAGGAAACAGGAGGAGGCATGAGGGGATGGGAGGCGACGGGAGGAGACGGGAGGAGGCGTGAGGGGACGGGAGGAGACAGGAAGGGACAGGAGGAGATGGGAGGGGATTGGAGGAGACGGGAGGAGACAGGAGGAGGTGGGAGGAGACAGGAGGACATAAGGCGGCGCCGGTCGCTCCGGCTCAGGACGGTCCAGGTCCAACACTCTGCAAAGTGCTCGCTCCATTCTGAGTGGGCGCCGTGTGCAGTTATAGGAGATTCAAAGAGCATTAAAATCATTCTCAATCTTTGCAGTTATTAAAAATCATGGGATGTCCCGAGGTCCCGTTCGGATAGGGTATTAAATTAGAATAATGGAGGTTTGATATTAGATTTATTGAGCCACCGGACTCTGCCTGGAGAACAGACGATCTCTCAATTTACTCTGACTTTGCATATCTGATCGTTTAATACTCTGCAGATTTGACATATTACGGTTTATATGAAAATTCTTTTAAATAATGAGTCTCATAATACATTCAGTGTAATTAGGCTCTAAAATACTGGAGTGAAGCTGCAGCTGGAGCTGCTGGAGCTGCTGGAGCTGCCGCAGGTTCCTCTGCTGGTCAGATGATGAGCCGGGAAACTTTCTGACCTTTTATGGAGACTTTCTGGAACTTTCTACAGCCATCCATCCAGTATCTCACACACACACACACACACACACACACACACACACACACACACACACACACACACACACACACACACACACACACACACACACACTGACACCTGCAGTTAATGTGCAGGAATGGCACGTGTTGGATTTGTTAAATGACTTTTACACTTTTAAAAGGAGGGACTTTATACCTACCGTTACATAATAAATCCTTTAATATTTAATTATTTTAGGATTTTAATGCCAGTGCTTGTTGTGAATTTCAGGTCATTGCTGATTTTATTCAAATTGCTCATAACTGTCTTCTGTTATTGTGTTTTGCCTTCATATTTATTTATTTATTTATTTATTTATTTATTTATTTATTTATTTATTTATTTATTTATTTATGTTTTCTACAGTCCAGCCTGGCCCAGGTGGCTCAGAGCAGATCATCACTGACTCCTCCACTTGTCCTGGTCTCTGGTCTGGTCTCTGTCCTGGTCTCTGGTTACTCTCTGGTCTGGTCTCTGTCCTGGTCTCTGACCTGGTCTCTGGTTAGTCTCTGGTCTGGTCTCTGGTTGGTCTCTGGTTGCTCTCTGGTCTGGTCTCTGGTCTGGTCTCTGTCCTGGTCTCTGGTCTGGTCTCTGGTTGGTCTCTGTCCTGGTCTCTGTCCTGGTCTCTGGTTGGTCTCTGTCCTGGTCTCTGGTTGGTCTCTGGTTACTCTCTGATTGGTCTCTGTCCTGGTCTCTGGTTGGTCTCTGGTTACTCTCTGGTTGGTCTCTGTCCTGGTCTCTGGTTGGTCTCTGGTTACTCTCTGGTCTGGTCTCTGTCCTGGTCTCTGGTCCGGTCTCTGTCCTGGTCTCAGGTCTCTGGTTATGTATCCTAGGTCTCTGGATGTCTGCTGAGGGACGCTCCGGCTCTCTCAGAGTGCTGGAGGTGATGGGCTGCTTCCTGCTGGGCCTGGACGCTCTGAGGACGGCCACGTTTTGAAAAACATCCATTTCTTCATTTTTCTTGGTCGGAGCGAGGAAGGAATGTTCTTGAAGAGACAGAAACACTTTCCATTCCGTCGGCCTCGCTCTCTAACCGGCTTTGATGTTGTGCTCCAAAATGTCACCTGTCAATAAGCTCGGAGCTGTAGGCCTCACGGCTCTGATGAGCAGCCCATGCCTGCAGGCTACAAACATACACTACTGGTCCTGGAAGTACTGGAAGTACTCAGCTCACTGCGAGTGTTTTCGTCTTGAAATTCATGCTCAGTCTGTAAAATGCTTAATTTCAACTAGAACTCGATAGAAACCTCAGAGGAACTTGTTTCAGGAAGTGTCTGACATGAAGCTTCCACAGCAAACCTGATCCGTGTTGTTCTTCCTCTGAGATTTGATTTGATCTGAGGACGGTTTGAAGACAAGCCTCGTCGTCCTCACACTGATCTGGAGCCAGTCGTTCATCCTCATGTGAACAACATTAATTCAGCGTGTCACTGATGTGAAAATGAAGCTTTCATGCTTGATTTTGCTGAGGTTTGTCTTTCTAAAACACGAGGAAGCTAGTAACAGGACTGGAAGCCTCTCTCTGGTCCCATCATCGACCTGCTCCTCAGACCTCTGACTCCAAAACCAGCGAATCGCTGTCAATTATCCTCATTTTAACACTCTCTCTGAAATTCACCTTTTTTCAGGTACTTGCAAATAACAGAGTAGCCAAGTGTTAAATATCAAGATGTTAAGGACGATCTCAGCTCCGCGTAACCTGAGGGACATTTTGTACTAGTTCTACTACTAGAGATAATTCGACCCAAAATGCTGAGAATGTGAAGTCTGATTTTTCTAAATGTTCAAATCTCTTGTGGACAAACTGGATTGGTGCATGAAACAGGAGTGGAATATGTGAATAAAACAATAGTTGTGTCGTTCTAAGAGTGGAAAACATGTCTAAAATGACATTTTCTCACGTCGCTTTTGAGCATCCGGCTCAAACAAGAGATTGAAAAAGTCTGAATAAGAACCTTGTCTTTCACATGAAGCCCCACAGATGTGTGCTCATGAGCACACAGTCAATGAGCATTTTGCATTTTTCTTAAAGAACTTTGAAAGACCCCTAACCCACCTACACAGCTATACTCTGTAGTGAGAGACTCCTCTGCACACACCTGATCAAACAGTCCAGTGGGGGCTGGGAGTGATGTACGGTGGAAGGGGAACCGTCCCCAGCTCTTCTATAACTCTAACCCACAAAGTGACGCAGACATTAATGAAACCAAAGTGAAAGGGCAGAAAGAACGAGCCGGCGCTTGTTGCGCCCTCAGCGGGTGAAGAGTAATCACCTCTGGGACTCTGAGTTTCTCACTCTACAGAAGAATCTGAATGATTAGAAGAAAAGAAGCTCCATGTGTCACATGGTCACATATGAGTTTAAAAAGAAAACATCTCGTATTAATGTTAAAAAGGTAAAAAGGTTTCAGAGCTGGAGGATTCTGACTCTCAGGAATAGTCAGAGGTCATAGATTCAACATTCTTCCAAAATCCACAATCCACAAAGCCTCTTCCACAACCCTGTGATGCCGCTACAAATGGATGAACCTCTCTTCATCTTTAATTTCAGTTGTGTTGCTTGTTACTGTGTTTCTATCAGAGGAACAGCCTCTAATATTTCTACACAGACAGAGTGAAGTTGAACACATGGTCGGCTGTCAGACAGCAGCTGCTCTCACCCTGGATTGATGCTGTGGACAGACAGACAGACAGACAGACAGACAGACAGACAGACAGACAGACAGACAGACAGACAGACAGACAGACAGACAGACAGACAGACAGACAGACAGACAGATACACAGACAGACAGACAGACAGACAGACACACAGACAGACACACAGACACACAGACACACAGACAGACAGACAGACAGACACACAGACAGACACACAGACAGACACACAGACAGACAGACACTTAGAGACATAGATCAGACAGACAGACTAATGCTGTGTGAGTGATGAGCAGCTGCTGTCATTGCAGCATTAATTACACCCTGCAGTGTTGCTCTATATATGCAGATCTGCGTTGATGCTGATGGAGCCCTGCCTCGCCTCTTCCAGGTCAGCATCTCAAACATCTCAAACTGTAAACAGGCATATGGGCCTGAGTGCTGGAGGCAGGCTGCACATCTGGACACACCCCAGCTGTTTGACTGACAGCTCTGGAGACACCTGCTCTGAACTCGCTGATCGCATCCATTAGCGGCACAGCGAGCGAGCAGGCGCCGCCTCAAACTTCTGAGGGTTGGAGCTGGTCTCCTTCCAGCACCTCCTCCTCCTCCCTGACACACAGGTGAGGAGCCAGAGCCCCTGCTGGGATCAGACCCACGTCAGAGTCAGGGGACGAGCGGACGCTGCTCGTCTGGCTCCTGGAGAGACTCCAGGGGTGGATTTGGCCTGGAGGCAAGAAAACGTCTGGGCATGGGAGCTGCTCTGGGCCCGGAGCCAGGCTGGAGATGGGACGGGACTGGGATCACAACTTAAAGTGTGTCAGAGTCTGAATATCTGAATGATAGGAGAAGGAAAATGTTTGAAACTGGGAAACACCTCAGCTGATGTTTGAGAGTACATCACAGAACCAAGTAGCAACCAAAGATACGTATCCACTTCAACTTGATTTAAGGGCCAGTTCGTGACAATTTGTTTTGGTTCTGTCTTGTCTTGCCTGAATAACAGAAGCTGGGATGAATTCAGCTCAGAGTTAGTGAGTAAAGAGTATAAACCTGCGTGTCAGCGTCCTGGCTCCAGCCGGCTCCGTCCTCAGCGAGGACGCCATCACACGCAGCGACTTCCCACTGCTGACACAGCAACAGGCCTCGGGAGACACTCTCCAGTCATTTCCTTATATATGAGGCCTCTGAATGAGTAGCATTCATACATATAAATGCTTATTTTATCAAACTAATGCATGTCAAAGCAGCGGCGCAGCCCAGTCTGCTGTAACAAAGGAGGCTGAGTTGTTGGTTTTATGGACACTCACTCCACCCGCCGTCTCTGCTGGGCACGCCCAGAGCTGTAGCAGGCTGGGCTTCATGGAGAGGCTCACTGTTGAGCTCCTCCAGTGATGACACGAGCCGGGTGATGAGGGAAGACGTGGACAATAGTTCTCAGTGTTTTGTCTGAAAAGATTGAGCATCATTAAAGCATTCCGAAGCTGGAAACACACACAGAAAGACTCAGGTGTCGCTCACAAACAGTTCTGCTCCCATTTGCAAAATCTGCTTTTAAATTCTGTCAAATTTTCTCATTCCCATGGAAGTGAGCTGATGCAACGCTGATGTCACATTTCAGGCTGCGTTCGCTGCAACAGATCTGACTTTCTCTGCCCATAAATGATTCACATCTAGTGTTGTTATCACAGAGCAGACCCAGGACACGTTCTACGTTCTGGATCAGATCCATATCCGATGTTTTACTCTACGTCACACTTCATGGCTCCGCCCCCAGAGGCAGCAGCCACCGCTCTACCAAGAGCCAACATCTGTGTCTCTGTGTGTACCTGTGTGTGTACCCCTGTCTGTACCTCTGTGTGTGTGTGTGTACATGTGTGTACCTGTGTGTGTACCCCTGTCTGTACCTCTGTGTGTGTGTGTACATGTGTGTACCTGTGTGTACCCCTGTCTGTACCTCTGTGTGTGTGTGTACATGTGTGTACCTGTGTGTGTACCCCTGTCTGTACCTCTGTGTGTGTGTGTACATGTGTGTACCTGTGTGTGTACCCCTGTCTGTACCTCTGTGTGTGTGTGTACATGTGTGTACCTGTGCGTGTACCTGTGTATGTGTACCTCTCTGTACCTGTGTGTGTACCTGTGTGTGTGTGTGTGCATGTGTACCTGTGTGTGTGTACCTCTCTGTACCCGTGTGTGTGTGTACTTGTGTGTGTGTGTACCTCTCTGTACCTGTGTGTGTGTGTACCTCTCTGTACCTGTATATGTGTACCTCTGTGTGTGTGTACCTGTGTGTGTGTACCTCTCTCTTCCTGTGTGTGTGTGTGTGTGTGTGCGCCACAGCTCAGCCTCCCTCAGACAGACGGAGGGAAGCTTCAGTCCGCTGCTTTGCTACATGGCAGCAGAAACCCTGCCGCTGTCTTCAGCTCATCATGTTGGATCCTTTCATTCTTTGCTCTGAAGTCGCATCATTACCAGCTACTAAAAATAAACACAGGAACAGAACACACACACACACACACACACACACACACACACACACACACACACACACACACACACACACACCTTGAGATTTCTGTGCATATGAGCAATTAGCAGTGCGTCGGCTAAAGGCTGCGTTCAGCTCCCGCTCTGCCGTGTTGGCCATATGGCGGATTGATTCCTCGATGCAACATTAAAGCCTCTAAAAACTCCCTGTGCTGCATTGTGCTGCGGCTCCATTTGCCACTTCAGAGGGAAACGCGTCGGGCGTCTGTCGAAGCCTCCGCCAGGAGCAGAACTGAGGGAACGATTTCCCCGACAGGCCCGGCGCTGCTCTCCCAGCAGAGAGATAACGGACGTGTGCAGAACAAGGAGGCTGCGTCAGCGCGTGACAGGTGCTGCTGCAGGAAGCAGGCCCGGCTCAGACACGTCCAGGACAGAACCTCCAGGAACCTCTGACGCTGCCACAAAGAAGCACTCACAGCCGGGTCAGTAGCAACAGAGCTCCATGGAAGCTGCTTCAGTGTCCTCAGGAGGAGCTTCACATGATGCAGCATTCAGCGGCATCAACAGACTCTCCTTCAGGAGAACAGTTCAGCAGAATGAAAAAAAACAAAGTTAAAGTGAAAGAAATGCAAATAGACAAAAGATTTCTAGAGTTTCCCAGTTTGAATTTGAAGATGAGTTATGAGAAGAAAACACACTTTTAAAAAGATTCAAGAAAAAAAATACAGAAGTGGAAGGTTCCACTGGTCCAGCCTCGTGTTGATGCTCTCCTCCCAGAACGACTGAAGTGATCCAACAAAAAGACATGTGAGTCCACCCTGAGCTGTAAAACCAGGAGGAGATGAGACAGACTGAGCTTGTCCGTCATAAAATGTCAAACGATCAAAAGAATAAAACAGCAGCGATTAAAAGACTTTTCATTATTAAAGATACATCAGATGATTGGCCAGAGAACAGAGGGAGGCAGCTTGTCCTGGTCTCCAGCTCGGCCCGGCTCAGCTCATGCTGCTGATCGCTCTGCTCAGTCCCACTGCATACATGTTGCAGCTGACCCGCCTGCTGCAGAGCTGCAGAGACGCAAAGCTGCAGAGCTGCAGAGCTGCAGAGCTACAGAACTACAGAGCTACAGAGCTGCAGAGCTGCAGAGCTACAAAGCTACAGAGTGGACTTGGAGCAGAGCAAACGAGCCGCTCAGGACACACTGTGCTAAATCAGCTGCGGAGGGGAGCAACAAATTTGCCTAATTGTCGCCGTGGCCCCTGCTCAAACAGCCGAGCGGCGAAGAGGAAGATTTAATGACCAGAGGAGGAGGAGGAGGAGGAGGAGGAGGAGGAGGAAGAGCCGGGAGCGGCAGTAAATCGAGGGAGGCGTCGGCTGACGGGTTCCTCACCGGAGCATCTGCAGCAGCTTCAGACAGCAGATGGTGGAGAGACGTCCGGGAGAGAGAAAAGGCTCGATTCAAGTTTTGTAGAAGACAAACTGCTCACCACAGAGAGCCATGAGGGGTGGACTCATCGATGGGAACTTCAGTCTGTGTCGGGACAGATAGAGACTGAGCACCTGCAGCGGTTGAATGGAACATTCCTCCTTGTTCTCCTGTGTTAACATAGAAGCTATGAACTCTGGTTCCATCAGTAAAGCCTCAGTCTATTTTTCAGGCCTTTTACAATCCTGTTCATGCTGTTTCAGCCTGATCTGGCAACCACACGTACTCTTCTCTTTAATTGGCTGTCTCACCTCCCACTCACATGAATGATGACTTAACCTCGGCCGATGCTTCTCATTGGCTGGCTCCTGAACTACGTTCATCAGGAATGTCTTGGAAACTTCCACACTCTGATCTTCATGACCTCACGGAACGCTGTTCTGGATATTCTGCTCCAAAACACCAAAACATCAAGCTCTGCAGGAGCCTAATGTGTTCATTAAGAAGCCTGTACCACTGGGTCAATGACCCAAGCACTGGAGAGTGAGACAGAGTGAGACAGACACTTGTGGAATGTTAGTTCTGCTAAAAGATGAAACAAAATAAAAGAGTAGTGTCCATCTCGATGAGAGTCAGTCTGAGCTCTGAGCTGCAGGCTGCGGATCCTTCCGGATGTCTGCGCCCTGGCACATATTTCCACAGCCAACAAAGGCCACGCTGGGATGAAGAATGGCTGTGGGTCCCAGCAGAGCTTCAGCTACAGCGTTAAATCAGAGCGGGGCGACTCGCCTTAACTGGGCTGCATCTCCCATGGAGGAGGCGAGCCGCTGCTCCCAATCATTCATGATATTTTAGTGAGGAGGTAAAAAGCATTCGGACTCGTCTCTCCTGCGTGGTGCAGATTAGCTCATTTCTAATAACGGGGTGTAACATTAATTACAGGGAGCTGAAAGGTCGCCTGCCACGCTGTCACCCAGGTTTCACACTCTGCCAGTGGAGAGAGGAGGAGGAGGAGGAGGAGGAGGAGGAGGACGCAGGCACAATGGCAGTGTCCTGCAGGTCTCAGGAGGTGGAGGCTGAGCTGCTGCAGCGTCTCCGCCTCAAAGGGAACAGACAGAGCTGCTGTCACAGACGAGAGAGGAGGAGGAGGAGGAGGAGGAGGAGGAGGAGGAGGAAGATGACCTGGAAACGCTCAGTGTGCATGCAGAGATGTGTCACTGTCCAGTAAGTTTCCATTATATTAGTTTCCATTCTTTTCAGAACCACAGCCTCTCTGACCTTGTAGCAGATCATATGTGAACACAGACATTCATAATCTGAATACTGACCTTGATCTGAAGAAGACAATAACCAGAGAATGGTGTTTATGAGCTGATCATAGAATCTGTCCTCCTCCACTGGTTCAGACCAGTACGTATCCTCCTCCTCCACTGGTTCAGACCAGTACGTATCCTCCTCCTCCACTGGTTCAGACCAGTACGGATCCTCCTCCTCCACTGGTTCAGACCAGTACGTATCCTCCCCCTCCACTGGTTCAGACCGGTACGTGTCCTCCTCCTCCACTGGTTCAGACCGGTATGTGTCCTCCTCCTCCACTGGTTCAGACCAGTACGTATCCTCCTCCTCCACTGGTTCAGACCAGTACGTGTCCTCCTCCTCCACTGGTTCAGACCAGTACGTATCCTCCCCCTCCACTGGTTCAGACCGGTACGTGTCCTCCTCCTCCACTGGTTCAGACCGGTATGTGTCCTCCTCCTCCACTGGTTCAGACCGGTACGTGTCCTCCTCTTCCACTGGTGCAGACCAGTACGTGTCCTCCTCCTCCACTGGTTCAGACACCTGCTTCTTCCACATATCTCCAGCAGCACAGCCCCAGGTTCAGCCTCAGCCCAGAACATGCACTTCTCTATCCTCTTCAATGTGTCTCCATGCTGCAGCATGTCTGTGTGTAGAAGGTGTTTCCACGTCTGATCATGTGACTGAGGCTGGAGGTTCAGTTCAGATCTGATCTGATTCAGGAGAAGGTCCTCAAACATCTATGATTACATTGTGTTTTGTACCTAATGTAATGTGACCAACATGTAAACCTTACTTGACTTTATCACAGATTTGATCTTTTCTAATGTTTAACATTTAATTCATATTAAAAGATGATAAAAGTAACAGTCGTGGAGTGCCTCAGACACGCCGCTCCTCTGCTTGCTCACAGAGTGAATGTGTCAGCTGACTCCCTCAGAGCGCAGACAGGAGGAGGCTGCGCTCTCCAGGACCACGGCTCCCTGGTCAGGAGTCCAGGAGGAGGAGGAGGCGTCGCTCCCAGAGCCAGTGTGACGGGAGCAGAACAAAGACGCAGGGAAACAAAGGCTGAAAACACCTGAGAGGCCCCTGGGGGAGGGAGGGAGGAGGGGGAGGAGGGGGAGGAGGGGGATATATCAAAGCCAGAGTGAGAAGCAGACACACACACACACACACACACACGCACACACACACACACACACACACACTTTGACCAGTGACGATCCATCTCTCAGATTTGGCCTGCAGAGAGAAGCTTCCTGTAAATCACTGTGAGTTAAGGCCCCGTCTATTGCTCATATTTATCACTCGTAATCCCTGTGTGTGTGTGTGTGTGTGTGTGTGTGTGTGTGTGTGCGTGTGTGTGCGTGTGTATGTGTGAGACAGACACATCAACAGGGAACCATTCTCTGAGGTTTTGATCCCTAATGGACACCGTTGTGGCGTCAACATGAACCTGCCTCCTGGGAATTCCTCACATGATGGAAAATTCCTTCAAATCACGTGAATTGCAGTTTCACTCGACAGGTTTGGATCCCAAACAAGTTCCAGTCATTTCATTGTGGATTCAAACACCTTTCTAAGGTTTATTCAACCTCTTTTCTCCCAATATGGTGGTACAACTGCATCTTTTCTCTCAGTGTTCAAAGGCACAAAAGCAAGGGAGAAGTAAAGACACACACACACACACACACACACACACACACACACACACACACACACTGAGCCAGCCGGGCTGATGAAGTTAGGAGGATGCTGCGCTGAAGGAATGAGGATGTTTATCAAAGTGAAGGTGAATGAACATCATTCTAAAGTGGAGTTTTGTTGTTGTTTGAGTTTTCTTAGACATTAATCACACGTTTCAAGATCCCAGAGGTTCATCGTCATTTGCTTTGTCAGAATCCAGTGAAGAATGGACGGAAACATAAATAAATCAAACAGAAACTTTAGAAAGTTGAGTCGATTTTGAGACACATTTCAAAGTTGTTCATCTAAAATAAAAAAGTAAATTCAGTCTTTGATGTTGAGCGGAAACACAAAAAACATAATACAGACAAGCCCTCATATCTATATCTATATCTATACTGTTTATAGATAGATAGATAGATAGATAGATAGATAGATAGATAGAGAGCTGTAGATATGAGGGCTTGTCTGCATTATGTTTTAGTGTTTCTGCTATAATTTATCCCATTTCCTGTCCTAAACTATCTGCTGCTATAATCTTTCCATGTCAACTGTATGTGGTAATGAATATTGTGTATTGTGTGTCACATTGTTTATTGTGTGTGTGTCACCTCTGGCTGCTGGACAGGATCATTTTCCCTTCTCCTCTCATCTTGAATCATCAGGAAAGGAGAGTGAACTGTGACTCTCATTATTGTGACTGAGGCTTTAATAACGAGTCAGAATATCACAAACAGGCCACGGAGCTGCTCCAACACCCGTCATTACATTAACCAAAGTGCTCACGAGGTGACCGTAATCACATGACCAATTAAGTTAATTAGTGGAGGAGCTGGCCATGCTCTCACTCACTGGTGCTCAGACTTTGTTTTTTTGTTTGCTAGTTTTTTTTCCGCTGCCGGGAACATTTTTTCCTCCGTTAAAGCCAAGGTTGTAACGTCTATTAACGGCCTGTTGCCACCACCAAAGAAGAGAAACACTAACTCATGGAAATATAAGCCTCGGGCACAAACACTGGGAAACATACGGAGGGAAAAGTGCTGCAGGAAAAAAACACCTGGAATACAGATCCACTGAACCTGAGCGTGACTCCGTGTTTATCTGTGCAGAGATGCTGCTTCACGACTTCCATCGACTGGGAAACAAGAGGGTGGAGTGTTGAGTGGGACGACTGGGAGCAGAGCAGCTGTGCTCCGCTGCCTCTTTACAAACGACTGTGCAGAATAAAGAAAGGGAAGCAGGACCCGGAGGCCTCCGAGGCCACCGAGCTGCAAACACAGGGCGACTGTTATGCCTGACGATCCTCAGCCGGACCCAGAGGTAAACTCACACAGGAGGCAGAGGGAAAGTTCAGCTGGAGACTTCATTGCCAAGTCAGAGGCGCTGGAGCTGAATAATCTGGGAACAGGGGACGAGCAGATTCCTGGAGGGAGTCGAGGCTGGGAGGTAGAAGAGGACGACGGTGGCGCTGAGGAAGAGGAAGGCAGAGAGGCAGGAAACACACAAACCAATGCAACCAGTTGTTAGGTCCTGTGGAGTAACTGGAGAAGCGTCACCCTCTGGTTAGTGAAGAGCCAGGTTTGAAGCCAGGAGCTTGGCCCACAGGGCGCCGCCATCTTGAATCTTTGGAGCCAGAAGAAACCATATGTGGATGAGAGGGCGGGGCTGTAGGGGAGTGAGGGGCGGAGCTAACTTCTGAACACACCCACTGATCCATACTGGCTCTCAGAGAACAACGAGCTAATGAGATAACTAGCTTAACTAACACAGTCTATCAGTCTGATGGATGTAACTCGCCTCTGTGAGGGTCACCTGTCAATCACTCTTGGAGCCCCGCCCCCTAACCCAGGGCTCCGCCCCCTGCCACCCGCCTGGTTCTCCTCGCTGGTGCAGCGGCTCAGGACCACAGCCTGGAGGTTGGAGAAGAGAGGGAGAAGACCGAGAAACTGTCACTGTGAGTTGAGTTTACTGTACAGAGCGAGGTTCCTCTTAGTTTGTTCCATTAACAAGGACCCGAGGAAAAGTTTACTTTATGCTGAGCTGGAAACACTATTGGTATGACGAGCCTCAGAAAACCTTTCATGATCCAGAACTCTAACACTAACTTTCATTGTAATATTCTATATTTACCATATACAGTGCTGTACTGCTAATTTCCCTGTTGTGGGATGTATGAAGGCATATTCTACTCTATTCTATTCTGTATAAAAGGGTTTTCACAGGTGCTTTTTCTGCCTCCTGTACTGTACGACTCCAGGATGTGGGTCACAGCGTGAGCGTCTCTCTGCTATCGCTCACGTTTCCTTCTGCTTTAATATAAAAACGTAGCGAGGGGAGCAGACCTTTCAGCACAGCCGGCCAGGAAATGACAGATAAACTCGCCCCTGTGAGCAAGGTTGGACGCTCGACCCGACAACCTGAGCGGCTGCCCCGGGGTATGTGTGTGTGTGTGTGTGTGTGGTGGTGGGGGGGGCAACCTCCCAGTTGCCCCCAGGACCCCGAAGCTCCGGTTCCTCCTGCTCTGAAGGCTCAGCTCTCGGCTCATAGCGTGCTGAATCAGTGTGAATTACTCAGCAGACACAGCAGCAGCGTTTTCCTCTCGACGTCGTCTGCCTGAACCACTTACGTCACGCTCGGTTTGGTTTATTATCTGCTGCTGCATCGTGGACTGTTTGCTCACAGTAGGAGCAGCTTTAAAATGAGTGTTTGGAAGCTGTCAAGTGTTTTCATGATTACGACCAAGCCGGCATTTTCTGAAATAGAGGAACATGTGGGAAGGAAATGTTTCCTCTCTAGCCACTAGAATGTACTAATATCTACTTCAGATACAGCTTGGACAGGAAGACAGACTGACATAGCATGGGATGAAGCTTCTTTAAAGGCATAAACACAAACAATAAACTGAGCTTTTCCAGTATAAATGGCTAATGAGGATGTACCTGACCCCTGTTAAACCTCACCTGGCAGCGTTCCAGATGCTCGCACTAAACGTCTGGAAGCCAGAGGAACCGTCCTTCACTGTGACTGCGGACGGTGAAAGAGTCAGAGGCTTTGGAGAGATGTTATCAGCTGAGCAGAAACAGAGCGAGCTCCCAGGATCTGGACTTCTACAAGCTGGGAGACTGATTCATTGACACCCATTAAACAGTGGAGGAAGGAAGGTTCAGTGAGGACTGGTCTGGAAAGATTCTCAGATATTCCTGAAGGAAAACCCACATATGAGCATTACAGAGTCTGGAATGTGAACCTGGTTGATGGATCTCTATATTCTTTTCAAGCAAGATCTTTATTACACGGAAGAGTATTTATCTACGTGTTGAAAATGTGTTCTATGTAGAAAACAATTTAGATATTTATGGAAAAAAACACATTTTCATCATACAGAATAGTAGTAGAATAGAAGTAGTTCCTCCTTCTTAATGCGGCAGGTTTCTCCCTGTTTTCCAGTGGTACTGTGTTTATCAGGCACTGGTTTCCAGAGCCATACTGGTGCATACTGGAGCCTGGAGTGGGCAGAGCGATGGTATCGGGGCTCCTCGCCGCTCCAGCTGCAGAAAGGAACGCTGTGATATGACAGGAAGCGGCGGCGCCTCCCTATCTCACACCAGCCCTCGTTATCCGGAGAAATTAAAACCCAAACGACACGAGCTGGGTCAAAGGAGTCAGGGCTGCACCTCCATCAGCCCGGCCGATCTCTGCTCCACCTCCTGCGCTGCTGGCCAGCTCCCTGCATGAGCAACTCCTCTAATTACTGCCACTTGTCCCTTCTTCAGCCCGCTGCCTTATCGCTCCTCTTCCTCCCCAGTGGTGGACTCCTCTCCTCCTCTCTCCTCTCCCCCTCCTCTCTCCTCTCCTCCTCTCTCCTCTCCCCCTCCTCTCTCCTCTCCTCCTCTCTCCTCTCCTCCTCTCTCCTCTCCTCTCCTCCTCTCTCCTCTCCCCCTCTTCTCTCCTCTCCCCCTCCTCTCTCCTCTCCTCCTCTCTCCTCTCCCCCTCCTCTCTCCTCTCCTCCTCTCTCCTCTCCCCCTCCTCTCTCCTCTCCTCCTCTCTCCTCTCCTCCTCTCTCCTCTCTCTTTGACCATGACAGAGCCAGTTGTAAAGCCTGACTCTTTATGCTAACACTCCCCTCACATTAAAGTTACTTTGTTCCTTCCATCATCGTTCCATCATCTTCCTGAATTATCGATGTTGTGGTTTCTTCAGTTTTTTATCTGCTGTATTGTTCTCTGTTTGTTACAAGAGGCAGGCATATGGTAAAGCGAAAACTTGAGAAACCGTGCAAACCCATACAACGTTCTCAAACACTCTCACATTTTTCTATGGTGGACTTCAATGTTTGTCAAACCAAACATCAGATTGGTTTTTAGGCTGTGAGCCCAGCGGCAGCATCTCTCCTGGCTTCTGTCTGACCCGCTGTGACCTGGACTGGATCAGGCTCCACTTTCTTTCTCTGAATTATCCGCAGAAGGAGGATCTGACCTGAGCCTGACCTGGTTTGAAAGGCAGTGTTTCCAGGTGCTTGTCCTCTGCTCCTAACCACATTATGTCCCTCTCTGGACTCTGCAGGAATCTGCTCCATCTTGAGTGGCAGTCTGCCTGCCTGGCTCTGCTGTTGGCTTCTGATCGGAGCTGATCTCACATGCTGATTGTAGGAGGGAGGCAGTCTTTACCGCCGCTATCTGTGCGCTTTAATCCCAGAGGAACACAACTCTATTTTCTCACAACTCTTTCTTTTTGAACCACTCTTGACTCTGTCCCCTCACCAACACTCCTGGTGTTTAATCAGTGGAAGTTTCTCATAAACTCTTGTTCTTTAAAAATTGTTTCGTCTATGTCACTTTCATCTTTCTCACTCTGTGATGGGATTATATTCAACCTGTGGAAGAGGACAACACAGAATGAACATCCCTGCTTCTTCTGTCCTTGAGGAGCATGAGATCTCAGTAGCACCACCCACACACTGTTAGAATATGGGATAAACAGACCTGAAGAGATGCGCCCTGCAGGTCTGACCAGGGTCATGGTCTAAACATGGCCTCAGTGTCCTGCAGGGGCCAGATGTGGACCAGTGTGGGAACCTGCCCAGCTCCATGACCGATCATCCATTTCATGGTCCTGCAGAGCAAATCACAGACAAGCTGTGACAATCAGGTCTGGAGAGAGCTCAGTCTGATCCGCTCCCCGAGGTCCTCATACCTGAGCTGGCCTTATTTAGACTTTTTATTGGTCTGGTTTTCATTGTTATTAAAGGAGGTTTTAATTTTAGATGTCCATAGAACTGTGATTGACTTTTATTTTCAGATGCTCCCAGTGGACCATATTCATTCATTCATTCATTCATGTTGTTTGAGTGTATAATTAATGCCGCTGCTCACAGTCTTACTTCCATACTTCCTTTACTGCGCCGTCCGCTTCACTGCCGTGCTGGAACAGGAAATGTAAAGTGGATGTAAATCTTGTTTTGCTCCAGTGGCTGAAAGCTGAATCAAAGCTGCAGAGTAACTGCAGGACCTCTGGACGTTGGTAACATCACACATTCTCACATCAATGAGCAGAGTTTAGGCATGTGAATTATTACATATAGAGCTACAGCAGCTGTGATGATGACTGCAGCATCCTACCACTGTACATGGCAGATAGTGGAACATGATCCTTCACACATGCTGTTATCCTGTTGTAGCTCCATAAATCCTCCAGTGTGACTTCTTTTTACATGTTGTGCACACAGGATAATGAGCCATGGTCTCAGAGGACCGCTCACGGTACATCTGTTATGAAGCATCTCTAAGTGTCTTCAGGTGCTCTCAGTATATAATGAGCAGAAGCAGCTGACTGTTTGGCTGATCCACACAAAGCGCTTGGTATGAAAGGCGCTATATAAATAGAACCTGACTGATCGATTGGCTGATTGATCTCTGTTTATCTATGACTGAATCCCAACTAGGAGCTGGTAACTTCCTGTTCTGACTCATGACGAGGGTCGTTTCTCTAAACGTGTCACATGGCGCCTCTCAGTCCCTCGCCTCGCAGTATTTCATCACTGTGGCACTTAAAGTGCCAATCAAATTACATCACACACACTCACACACACACTCACACACACACACACACACACACACACACACACACACACACACACACACACTCACACACACTGACATCTTTGTCAGACTGTGAGAGATGATGCAAGTAAAGGGGGCTGGTGTCAGATCTCAGACCATCTGATCAGAAGCTCTTCGCTTCTTCTTCAGCAGCTTTATTCACAAATTTTCTCTTTTGATTGAAGGGATGAAAAAAGGAAAACCCACTAAAAACATCAGAGGGAGCGGAGCGGGGCTCAGGCCAGCGTCCAGCCTGATCCCTGACACGCTTCATAAGTCCCTCCTCGGCCTGGACCGTAGGACGCGGCTTTGAAGGCGTGGAGTGGAGGAGCCGGCTTCCTTCAGACTGGAAATCCTCTCAGGGATCCTCGGCGTTTCCGCCCTCTCCGAGCAGCCAGCGAAACCTAAACGCGTCATTTGCATATATTTCTGGTGCAGAGCAAAGGGATAAAAGAAAAAAAGACGCGGAGCACTTTGGGGAGCGATTTAAATTAGCAATGTGTTTATTTCCTGGACCGCGCTGTTTAGCATTTAACGAAATCCAATCTCTGTTTAGACAGCAGTAAATTAGGCACAATTAATTATTTTCTGTTGTCCTGGGTATTGGGATTAGAGCGGGCTGTTTATATCCGTCCCTCCTCAGCGAGGCGGCGCGGCATTCCAAACAGCAGACGCTGGATGTGAGCAGGCAGAGCCCGGCCCGGAGCCCGGCCCGGGACCCGGGGCCCGGAGCCCGGAGCCCGGCCCGGGACCCGGGGCCCGGAGCCCGGAGCCCGGAGCCCGGAGCCCGGAGCCCGGAGCCCGGAGCCCGGAGCCCGGAGCCCGGAGCCCGGAGCCCGGAGCCGGGGGATTGTGGATGCTCAGCGTGGCTGCCCTGGCCCTGGAAGTCAGAGACGCTCCGACAGACCAGCTCTTCATTATCTGCTTCAGGTGCTCGCTGCCTCCCCTGCACCACGCTGCCTCAGTCCGCTATCGACAGCCGCTCCGGCTTCGATTGTTCGCTTTTTATTCCTGCACACACTCAGAATCGGCATCAATCATTCAGGGAATCAGAGCCAGAACAAAAAAGAGCTGCGCTGGCACTGCAGCTCCTCTCACTACAAACAGGAGCCGATCGGTTCTCCCTGCTGGCCCAGACACCCGGGGCGGTTCCCAGCATCACAACCAGCTCATCCAGAGCCTCCCCCAGACAGCCGCACAGTGGAGGTCTGTCTGTCTGCCTGTCTGTCTGCCTGTCTGCCTGTCTGTCTGTCTGTCTGTCTGTCTGTCTGTCTGTCTGTCTGTCTGTCTGTCTGTCTGTCTGCCTGTCTGTCTGCCTGTCTGTCTGTCTGCCTGTCTGTCTGTCTGTCTGTCTGTCTATCTAGCCAAAATGTGCCAAAAAACACGAGAGTGAAGCAGTTTCTCTGTGTTTTCTGGATCAGCTTTCACCTGGATCAAACGTCCATGTCCCCACAACTGCTGCCTTCCTCAGCGCTGGCTGAGGCCGGTCTGAGGCCGGTCTGTGGACGGTCTGTGGACGGTCTGTGGACGGTCTGTGGACGTCCTCTCGACCTTTGAGGACGTTTAAGACGAGGTGACAGTGGCCTAAACAACACGAGCAGCTTCACAGGAAGCTGCCTACCACACAAAGTTTCCTCCAACTTCCCAAGGTTTTATTTACCTCTCTCCCAGTACACACCTGTCTGTCTCTGCAGTGTTTACACCAGTTCACCTCTCAGCATCCGGGTGTAACAGTGAACACACACACACACACACACACACACACACACACACACACACACACACACATTCACCTTCAACTAAAGGCATCTTGTTGTTGCAGTGCTGTGGATAATAAACACTGCATCATTCCGATGTATTAATCATTCCTTACAGACGCTGGTCCGTCAGATGTTCACGGCTCCCTTTGAACCAGACAGTCGGATTTCAACACACACACACACACACACACACACACACACACACACACACACACACACACACACACACACACACACACGCAGAGGCTGGGTTTTACAGATCAGCGGCTCAGAAGTTCAAACTCGACCTAGTTATGAAAGGAAACGTTTCTCGACTGGAGTTGTGTGCATGACAAATTGAAAACAGGACAAGCTGCACTTCACATGCTGCTGCGCTGCGGTGGGAGGAAGAGCAGATGATGGACAGGGACTGGAGGAGGAGGTCAGCGAACGCCTCACGGCTCTGCTGCTTCCTCAGCACGTCTTTCCATCGCTGGACATGAAAGCTTCTGATTGGACGATAGGAGACATGGCCGGCTGCATCTCTGATCACGGTTGAATATTTCTTGAATATTTCTGGAAGAATTCACAAATGTCGTTTTTTTTTTCAGTGTTTGGTTTTCAGTTTCTGGGAAACTGTCATTGTTTCTGCTCCTGGTTCCTCCTCAGGTTCCTCCTCAGTCTCTGGTTCCTCCTCAGGTTCCTCCTCAGTCTCTGGTTCCTCCTCAGGTTCCTCCTCAGTCTCTGGTTCCTCCTTGGGGTCTTCCTCAGTCTCTGGTTCCTCCTCTGGTTGTTCCTCAGTCTCTGGTTCCTCCTCTGATTCTAGCTCCAACTGGCAGGAGGCTGGATGTGGAAGCATTGCTCCATACCTGAAGCAAGAATGAAGTGAAGCCGATGTGTGGTTGCCAGATCAGAGTGAAGGGAGCCAGATCTTAGCAGAAACGGAACTTAAGAACATATTCCCACAGCTACAAACAGGATTGTTGATTAGACATTTCTGATGAAACCGCTTTTCCATAGCTTCCATGTTAACACCAGAGAAGAAGAGCTAATCCTCAACCAGGTGAGGTTTAGGTCTCCTTCATTCTAAGACTCGAGGAGACTTCCACTGCTCTGTAGTCTGACCATCCATCGTACCCAGAGACCAGAACCACGTCCGTTCCTGTGTTCCCATCCATTATTGACGCTCTCATCTGAAGGCGGAGTAACCTGTTCCATAAGTCAATCTGTATGTGTGTGTGTGTGTGTGTGTGTGTGTGTCTGTGTGTGTGCAGCTCTCCTGCAGCATTTGGAGAAGCTCTGCAAACACCATTGAGCGTCAGCCTCTCGTTAAATAGCCTAACATCCTCCTTTTAGTTTAATTATTTCCTGTATCACATTGTGACAATCCAGTCTGACTCGTCTGCTACTCATGTCTGATCGTTTGTGTTCTCCATTCTTCATCCCTTCATTATTCTCTCTCTCTCTCTCTCTCTCTCTCTCTCTCTCTCTCTCTCTCTCTCTCTCTCTCTCTCTCTCTCTCTCTGTCGGCTCGGAGGCAGACGCCGCATCGCAAACATGCAGAACTTAGCGAGCTTCCCCGGATCCTTGTGAAAGGGATTTTCAGGGATTGGAGGGTTTAACGGGCTGGCAGGCTGCCGTCCTCGCTCCCATGATGCTCCGCTCCCTCTCATCCCTGATACCTCGGCGGCTGCTGATGGAGACGTCGTATATATTTGATGCTCTCACGGTTTTTATGAAACGGCTTCATAATGAACTGAGAGCGGCGCAGTTTCCTACGTCCTGGCACTGAATGCAAAATTCACACGCGAGAAACTTAAATTGAGTGAAAGATTTAGAAAATGTGAGAGTCAGGACTGAGAAAACGGAGCTGAGGAGAGGAGCAGGGACTTTTAAACAGTGCTGTGATCTTCATCGATGTTGACTCGAAGGCGTCGGTGTAAAATCAGACAAAGCCGGGCAGATGGCGGAGTCACGCAGGTTTATCCACACTCTGTTAAACGCTCTGTTAACCAATTTGGAGGAGAGACAGACTCAGAATGTCTGTCACAGCCTTGTGATTGTGCAGGAAAACTGCAGCCGACAAGTTCAGCACACAGAGAGCGTCAGCAGCCAGTCCCTGTGCTGAAGGTTTGGAGATGATCATCATGCGTCTGAAGGGACGCTCGAGAAGCTGCAGAGATGCTAACGCTGCAGATAGAAGAAGAATTCCACATGTTCAGGATGTGTTCGTGGATCCCTCAGGCCTCCAAAGCATTCAACGAATACATTTCACAGAGGCAAATGAAACCTGCACACAGAGTCTACCCACGTGGACGACCTCTGACCAGATGACCTGTGAGGAAACCGTCAAGCTCGACCTCTGACCTCCTGGAAACTGTTCTGCACCAAAAATATCTAAACTTTACTGCAGTTTGAACTGTCCTCCCTCGCAGGTATCTCAATTCAACTCAACTTTATCTTTAACGGCAGTTCATTACAGATGGCACCTCAGAGCACTTTACAATAGTGGGCAATATGCAGGACGATAGAATAGATCAGAATCTTTCAATATCTGCGTTGCATGTTTTATTCTGGTCTTGTGTGTTCCAGATACTATTAAGGTAACACATGAAGGTATTTGAATCCTCCAAATCCTTGAAGTTCCAGTTCAGACCTTTACCATTTCCTCTGTCCCTGTCAGGAACAAGTGAACAGAGTAAGTCAGAGGATGAAGCACCTCAACTCTTAGACGATGGTATACAGCTCCAGCACGACTTGGTCTGGCTATTATATTATCATCGAGTTAGTCTTTAATGTCATAAACACAACGTAGCGACCCTGAAGTGACGTGACAACATTATGAAGTGATGAAGGGCATCAGACGATGAAGAGGAGCAGATGAGAACTAACAGCTGCCTCCGCCCTGAGGTCTGAGTGGAGGAGGAGGAGGATGGATGGAGAAGAACCACCCTGGGTCTGACTGGTGCCGCTCAGACCTAAAAGCATCACGTGTGAGTGTTGTTTGAGGCGTCCAGTCCAGGCCGCTGCAGCGTGAGCGCAGTCTGCTCAGCACATGGAATCAAAGCTTCACTCGCTGCGGCTGTGGGTCGGAGGAAACCACCAGAAGAGCGTTGGACAGGTACCAGCGCTCGAACAGCTGTAGCCGCCGTCCTCCCGCTCTCTGCTGGTGTTTTATCATTCCTGTTGTCTGCTGTGCCGGGCTCCTTCACCTCTGTGTGAGAGTTATTATATTCCCGGTGTGTTCCGAGCCGCGCTCCTGTCAATCAGCCGGCTTCCTCGCCTGTGGAGTCGGACACGTCGGTGTAGCGATCTGCTCCACATTAAAACCTGTCAGCTCCCATCAGACGGATCGGCCTCGCCGGAATCCTGATCCGCCTCGAACACAAACAAAGTCAAAGCGCCGGGCACGTGAGCGGGCCGTCCGGCGGCCTCGGGCTCCGTTAATAATCCTGGCGTGAGCTCTCCTCGCCCTCCGCCGGCTCCAGCACTTGACCTGCTGGCTGCGTGGCCTCCTCGGGCTGCAGCGCTACAGCGGGTTAAGACGAGGGTTTTTGATAGAGAGATGCCAGGACTCGCAGCTGATCGATGCTTTCTGGAGAGGTCAGGCAGGTCAGCTGGATACAGGCCAGGAGAGGAGAGAAAGCAAAACCGTGTAAGGATTCCTGTTAGTGAGAAGAAAGACAACAGCTTTGACAAACAAGAGTCCTCAGGGGGAGAGATCTGACATCACTGCAGGCAGGTGAAGCCAGGCAGGAGCCGATTAGAATAAAAGTTCTGCACGAAAACAAATCGTTGAGAAATAACCGGCAGAGTGTTTAAGGTTACGGCTGGAGCGGCCTGGAGTCGTTCAGAACGCGAGCGGAGAAGCTTCTGCAATTACTGGAGAGTTTAAAGCAGCCGCTGATGCAACACGTAGCTCCAGCTCGCATACATATTCCATCAGAGGTAAAGTTAGTGAAGTACAATGCACTTAGCAGCAGAGGACGAGAGCTCTGCGTCTCCCAACGAGATGGTTAACAAGTCATAAAGATTTATTAGTGAGGAGGCACAAGAAAGAGCTGTTATTGGATGCTGGGGAATAGCAAACGCAAGTAGACACAAGCCGGTAATTTACGGTCCCAGCAGAGTTATTCTTCACGGCTGAAGACATAAAATTATATTATGATCTGACAGTCAGACGCGTCATGGGCATAATTTAAAATAACCTGCTCAGAGTCGTATTTCTGCTGCAGCCGGGGATTTGGGCAGGATCACTTTCATCACGGCCCGTGTACTTAGGAGTCCTAATTCTAGTTATTGCCTGGGTAACATGAACGCTACCTGAGGAGCGGCCTGAGACCTGCAGAGGTGCCACCACTGACAGACTCCACAGGCTTCACTCTGGACTGGTTCTGCTCTGCTTACACCCAGAATGAACTGGTTCAGAAGATCAAAGGTTGAGCTGGGCCAGTTACATCCACCCTGCAGGTAGAAGTGGCCCAAATCCCACTTGTTTGTCTGCATGAGACTTCAGTCTGAGCAGCTCAGACCCCTCACACCTCCACACAGAGGCTCTTTCTCTCTGGTCTGCTGCTGTCACATTTACTTCATAATGTGAACAACCAGGTGGAAACTTTGAATGTCTGTAACAAAAACAAAAAAATAATTAAGAATTAAGCCTTAAGGCCAGCAGAAAATGGTATCTAGACTGAGGACTCCACTCTGATGGGGAATGAGACCAACGGGTCTGGCTGCAGCAGCTCCCAGTGACCTCTGAGATGAACTCGCCCCTGGTGTTTGCTGAGCCGTTGTTCTCCTCCTCCTCCTCCTCCTCCTCCTCCTCCTCCTCCTTCTCCTCCTCCGACCTGTGTAACTCCTCTGGGTGAACAGGAGGTCTGCAGCTCTGACGGACCCTCAGCCCCGGGGCCTTCGTTCCTGCAGCAGCCGCAGTCGTTCTGGGGTGTTTGAGCTTCTCCAGGTCAACATACGACGTCTCTGGGGAGGAGTCAGAATGCCACACATGCAGAATTAAAGGGTTAAATCTGGATGGGACTGAAGCTGACATACAGTAGGAACTCCCCTCTTCACATACACACACACACACACACACACACACACACACACACACACACACACATTAAAACATGGGTTAACATGCTTACTGTCTGTGGAGAAACAAGAGGACGTTAGTCACAGTTCCCATTCGAGTCGTAGCACAGAAACATCCAGGAGGCATTAACAGTCGTGCAGTATCCCGCATGCGTCCCGTTCCGTGGCCGGAGGCAGGAACACGGCTGCTGCTCGATGCTGGCGATGAAGGTCTTTGATGCTGCTCTGATTGAATGAAGCAGTTTAACAACCTGATTGTTTACAGTTCACAGGCAAGTCTTTAGAAGACAAACATCCCGACATGTTACCATCCAGAAATAATTACGTCTGAAATTAGATCCAATTAATGTCATCTAATCACGACAACAACCTGGATTTCCAGCTGGATCAAACGAGCTGTTTTAGTTCGTGCTTGTTTCTCGTAAAATGTGGGAATCATTAAACTCTGAGTTCAGCAGACACCAGCAGACATGAGTCTACAAGACGTACATTGACTGACTGTGAATTAAATCTCCTGCAGCTTCCTCTAACACAGACCTGCAGTCTGTGATGTTTACCTCCATTCACTGGAATAATAACAATAACATCATTTATTGATAAAGCACTTATTATGATACAATAAGACAGAAGATAGAGCAAACAATAAAGGGTGAAACAAGACAATAACATAGAAATAGAAAGATTAGAAAAGCTACTCTACTGTAGAGTAGAAGCTGCAGGTGCAGCAGGACTCCCGGTCCTCCTCCAGGCTGCAGGTGGAGGCGTTTACAGGGTAAACAACACGACTGTTGTTTAGTGGAACTATCACAATAATTAACACAGCCAGACGCCTGAGAGCTACCTGGATGATGGTCTTCTGTTTTGGAGATGGTAAAATGCACATTGTTTACATGTGAATACAGTTTATGTGCTGTATGATGAGGCTGACTCTTTAAACAGCCTCAGAGTGAAACTGTGAGAAGCTGCAATAAAGTCAAAAAGGCGAATGAATGAATGACTTAGTTATACTGATGCTCAGATGTTGAACGAGGTTTATGAGAGTTACACATTAGATACAGAGGGGACAGGGCCAAGCTGCGGTCAGGTGTGTGTGCGTGTGTGCGTGTGTGCGTGCGTGTGCGTGTGTGTGTGTGTACGTGCGTGAGTGTGTTAATGGCAGCGACTAAAGTGGTCAGAGAGACCATAAAGCATGTTGTGTGGGGGAAGATGTTTGGTGAGGTGTGAGGCTTCCAGGTCTGCAGGTCTCCTGCAGCACAACAAACACACCTGTGGCTCACGCGCTCTGCACAGGTGAAGCGAGCAGATGTGCTGGATGAGCCCGTTTCCTGTTTTATCTGCTTCTTTAACGATTCCAAATTGCATTTCAGTGTCGTATTGATTTCAAATCGACTAATGCTTCATCTGCTTTGTGTTGAGAGATAAAGAAGTGATCTTCTGTTTTTGTTTTTTTGGGATGCCATGTTTTTTTATGCAAATGGTGTAACTGAGAATGTATGGAGGCCAAACAAAGAACTTTTAAATAGTAATAATGTTTGGACTTTATTTTTGAATTGGTTATATTTTCATATGCACTGTATGTCCTGGCCTCTGTGAAACACTGTGAGCTGCCTTGTGTGCGAATGCTTCGATACAAACAAACTCTGGCAGCTCCAGTCGACCTGCAGAGGGAACCACGCAGATCTGTTGTTGTGTCGAGGTGTAGAGCAGCCTCAGAAAACAAGCATCTCAGTGTTCTCTCTGATCCTCCATGTTTGCTTTGTGTTGGATGTGGACTGCGAGCTGAGCCGAAGCAGCTCGCACGCACTAATTATGAAAATTTAAACACGCGCCGTGTTTATAATGTTAAAAGTGACGCGGCAGGTTCACATGAGAGACTGGAATGTATTATACATTAGAAACAAGATTAGCTCTCCGTGGCTCCTGTTTCCAGACTAAATTTCCCACGCCTGTAATGTATAATTCATCTGGAATAACATCCACGTCTCCACTCTCGGCCCGCGAAATCAGAAGGAAGAACTGACAGGGATGAGGCGTAATAAAGGAGGGAAAGGGGAAATGAAAGAAAACACAGAGTCCCACATCTCTCTGTCTCACGCACACACACACACACACACACACACACACACACACACTCTAACACACTCTGAGTGGGGAGCAGAAGGAAGCAGCAGCAACAGGCCTGCAACCTGCTCCATGTCCACGCTGCTGCTCCACGTCACTCATCTTAATGGCGTGTGTGTGTGTGTGTGTGTGTGTGTGTGTGTGTGTGAGCAACCGGTTGTTAGCAGTAACAGCAGCCATGGTGCAGAGAGAGAGAGAGAGAGTGACGCTGGTAAAGTGAACATAATTAACCTCGAGGGAGCAGGGAGCCTCAGCTCCCTGATCTCAGACCTGCCAGGCTGCAGGGCCACGGAGTCAGACACACACAGACCTGCCAAGAGAGTGTGTGAGTGGGAGACGGTGTGTGTGTGTGTGTGTGTGTGTGTGTGTGTGTGTGTGTGTGTGATATCTGTGATTGAGTCCACACAGAACATCAGTGAAGAGAGAACAGAATGAAAACAGCACGTCCGGTGTGTAAATCCACCCACTGGTTCTGGTTTCAGACCTCACATCAAAGATGCAGAAAGAAGTTACGCTGCAACACTAAAACCAGCAGTGAGCAGAAACACCTGGAGGACAGGTGACCACGTTTCCCCCAGTAACACAGGGGCTGTGGGAGCAGCTGCAGCCACACTGGGCCTCTTTGTTTTGCAGCATGTGAAGTGACACTCATGTGGTTGTGAATCTGTTTCCATTTAATAAGCTGTATTACTAGCAGCTAGCGGCAGGATGCAGGATGCAGCAGCAGGATGCAGCAGCTAGCGGCAGGATGCAGGATGCAGCAGCAGGATGCAGGATGCAGCAGCAGGATGCAGCAGCAGCAGGATGCAGCAGCAGCAGGATGCGGGATGCAGCAGCAGGATGCAGCAGCAGCAGCAGCAGGATTCAGGATGCAGCAGCAGCAGGATGCAGCAGCAGCAGGATGCAGCAGCAGCAGCAGCAGGATTCAGGATGCAGCAGCAGCAGGATGCAGCAGCAGCAGGATGCAGTCCTGACAGCCAGAGCCGCTGTTCTGTGGACTGGTATTGATCCGGCCGGTCGGCTGCTCTATGAGCTCGGCCGTCTTGTGAGATGTATCGTGCTCCAGTCAGCTCTGCAGCCTCACTGAAGGAGGCTGCGTGTAATGAGGAGGAGCTGTGCTCTCTCTCCACAGCTTCATTTTTCTCCTGCCGAGAGGCACCTTCAGCTCGGGGAGACGAACAGTCTCTCTCTGCCAGGCGATGCATCACCATGAACTTGTGTGTCTTTCTAAATATTGCAGAATTAATGCTGCGATCGATCATGATTCCCCGTCCTCCCTCTATCATCCTGCTCTGCTGGAGCCGCAGCTCCTCTCCGGATGATGATGTTCCTTCTAACGTGTGTGTGGACCACCCTCCACTCAGCAGACAACTCAAGATAGCTCCTACCTTAGGTTCCCATTCAATGAGGATGAGGAGTGGTGTAGTGTTTGATATTACAGTACACCTGAATTATGGCATTATTATAGACAGCTGATAATCTGGCAGCCGCATGTAGACTGTAAGTCTGACTTTCTGTCCTTGCTGAACAATGCAGGGAGAAGACTGTACTTCAGAGCATCTCAAAAGGCTGAATGCAGAATTCATCCTTGTTCTCCAGAGTTAATATTTATTATTGTTTACTTATTCAACCTTTATTTAACCAGGTACGACCCACTGAGATCAAGATCTCATTTACAAGGGCGACCTGGCCTGGAGGTCAGCCGCACACTTCATGAAATGAAAATGATACAGGGAATAAAAACTGAATCTAAAACAATAAAAAAACACTGTGAATAGCAAGGTGAAACAGTGCAAGCTGTGGTAAAGTCCATGAGATGAGGTCAGTGTAAAACCACTGTTCACGGCCTGAGACCTTTAATGCTGACTCCTTTAATGCTTATCTGGCAACAACACGGAGGCTTTACTCTGATTGGCTGTCTGACCTGACATTCACATGAATGATCACCTGACTTTACTTTCCTGTCTGTGACTTTCCTTCAACGTTCCTTTATGTGACTGTAAGTTCCAGCCTAGCTCCTCAGATGGTTCTCCTTCACTAAGTGGAAACTGGAGCTTTGCTGCAGCTATGGAGCGATGCTCCACATCCAGCCTGAGATGATGGAGCCAGAACCAGAGGAGGAACCAGAGACTGAGGAGGAACCAGAGACTAAGGAGGAACCGGAAGAGGAACCAGAGACTGGGGAGGAACCTGAGGAGGAACCAGAGACTGAGGAGGAACCTGAGTAGGAACCAGAGACTGAGGAGGAACCAGAGACTGAGGAGGAACCTGAGGAGGAACCAGAGACTGAGGAGGAACCAGAGACTGAGGAGGAACCTGAGGAGGAACCAGAGACTGAGGAGGAACCTGAGGAGGAACCAGAGACTGAGGAGGAACCTCAGTCCTGTCCTTCATGTGCTCCCCTCCCTGGATGAAGGTGACTGCACCATACACATGTTGAAGGGAGCGGTGTGGTGAGTGGGGTGTTGAGAAGGAGCCAGCTGTGAGGTTGCTGTGGAGAAGCAGCTCGTCCAGCACATCTGCACGGTTTCTGTTCTGTGATCAACACAACATCTGTCCCGTCACACTCCCCGTCCCCCAGGAGCCAGCCAGCTTCTCCAGGCGCTGGAACCACGTCTGACGGGCGGAATCTAGTCCACCTGCTGGGAATGGAGGAGCAAACACCCGGAGGAGGAGGGAGGGAGGCTCACCCGCCTCTCTCCTCTCTCCTGCCTCTCCTCTCTCCTGCCTCTCCTCTCTCCTGCCTCTCTCCTGTCTCTCTCCTCCCTCTCCTCTCTTCTGCCTCTCCTCTCTCCTGCCTCTCTCCTCCCCCTCCTCTCTCCTGCCTCTCTCCTCCCTCTCCTCCCTCTCCTCTCTCCTGCCTCTCTCCTGCCTCTCCTCTCTCCTGCCTCTCTCCTGCCTCTCCTCTCTCCTCCCTCTCCTCTCTCCTGCCTCTCTCCTGCCTCTCCTCTCTCCTGCCTCTCTCCTCCCTCTCCTCTCTCCTGCCTCTCTCCTGCCTCTCCTCTCTCCTGCCTCTTTCCTCTCTCCTGCCTCTCTCCTCCCTCTCCTCTCTCCTGCCTCTCCTCTCTCCTCCCTCTCCTCTCTCCTGCCTCTCCTCTCTCCTGCCTCTCTCCTCCCTCTCCTCTCCCCTGCCTCTCTCCTCCTTCTCCTCTCTCCTGCCTCTCCTCTCTCCTTCCTCTCTCCTCTGAGACGTCTGAGGATGTTGAAGAGGACACTCGGCCCAGAGGGAGAGACGCTGTGGGAACACCTCCCATCACTTCTTGTGGTGTTCAAGGACGTTTATTAAAACGTCTCTGACGCACACTGAAGACGTTTGTCATACTCATACGTAATAATCTAGAATTAAACACTTCACACTCATCTCTCGCTGTCTTTTGTTTCACTTTGCTAAAATGTGATGAAATGTCTCACAGTTCTCCACATCTGCCCCACTCCTTACCCAGCCTGCATCAAATCTGTCTTTCTTTCTTTAGATCTGTTTTGACAAATTGACAGAATACAAACGAGGTCTGAAAGAAAGGGTCACCAGTGAAAGTTCAACAGTCCTTCCCTCTCTTTCTTCCTCTCTTTCTTTCCTCTCATCCACCAGCTGATAAAAACCAGAGAACCGTCATAAACAGTCTAAGTCGTACGTCTCAACAAGTCAGCAGCAATCAAGACTTTGCCACAGTTTCAGAGTTTATTTCTCCTCACTTATCAACTCTGAGAATCACTTGTATTTTTAAGGAGTCTCTTAGAATCTGGGAGATCAGAGCTGAGATCAGTTGGAACAGACAGAGAGTTCACAAACTCAGAGCTGCTGCTTATTTCATCAGGTGAACAAAATACATTTATATAAAATGAAAGAATAAAACTCCTGTCCAGCAGAACCCTGCAGAACCTGAGACGGGTCCAGAGGTGGAGAGATCACCACTCTGAACCTCCAGAGCAGCCAGTGACACCAGAGCCTGGATGGATCTTTCCTCCTTTTAGTGTCGAACCGTGTCAACGTTCATCCAAGCAGAGCTCGTTAGGGCCTCGTCTGCTGCCACGCCTGTGAGATGACCAGCTACGCTGAAATGAACGGACCCCGGGCGGATGTGAATGAAGCGGCGCCTGCAGCGGTTGCCGTGGCAACAGAACGTGCAACTGACACCAACAGCTGGACAAACAAGATGGAGAGATGGAGGACGGAGAGTGCAACCGTGGAACTCATTTTAACTTACTGTGGAGGATAGATTGGAGATGCAGACGTTTCTTTCCACTGTCACATGAAAAATAAAACACAATGGTTTCTGAGGTCCTGGTAGCAGCCAATAAATAAACACAATAAAAAATAACAGTTATGAGCTCACAGAGCAGAGACAGGTAAGTGTAACTATGATAAAAAGGTTAAAAATGAAGGTCTGGGGGGGGGGGGTTCACCAGATATGAGGACAAAAGACTTAAATTCAGAATCAGTGAACAACGTTTCTCAAGAACAGTTTCACGAAGCACAGACTTGTTCATGTAGAGACTTTATATTAATGAAGTGTTCAAGTGAAATAAAAACTGTGCCAAACTATTTCGAGACAGATCTCAGACTTCTCTGTCGTTATGATTTCATAACAGAGGGTGAGACGACTGCAACGTTACTTTCTAGTGTCTCTCTGTTGGTGGAAGAATACACATTAGTCTCTAATCATGTAGTTTTAATCTGCGACCTGATCCTAGAGCAGAAATGTCTGAAGTCGATTTTACTGATATTTTTCAGGATGGGCCTGAACATCTGGATCCTGCAGCTGGACGTATCTGGGTCCTGGTGGAGGAGACGCTCCTCTCATTACCGGATCACACCTCTCTGCTCCGGCACCTTCCTCAGTCTGTCGGCTGCTCGCCGCCTGTCTCTCACCTCTCCTCGTCTCTCAGATCAGACGACGCCTCCTGATGGAAGTGGTGTTTCTACTCTGACTCTGGTCGTGTCCCACACGCTTCTTTACAGCAGGTGATGTGACGGCGAGCTCTTCAAAACAGAGCGAGCAGGTGATCAACGCGATCAGCTGTTCAGACGCTGGCAGGCCGGGGGAGTCGCTGCTCATCATGACTGCTCATTCAGAGCCGTGGAGGTAAGTGCACAAGTCACGTGTGAATGCTAACGATGTCAACAAAAACAGCTGAAATGGAAACGTTCAATGAGGCAAAAATGTAACAAGCAGCGTCTTCAACTCGGTGTTAGCAAGGCTAACAGATCTGAATCATGATCGAATGGAATGCGCCTTTATCATCCTACAACGATAAGCTGAACTTTGACATGGTCCTAGTCCAAAGCAAGCTGCAGATGTTATCTGAATGTTTCTAAGTGCAGATGCTGGATAAGAAGATGGAGCTGATGTAGGCCACATGCTGACTGGGTTTGACTCTTCTTCATTTCATCCCCTAAATCACAAAGCGTGTCTCTAGGCTGACTGAAGACTTTGACCTTCAGCCTTTGTGAGATGGAGCAGCGGAGCCCTGCAATAACCATTAAGGTACAAAGGGGATGAGATGATGAATGTGCTGATGGACATAATACAAAGAAGTGAGACGTTAAGGATGTAAGGATTTGCTGCTTTTCCAACACTGACATAAACAGATTTTGAGAGCTGTAGCGCCTTGTGAGCAGGGTGAGAGAGGTCCTGCATCATGGCTTTAGGAAACAGTTTCCAGGGATGCCAGAGGGATACAGGTCATACTGTAACTGTTGGGATGATTATCTGAAGCTGTTTAACATGACTGTACTTCACAGTACCTGTCATCAGATTAACTCCAGCTCCCATGTCCAGGAGACTGTTAAGCAACACGACACAACAGCACACGCTGGAGGGCAACAACCCAAGGCTACAGAGACCCTGAAATGAATCTGTGAGATTGTTGCTACAGAGCTATCAACACAGCCAGCAGGTAAAATGTCTCTGGATGTGTCTGTAGAAGGAGCCCAGGACCTGCTTCCCTCTGCAGCCTGACTCTAGGTGGAGGAGGACAAGCCCAGGCGACTGGTGGCGTGCTCTGGAGTCTGCCAGGTGGCCACTTCTTCAACTAACACCTCGGACAAACTTCTTCTTCATATCTGGCTGCCTTGATCCTGCAGCCAAGCTGGGTCTGGATGATGGCACCGGAGCCTCCCCCAGATGGCCTCTGTATTCTCATGTCAGTGTTCTCCTTCCAGCACAAGATGCCGTGCATAATGTGCACCGTCCACTCAGCTGCACTGAGAAGGTGTGTGTGTGTTCTCCAGGCATGAGACCACAGTCTGAGTGAGCTTCAGACCAGGGTTAGGAGAACCCGAGTCCTGCAGGTCAGGGTTCCACCAGGACGACCACCTGTGACGTTTCACTGCTTTGCGTGTCTAACCTCATCTGACTCCGCGCTGAGGTTTCCTCCTGGAGCCTGTGCAAACCTCTGCTTGTCTGCAGCAGCAGCAGCTGCAGGTGAAATTAACATTGAGATGGACGAGGAAGATGTTCACACCTTCCAATCAGAGCCTCTGTGTGTGTGTGTGTGTGTGTGTGTGTGTGTGTGTGTGCCTTCAAGCGCTTGCTGTTTCACAGTCGTCACAATCCAAAACACGTCAACAGATACAACTCGTCCTTATTGCCAGTCTGCTGATGTAATTTTCAATTTTTATCTACTGCAAACATAATTGACTCATTAACTGGAAAATTAAGTCCTCAGGATCGGGAACACCCAGCACCCACCCCTTCCCAGGATGTCTTCAAAAGATTCAGTCGTAAACGGCTTCAGCTCCTGGTTTATTCAGCAGTCCGAGCTGCGACTTGAAGCTGTGAACCAGGTGTTATACAGCAGCGCCCCCCCAGTGTCTCCCCCAGGCAACTGCACCGACACGAGGGGACGCAAACAGACAGTAGCATCTATGAGTTAGCATAAACAGTATCTATGAGTTAGCATGAACACACATACTATTACCATGCTGGACATACATACTATACCTCATATTAATTTTCCTGTTTCAAGGTTATCGTTGCATGAAGAATAAACTGTTTCTCCCTCTGAAGGGTTCCAGGTTCCCAGGAAGCTTTGAGAGTTTCAGTTTTTATCTTTGAGAAAAACAACAAAAACAAAGTCAAAACAAGCACCAAGAAAAGCAGTAATAAAACACTGAAAATGGCTGAAGAATCAAACACAGCACTCTGCACCAGCTGACAGTGACTTGGCTTTTTGCAGAGACAGAAAGCGAGGCATCAGCTTTAAATAATGGAGAGTGTAGCAGTGACTGCTTATCCTGCAGCGCCACCTAGAGTGGTGTCTGAGGAACAGCAGCCAGGACAGTGACTCAGCTGTGCTTCTACTCTATTTCTTGAGATTCAAACATTTATATTATGCTTTTACTGTGTAATTAGCAGAACAGATGAGTGATTAAAGGGCATCTCTGTCTCTGCTCATTTAGACTTTAAACTTCTCAGAGGTGAAAATGATGTTTGATCAGCACCGATTCACCTCATTTTGCAGCTGTTTGAGAGTGAGACATTGCCTTCACACCTCTCAGCCCTGTGTCTTATGCTGATGGAGGCGGTGAAATATCTCCACTCCAGGACATCGATCGATGGATGAAACGCTGTGTGAAACACTGAGGCAGCGTCAGTGTGGCTATCAGCTGTTAGCTGCCTCCGGCTCGCAGCTCTGAACGACCTCTGCTGTGTCACAGCCTTTGAGCCGAGGTCTGTCTGGGCCCAACATCAACACCTCCATGCTTATTTTTGCCCAAGGTCGCTGCCCCCCCCCCCCCCCCCCCCCCCCCCCCCCCACCCCCACACACACACACACACACACGCACACACACACACACACACACACACACACCATCCTGCGGTCAGCTCAACCTGAACCTTACACCAGGCCTGAGCAGCGTCTGACCTTCATCCCGCTCACAGAGCCCTCACCTCCTCTTGGAGCTCTCTGTGCAGACTAAAACTGGAAGCTGCTCACCTTGATGTGATTTCTAGCTTTGCTGAATTCAGTGAAATGAAACTGTGTTGTAGACTTCAGCTCACTGGTAAATGGCAGCAAAAACAGCTCTCTGTAAACAAGTCGGATCCTTGAGTCGCTGTTCAGTTCTCTGTGAAAACATTCCAGCGTTCATGTTGTGACACTTAGAAACCTTTTAGCTGTTGGTAGAAGTGACTCAACAGCTTCAACGCCTCCCAGCGATCTGTTAATAAACACCATGAAGTAAACACAACACTGACATCATGTGTATATGTATATTCTGCTCATTGACTTTGTGTTGTACTGTTGTCTTGTGCCATTAACTTACTGTACTGTGCTGTACTGTGCTGTACTGTACTGTACTGTACTGTACTGTGCTGTACTGTACTGTAGGTATCATCCTCCTATCTCCTCCTAGCTGTCCAGGTATGTGGCAGTGAATCTGATTCTCTGCGTATCTTCACAGGAGATGATAAGTTGTCAGTGGAGCAGCCAGGTAGGTGTGTGAGTAGCTCTGTCGTCTGCAACAGAGAAAATGGAATAATAAACAAACTAGATGCGTTGTTTCAGCAGGTCAGTATGGAGGCTGTCTGGTCACTCACAGTCTCAATCTGTCCACAAGTTGTTGTTTCTTCTCTCCATTTCCTGAACTGCCTCTAGAAGTCTTGCCACCAGTGTAGCATTGTGGAGGATGAACTTGTGTGTTGTCCAGTTTTGGTCAGATGTATACAGGATACAGTGTTTACAGTGTTTCTGGGCCTTTGGAGAGGATCAGAGAAGTGTTCAGTTGACTTGTTATAGACAGATTAAGCCATTAATCTGTTTTTAAGTGTCGTAGTGAATCAGTTTCATGACTTTTACTGTTTGGAATCAGAATTTCATATTCTCCTATGTCAGAAAGATGACAGTTTTCTTTCCAAACTCAGAAACCTGGTGCAGTAAGTTGCCTTGACATTTTCTTCAGCTTCTCATTTTTACAGTGCAGAGGTTCCCAGCGTCTGAGGAGTCCGTGGTAAACCGAGCAGTGAAGAAGGGGGAGACGATAATAGAATAATCCGAAAAGCCTGCAGTCACAGTGAAATCCACTGGCTGCTCAGTGCTTTGGAAGGAGGTTAGAAGCATTCAGTGGCTGTCACGGACTCATCCCTCCCGCTCTGCTCCTCGCGGTTCAATCTAATTAAACTCTGACCCCGAACATAATGAGGCTCTGGTGTCCGGACGAACAGGGAGCCCGGCCGGGACTGACCCCGCTGCCAGGAAATATCGATTGTTGTCATTTCTAGTTTGTGTAATTGCCCGTCAAAGACGTCCAAGCAGGAGAGACGGAGGGAGAGCAAGGACAGTGATAGATGACGCGCATGTGTTTACACGCAGGGCTCGGAGGGCTGCAGAGATACCAGATGACGGCTGCTGTTTGACCCACGTCTCCACCCAGAATCCTCCAGGAACCGCAGGAGCATCTGCTTTACACAGGCCTCATTAAAAAGCTGGTAAATGTACAAAAAGAGGAAAAACAAAAGGCAGAAACACATAAAAGGAACGCAGCAGCTTCACGCCCCAGGCTGCTGGGAATGGTTCTCCAAGCGAAAAGCCTTCACCTCCATCCAGCTTCATCTCATGATTGCAGGCTAATTTTCCCCTCTTACTCCCTTTAATTTCACACAGTTTCCAGTTTAAGAAGCTTCTCTTGTCACTCCAACCACGATGTCTAACCACCATCCTACAGATACCACAGGACTGGCTGGGAGAGAAGCACACGGGGAGACAAACAGAACAAAGACCTGATAATGTGTTTATTCCCTGAATCTTCATCATGCCTGTTTCTACTGGGTGAGTGTGAGTAAGTGTGTTCCCATCTCACCCTAGAAGCTGATCTCAAAGTGTGATGGAAACACTTTGTTCACATCTCCAGGTCACGTGACCTGACGTAGGGGTCACATGACCAGTTCCCTTCAGACCAGATGGACAGAGGAGGAGACTCAACTGTTTCTACATCTGATTCAAAGATCTAAGAAAACTATGTTCTGGACGTCCATCTTCCTCAGAGTGGAGGACCAGGACCACATGGTACCAGGGTTATTATGGGATGGAGCAGGACCACATGGTACCAGGGTTATTATGGGATGGAGCAGGACCACATGGTACCAGGGTTATTATGGGATGGAGCAGGAGCACATGGTACCAGGGTTATCATGGGATGGAGCAGGACCACATGGTACCAGGGTTATTATGGGATGGAGCAGGACCACATGGTACCAGGGTTATTATGGGATGGGTCAGGACCACATGGTACCAGGGTTATTATGGGATGGAGCAGGACCACATGGTACCAGGGTTATTATGGGATGGAGCAGGACCACATGGTACCAGGGTTATTATGGGATGGAGCAGGACCACATGGTACCAGGGTTATTATGGGATGGAGCAGGACCACATGGTACCAGGGTTATTATGGGATGGAGCAGGACCACATGGTACCAGGGTTATTATGGGATGGAGCAGGAGCACATGGTACCAGGGTTATCATGGGATGGAGCAGGACCACATGGTACCAGGGTTATTATGGGATGGAGCATGAGATTCTTATAATGTTTTTAGATAAAGAAATAAGATGAAATGATGGGTGGAGACCAGTGTTTCTCTGGTTTCTCTCGTGTCTGGACCTGGAGTGAGGACCAAGGCAGCATCACTGCACAGACAGGGAAAGCTCATCTGAATAAACAACATGGAAGCTCCATGTCTGAAGTCCCTCAGGAGTCCTGGCGTGATGACCTCTGACCTCTTCACGACTGCGTCACGGCCCGATGCGTGGTGTCATATCTGTGACGATGTACCGCTCTGGGAGCGTCTCTTCTTTCTTTATCGCATGCCGCTGCATATTATGCTTTACTTTACTGCCGGAGCTGTTATTGGATCATAAATATTCGAGCTGATGCTTCAATCTGTTGTGCTGCGATCGCAGCACTTTGTCTCCTGCTCCGTCCTGTGTCATGCTGCGTGTGACAAGCCGGGAAAAAAACAGAAACAGAGTGTGTGTGTGTGTGTGTGTGTGTGTGTGTGTGTGTGTGTGTGTGTGTGTGTGTGAGTGTGTGTGTGTGTGTGTGTGAGTGTGTGTGTGTGTGTGAGTGTGTGTGTGTGTGTGTGTGAGTGTGTGTGCCTGTGAGTGTGTGTGTGTGTGAGTGTGTGTGTGTGTGTGTGTGAGAGAGTGTGTGTGTGTGTGTGTGTGTGTGTGTGTGTGTGTGTGTGTGTGTGTGTGTGTATGGGTGTGTGTGTGTGTGTGTGTGTGTGTGTGAGTGTGTGTGTGTATGGGTGTGTGTGTGTGTGTGTGTGTGTGTGTGTGACACTGCAGTACAGAGATGTGAAAACAGAGACGTGCCCAGCTGGAGGCTCGGGTCTCTGCAGCAGCATTTGCAGCGTGTGGACAGAAACATCCAGAAGAGTTCAGTCCTAAAGATAAAGTTTTAGAGTTACACCTTCGTTTCTTCGCTATGTATATTTTTATGTTTACGGTTTCTTTTTCTTATTCATCTTCAGCTATTTTTTGATTTGCTTCCCCTCTGGTTCAGTGTTCTGTTATTTCTCTTCCTAAAATCTCAGCTTGTGCGCCCACCAGGACCACACCCTCACCTCTTTGGCCCATTAGAATGAATTCAAAGGGCAGAACATAAAAACACATTTTCACCCTCAAACAACCACCTGCTGCTCCGTGCTTTGATATAGAGACTTCATTTAAACTCTAAAAACTCGTGTTCTCCTCGTGTTGTTTCCAACATGTTGGTACGTTGTTTGGTTTTTCATCAGCAGCTTCTCAAAGACAGGGTTAGCTCCAAGTTGTCCCACAGGCTGGTAACCATGGCAACACACACACACACACACACACACACAAACTTCTACAGTTTTCATACATTTATACTGAATTATCACGTTTCCTTCTTTTGTTCAGCTGACAGCAAGTAATTAATCATGGACTTTGGAATAAGTTACATAAATAAAAATGAAAATAAAAAGATAAATTAAATTTAAACAAATTAGTGAAATTATGTTGTATCAGGTATATCAGAATTAGAATAGTGTTTATTGCTTAAATCCAATTATAAATAATCAAAATCTGTCATCTTTTTTTTAAAGTTTGTGATTTTTTTTTATTAAAAAATGAGATCATTAGCAGAGTGAAGTCTAGATCCTTCTCCCGGAGAGACATGAAAGAACTGTGAGAAACAGAACTGTGTCTTGTTGCCTGTTGCAGGGTGGGACCCACTGTGAGCAGAGCCGTAGCTTCCTCCTGGACGGCACCACGTTCAGGGTCTTTCATTTGACCTCAGCGTAAGAAAAAAAACTCATTTCATATCTCATCAGATCGAAGTCTGGTGTGGTCTGGTGTGGTCTGGACTGGTCTAGTCTGGTCTTTACTGGTCCAGTCTGGTCTGGTCTGGTCTGGTCCGGTCTGGTCTGGTCTGGTCTGGTCTGGTCTGGTCTGGTCCGGTCCGGTCTGGTCTGGTCTGGTCTGGTCTGGTCCGGTCCGGTCTGGTCTGGTCTGGTCTGGTCAGGTCTGGTCTGGTCTGGTCCAGTGGCTCCGGGCCGGACTGTGGGCCGAGCTCCGGCCGCCACCCAACACCGTAATGAAGCTGGCCGGAGATAATAAGGGTTTGAAGGAAGAGATTAATTTTTAATGAATGCCTCCCTGAATGATAATGGTTTCCTGAGGACTGTCATTAAATCCTTTAATGACGACTTTGACCACGTCCGTCCACAGGGCAGGGACACAGTCCCTGAGGACGCCGTCACTCAGGCTCCAGGAGGACGAGGACCAGTCGACTCAGGTCCCTCTGTGGAGAAAAATGAACGTTTCACCCGAAATCTGATGCACAAATGACTGCTGTGAGTTAATACCTGCACTTGCAGAATGATTTCTGTTTCTGCAGTGTGTGATTTTTACTGTTTGCTCTGGTTCTATTTCTATTTTCCTGACAGTGTTTTATTTATTCAACTTGTGTTAGACCTGATGCAGTATTCATAGCTAAAGCGTTATTTTGTGAACATCCAGAAATACATCGCAGCTGCAGCAGAGCTCCAGGTGCCACCTAGTGAAGGAGAACCAGCTGAGGAGCTGCTGAGGACCAGGAGCGAGGAGTCACATGATCATCCATGCGAATGGTACAGCGAGATCAGAGTTAGTTTGTACTAAAGTTTGTACTGGGACACTGCATATTCAATGTGCACATCGTAATAAGCACTTTGAATATAAAACCTACCGGTACTCTTGGTTGCCAGATAAGCATGATAGGTACCAGATCTGTGCAGAAACATTGTAAAATACCGTTGTAAAAGGGCTGTAAAATAGAGATGAAGAGAAACGATGTTCCACAGCCTCTATCCTAACCAAATAACAGGGATACATTTCTCACATTCCTGGGCTCATTCATCCTCTGGAGTGCATGTTCATAAGTTAACCACTTGTGTGACCCGGTGACACGCAGACAGAAACAAATGCTTTAACCTTCTCTCTGAGGCTTCCTCCAACTCCTGAGGAGAAAGTAAACACAGTCGAGGAAAGCTATCAATGTCCCGTGGAGACTGACACCAGGACACAGAATAGCAATATCTTCTCTTGTAAATAACCTGCACGCCCTTGACAGCCGACTCCCATCACCACCTTGAGGGACGTCTCGCATCCAGCGCCTGCATCCTGGCCTGATGCCCACATAATAGAGGGCACGTCAGAGCGGGGGACTGCCAGCAATGCAGCCGAGTGGAAACAAGAGAGGAGGAGGAGGAGGAGGAGGAGGAGGAGGCTGGGATGGACCGAAGGAAGGAGGCTGTTTTTGAAGAGATGCTTGGACTCTGATGCAGCCGCCATGACAGCTTGTTGACAAGATTCAACTGCTGGACCCAGCTCCCCCGCTGCTCAGGGGGTGAGGAGGGGGGGCATGGGGGGGTGAGGGGGGGGGGGGGGGGGGCATGTGGGGGGGTGCTGGTGTGAATCAACAGCGTTCCTGAATTTCATCACTTCCTCGTCTGCCACGGTCCGTGTCCGTCTGATGCTGCTTGACTGCCTGAATCACAAAGTCAAAGAGAACCTGGTGACCTAGATCACTGATAAATAGATAGATAGATAGATAGATAGATAGATAGATAGATAGATAGATAGATAGATAGATAGATAGATAGATGGATAGATAGATAGATAGATAGAAAGATAGATAGATAGATAGATAGATAGCCTCTCCACAGCTGAACAGAGCTCAGGGCGCCAGCCAAACACAATCTCTGCTTGTTTGTTTGCAGCAAAGAACAAGCCGGCGAGTGTTGCGTCTCCTCTCTCTGTCTGCGAAGTTTAAACTATGTCAAACAAACTCTGTTTATACTCCGTACATATCAAGTAGGCATTTTACTTCTGCATAAAGACGAGTAAACAAGCAGCGTCTCGCTCTGACACTTCAATCCCATTCAGGCTTTATCAGCTGCACATAAACAGCAGGGAGGGGGGGGGGGGGGGGGGGGGGGGGGGGCATCTGTCAGGCTCTGTCATTTTCTGCCTGCTCAGCATCCTGCACTGGAAGCCACCAGCTCTGGATCAACTCATATGTGATGTAAATGAGTCCCCCCCCTTTGTTCGTCATCTGCTCCGGGCTCGGCCTCTTATTCTGCTCGACACTTCTCTTAATCCAGCTCTGCATTTATTCTCCATGTATATTAATCCTCTCCAGCCAAACCAGACGGAGCCAGTGGAGCCTCCTCCCTCTCCTCTGTCTCCTCTCCTCCCTCCTCTCTCTCCTCTCTCTCCTCCCTCCTCTCTCTCCTCCCTCCTCTCTCTCCTCCCTCCTCTCTCTTTAGGAGAGAACGTAGTGGAGCTGCAGCATCAACGTATTTCACTAATAACGTTTCTTTTATTTAAACCTCTCATCTTTTAACATCTTTGAATGCACATTTTTGGCATTGTGTGAATGTGACATACAAAACTGTTAAGGAAAAGCCACCGATTCGTCATGACAATGCTAAAATGAAAAGATCCGATGAATGTTGTGTTGTTTCTGGGGTGAGACTGGTTCCAGTCGCTCTGCGCAGCCATCGAGGAGCCACACACGCCTGAGAACATATGGAGGATAAATTTATCCAGCACGAAGCGACACCTGAGCGATGTGTGTTCAGCTCTGTTTGTCTGGTGTGAAAAACTGTGACTGGGTGTCTGTGTGTGTGTGTGTGTGTGTGTGTGTGTGTGTGTGTGTGTGTGTGTGTGTTGTGTGTGTTAAACTGTGTAAACAGTCTCATCCGAAATCTCTGGGAAAAACAGCTCTTCAGAAAGTGTGAAAGCATGTGTGTGTTTGTGTGTGAATGTGTGCGTGTGTGTGTGTGTGTGTGAGAGAGAGAGAGAGAGAGAGTGTCACAACCTGCTCTACCGCCGCCCGTAAACATTTGTGTACCAGACCACCTCTTTATGTCACTGCAATTAGTTCATCATCCCGGGCTGTAACGGCACAGATGGGAGCGCCGCATCATTGACTCTGCAGCCGAGCGCAGCCTCCGACGTCTGACGAGGAGGAGCGTCCAGGAGGAGCTGCTCCTGGAGGAGGGGCTCCTGGAGGAGGGGCTCCTGGAGGAGGTGCTGCATCACGCCTGACCCCGTTCTGCTGCAGCCTCCCAGCTCTGCAGCTCGGCCCTCTGTCAGCCACAGTCTGGTCCAGCATCACAGACATCATCTCTGGTGCGACCTGCAGGGTCTGCTCTCCCAGCTCAGCGTGGTTTCATTGTGATGAAAACAACAAAGAGGATTGTGGAATTCCTGGATGATGAGTGGGAACGCTGGGTCAGCACGCAGACAGTTTGTGAGCTCTCTGTCTGATCTGAGGAGAAGGTTGCTTGTCTGTACATGCAGCCAGGCATTTACACACGTCTCACCAAGACACATTTGTTGAGTTTGTGTGTGTTTGCTGTATTTTTTGTCGTGTTTCGTGGACTAATAATGTCTATTTCTGTGGGTTTGATGAGTTAGGGTTAGTGAGTTTGTCCAGGAGAGGAGTTTGTCTCATTGCTAACGTCACATCACATCTGGAGGATGTCTCCAGCCTGTCCCAGCTGAGATGAAGAGGTGTTTTCATGGTGAAGGTTGAAGCGGAGATGGAGCTTCATGTGAAATATCAGGCAGGAGATACTGGAGTCCATTCTGAACAACTGGGATCATACACTGTACCACCTGGATGGAGCAGAACATGGAGGTTCAGAGGAAGCAGATCCTCCGGACCTGCAGCCATCAGGCTTTCATTCCTCTGAGCTGCCAGACTGATGAATTTAGCATTAGGGTAAACAAAGTCATTCTCATGCCTATTTCTCTAAGAGACCTGTGTGAATGCAATTACCCAGACGAATGTGGCTAGAAGCTGGATAAGAACCAGAGGCTCCGAGGCTCCAGATGCTGGAGCCTCGGAGTGTTTGAGAATGTCTGATGGACTCTCGAGTTGTTTGTTTTCTCCTTACCACATATGTGTTGACTCTGCTCTGCTCCAGCTCATTCAGATATTTGTTGGTCTGAGTGTGCTCACAGTGATTTGTCATCCGGTTTGGAAATGGTCTGAAGCGAAGCAGCTGAGGACGGTTTGAACCTTTAATGGGACGGGACTGTGGAGCCTCAGAATGATGAATCTGTGTCTAAACAGACCTTAATTGTGTTGTTGCTGCTCCTGCGCCGGCTCCTAGAAGTGTCAACACTTACGGTTAATTGCTGTCACAGCGTCTTAAATTAAACTGTCTCACCTTGACTTCCTGCATGGCGGGCGTGATGCGAGATGGAGGCGGGTGGTTGGAGTGGGTCTCTGCGTGGTCGACGCCTCGGACGTGTGACTGGCAGCCATTAGACTGATTAGAGCAGAGGTGTGTTTACTGTACCAGGCTGCTGATTACTAACAGCTCACGTAGAGTCTCTTTTCTCTTTTCTTTTCAAAAAACGAAGGAAAATGGTGTTTGTGTTTCTGAGGCTGTAAAGAGACCTTCTTCATCCTTGTTCTGTGGTTTTGATGTGGAAGCTATGGGATGCTGGTTCCATCAGAAATGCATCAGATGCTGTTTTACCAGTGACAAGAGGATTGTGAGAAATTCTTTATCAAGTTATGGGAATAATACCTTCCATCTCTGCACAGATCTGGCGCCCTTTCAGGCATATCTGACAACCATAGGTGGGCTCTTTTTGATTGGCTGTCACCACTGTCACTCACATGAAGGATTACAGGATTTTTTGAAGCTTCATGATTTCACCTGCCTTTCCAATCCTGGCATCTCCTCTCTCTTTAAAGTGGAGTCTCTGCTGTTCTCATAGAAGCCATGGAGCACTATCATAATGGTAGCAGTGTGTTTGAGAGCTGATCAGGGGTCAGGCTGTCTGCATGTTCTGCCCATGTCCAGCGGAGTCACTCTGGATTGTTCTGGTTTCTCACACAATCAGAAAACATGTTTGTTTGAGCCGACTGGGAGCGACCAGTGAAAGCATGTGCACCGTTAGATAAACAAATAAACATAGAACATGCATGCACTCACTGAGTGGAGGATTCTGCTGCATTTTTTCAGGTGATGCAACTCAACAAACTCCACAAACACCAGGCAGAGCGTGCTGAACTTTCCAGCGTGTGGGGGAGTGGTGGGGAGTTACAGCTGATAGCCTGCTGGGTAATTAATCCTTCCTGCCAGGAATCTGCGAGCTGTTCTCTAATTGAGCTTTGAGGTTTGAGCCACGTGTCAGAACGGTCGTGTTATCACTGCCTGTTTATTTCCTCTGCTGACCTGGATTTCTTTTCTCTGCTCCTCGACTTCTGGAACCTTCTCCCTGCTGCAGTCAGAGTTCAGGCTCCCGCCGGTCCTCGCTCTGATGCGCTGCCCTGGTGCGGCCTCACCTCATCGCTTTCCTGTTTAGCAGACATCCAATAGGCAGACCTTGGTTATTACCTTCAGATCCCGGCCGGGATTTGTTCTGATTTCTGGATTTCAGATTGTTTATTGGATGCCTCAGACGGTTGAACCCTTTTGAACTATTAGCTGCAGTAGTTGTGCTTCCACTACCCCTTTAAAAACACCAAAACCTAAATATCACAGTCAAAATGAAATGGAAACAACACAAGTGTTGAAACGATTTTCTGTTCACATCTCCAGGTCACGTGACCTGACGTAGGGGTCACATGACCAGTTCCCTTCAGACCAGATGGACAGAGGAGGAGACTCAACTGTTTCTACATCTGATTCAAAGATCCAATGGAAAATGGAAACTCAAAATCTTTTGGATGTTTATCTTCATCAAAGTGGAGTCTTGAGGGTAAGACTTTACCAACAAGACTGTAATCGATATCTAAGAGTAAAACCTCTGTCCAGAGTCTCATGTCTTTTGTTTTTCAGGTTCATATGGACAAGTAGTCCAACGTTTGAACCCTGTAGACGACGGCTTCAGGCTGTCGTTGATTCAGTCTTTGCACTTGAAATGACATGAAGACTGCAGCTGCTTCCAGTCTCCTCAGAGGAGAGATAAACTGTGCTCCGCTACGCTCAGGGAGTCTTTGGGATCACAATGCAGATGATGTCCTATTTTTAGAGGAAGTGCACTAATTAGGCTGTGGATTTAAACATTTATTCAGACATCTCTCTCCTCCAGATTTATAACCCCAGTCTGACTGGAATCAACAGCGTTTATCAGCCAGGAATGTAAAACCCTAATCCATGTTTCACTTGCTTCACTTGTGGTATTTCTGTAGTTGTTTAAGCCATTATAGTTACTATAATTGAGTTTCTGTCTTCCAAGGACACTGACACACACACACACACACACACACACACACACACACACACACACACACACACACACACACACACACACACACACACACACAGCCTCTTCTTGCTCCCTCTCAAAAATGTGTTTTCTCATTGTTGCTTCACCTGGATGTTTGACCTTCACAGCGCTGAACGATGTGAGTGCAGCCTGCTTTCAGATTCATCTGCTGAAAGGAGGAAAAACATTCTCTGCACTCGTCATAAATCAAACTGCAAGTGAATGAAGCCGCGTGTGTGTCAATACGACCACGTACATCACCGTACGCAGTGTAACATACACCCTGGTTGTGTAGAGACAGAAGATGCACATTTATGTTTGACTGAAGATGTTGAATTACCCCCATATACAGTATGTTGGCCTACATGTTCATGAGGAGACAGGACCAGAGGACAACAGGATGAAACTGATCGTTCTTTCTGCACCATCCGTGGACAAATTGTTGGTGTTCATGCTCACAACCTTAAAACAAGACAGCTCCGAGAGGCCAGAGGATGGACGTTGTGTACGAGACATCTGGAGGAGATCCAGAGTTAGAGCGAAGTAAAGTCCCGACCTGACTGGGCTAGGAAGTGGTCACTGAGGTGACCAGTTTTCACTGCAGGTCTTCTACAGTCCAGCAGATGGTGCTAAAGCTAAGTCTATGGCTGCCCTCATAGAAGATGAAGAAGAATGTGACTAGGAAGGATGAAGAGGTAGCAGATGCAAAAGAAAAAGCCATCAGTCCATGTACCTCTGTGTCCTGTCTTCTGTCCTCCTGTCTCTCTCTGAGGTTTCTCCTTGTTCTCCCTGTCAGGGTTTTTCTTGGGAGTGGTTCCTCAGCCTTTGCGAGGGTCTAGGGGGTGTTCACTGTGGACATATTGTTGCTCACTTCGTGAAGTGCCCTGAGATAACATCTGTTATGAACTGGCACTTAAAATAGATAAAGTTGAGTTGAGTTGACTGGTGAGTTTGCTGTAGTTGAGAACATCACCCGTTCTTTCACCTGCTTTGTACCCAGTGTGGTAGCAGTGTGTCTGCTGGAGTGTATCTTCATTGGGCTTTAAGACACACACACACGCCTCTGACTCGCTCTCACACCCAGGAGCCACTCTAGAATCTACAAGTGACCTAAAAATGCATGTTTGAGCTGTGGGCGCCCGCGGGGCCAGCAGGAGGTCCAGTCATGGTGACAACATTCAGATCTAGAGTCTGACACTAGACATTAACGGTCATGATGTTCTGTTTGTCAAATGACGTTTTTATTCCTCTACATCGACTCAAGTCACAGACAGAGACAATGAAAATCAAAACCAGACAAGTGGTGCTGAAGTGTGTTGACAGTGACGCTCTTCACGTTGTGTAGTTTCACTGTTTATCCACTGGGGGCAGCACTGAGCTCAGTGTATATACCAAACAAACACAGCGACGATGTTTATATACGACATATGCAGCAACTTACACATCAAATATATGTTAATCGAAGTGTTTCGACATTTCTGCCATATCTGTTTGTGTTCTATGTGTTGCTTCTGTTCCTCTTCTTCTTCCTCCTCTTCCTCGCTCAGTGTTCGGTGGTATAACTCTGCATTGATGCATCAGTGAACTCACACAGAACAGAGCAAATTATGTGTTGATGTGCGTAGAGCATAAATGGTCCTTGAGGACCTTCCCCTAGTGGACAGTTCCTGTAACTGCATCCTGGTGACTGGTCTGGACATGGCTGATGTTGGTCTTAAACTGGAGCTCATGTTCTTGTAGGTGACTGCTGTTTCCAGCTGATTCTGCTTTGAAGCTAATATTTCCTTTGAGGAGACTCCGCTGGGAATGTAAGCACTCTTATTTGTCCCAGACCAAATGAAACAATTTCCCACCGAATTAAACCGTTTAACCAGCCATGACTTGGCTGGTTCCGGCCTGAAACATCCCAGCTTTACTTAGTGCTGCTGCTCCTCTCTCTAAATGTCCAGTTTACAACAAGTTCATAACCATTGTTTTTAGTTTCACTGCACTGAAAAACAATTTCATTCACATATCTTTTCTATCATTCACTGAATTTACTATTTTATTTTTCATGTAGTCCAAGGTTTTTTGTTGTGATGGACAACATTATTTCTATGAAAACAGTTTTAAAATGTTTTTGTTTGATTGCTTGGAGGAAACAGTGGATCTTTGCCTGGGTTTCAACCAAGATCAGGGGTCCAAAAGAGTCCAAAAGCTACAGATTACTTTCTATCATACACGTTATTTTGCATGTCTTCTTGGCTGGGCAGCTTTCTTTGCACATTTTATATCCTAAGGCAAGACGAAGTTTTCACAGAGCACTAAAATACAACATATAATAAAGTTTACAGTGTACAAAATGCCCCCCCCCCCCCCCACACACACACAAAGTAAAGACAAAGAATTTATATTTCGAAAAGAAGGTCTATATAATCAGTATCAACTGACACCACATTACAAGATTTGTCTCCGCAGTAATTTGTTTACATTATTTACTCTAATCCGAATCACACCTTTAATTAGTCCCCGCTACAGAATAAGTGTTCCTGAGCCAGTATGAACCCACTAATCCGAATTAGAGCCGGTGTTGACCATCTGCTGTCTGCGCACTACTTTATCACCGCATCCACCTCTCAGCCCTCCCTCCCCGCGTCTCTGTGCGTGTGTGTGTGCGTGTGCGCGCAGGGTTTATCCTACCGGGCGGAGTAATTCGTGTTGGTATCTGCTCAGTGCATGTGTGTGTGAGACTGTGTGTGTGTGTGTGTGTGTGTGATAGAGAGAGAGAGAGAGAGGGAGAGAGAGGGAGAGAGAGGGAGAGAGAGAGAGAGAGTGCTTCGGCTGCTGCTGCTGCTGCTTGTCACTCATTGTGCCGCGGACACAAGCAGCGACAAGGACCAAAGAGCCCGTCCGGAGGCTGGAAGCCTGTATCAGCGCCCTACACACACCTACACACACACAGAGCTGTCTACAGACCCGCAGCACACACTGCTCCAAGTGCGTCTGCTCTGCAAGGAGAATATCTGTGACATTACAGCTTTAAAATGCCTCAAATCCCGGAGCTGGTGTGGGGACTGCTCTTCGTTGGCTGCGCAGGTGAGATGCTCTCTCGCATCTTTTTTTGTTTTTGATTATGTTGTTGTTTTTGTTATGATTCGGGGGTTCATCGAGAGGCTGCAGTAGCATCAGGAGCAGAGAGGAGAGAGGAGAGAGGAGAGAGGGAGGTGAGGAGAGGAGAGCAGCGGAGCAGCATCCTCGGTGCTCCGGGCTCCCGGCTCCGGGCTCCGGCTGCTGCCCGGCTCAGTCTGCTGTTCGGGGGTCGGTGGAGGGCGGTGATGGAGGCGATGAGGACCGCGAAAAAGTTTCCTCTGATGAAGCGCAGAGTTGAGGAGGAGGAGAGGCAGAAAAGGCGCAGCTGCTGCATGTGTTGGGGCTCAGTTTGCAGCTCAGATGCTGGGAGCGCATCTCTGCGCCTCGGAGCGGCGCGGCTCGCACTGTACACATGCGAGTGTGTGTGTGTGTGTGTGTGTGTGTGTGTGTGTGTGTGTGTGTGTGTGTGTGTGTGTGTTTCAGTGGAGATTATACACATGTGCTGTGTCCTGGAGCCGGGCTGGAGCCACTATGTGCGGGAAGAGGGTGCAAGATGCAGGGAGCGTTTCTGATCCCTGCTCCCTCAGTCCTCCCTCCCCCTCCTCCTCCTCCTCCTCCTCCTTCTCCTCCTCCTCCTCCCTCCCCAGGCAGAGACAGTCTGTGCTCTCCCCTGCCTGCCTGTCAGCAGGGCAGACAACAAGTCGCCGAAATGAGAGCTCCGGTACAGGGGTGCAGAGGTGTAGGATGTTGGGTATAGGGTGTAGAGGGCTGCAGGGTGCTGGTCTCTGGGGTGATCTGGGCTGTGAGGTGTAGGCTGCAGGGTGCAGGCTGTAGGAGGGTTATAGTATGTAGGATAGGCTGCAGGCTGTAGGAGGGGTGTAGAGAGCAGGTTGTAGGTGCTGGTCACTTGGTTGCAGGATATGGGATGTAGGCTGTGGGCTGGAGGCTGTAAGATGCAGGGTGCTGGTGGGATGCAGGGTGCAGGTCTCTGGGGTGCAGGGTGGAGCATATAGGGTGCAGTCTAAGGGTAGACACTTTAGGGGTGCATCGTGCAGGCTGCAGGTGGATAGAATTACACTCGATAAGTTGAGATGTGAGATCAGATTTGAAGCTATCAGGTTAAAGTGGACATAGAACAATAATAAAGCATTAAAAACATAGTTGCCCTTTGGCATGTTGAATATCAAAGATGTGCAGGAGCTCCTCCAACATCCTGGCTGTCGTCAGCGGTGTTTACTGGAGAATCTGAACACAGACAGAATGTGACATAAGATACATGTGAGATGCAATCTATACCAACAGCCCAACTCCAAAATAGTTGTGTACACTTAGTTCAGGTATGTGAGTGAAAGAAGTCAATGACAGATGGAACCCACAGTCCCACTGACCCCCCCCCCCACCCCCCCACCACCATGTTGTGGCTGGCTTTGCTTTTCCAGTCTAAGATCAGTGTGAACCTCCAGGTTCACGACCTTTGACCTTCTGCTGTGACTCAGCCTGCGTGGAGCTTGTGTTTCTGTCCTGACAGACATGATGCTGGACTTTCCAACAACTTCCAACTTCTTTTTTTTTTTTTTGTTGGGTTTTTGAAGCGCAGGCCCAGGCTGGTTTGATCCTGGTCTTTCTGGTTGGTTTTAGTGGAGTTGGGGGGGGCGGGGAGTCACCCATCGAGGACTGAATAGTCATTCAACGTATACAATGGGATCCAATCCCAGTGCTGCCATGGTTATATAGGGCGGGAGGGGACCCATCCCCCCTCCCCCCTCCCCTCCTCCCCTCCTCCCCCTCCTCCTTCTGCATCTGGCTCCTGTTTCTATAGACTGCAAGTGTGTGCTCCAAGTGGAGTTTGAGGACCCCCGGGGGTGGTTGGAGAGGGGAGGGATATTGTGAGTCAGTAAGAATTGGATTCATCAGACTCTGTGCCTCCCCTGGAAGGCTGAGGAGTCCTCAGTCAGGTTTGGATTTCACATTTTTCCCTCCACGCTCTGCAAGCGTCCAGACCTCGCGCTCGTGTGGAGTCGGAGCAGGAATGTTAGGTTGATGTAGAGCCGAGTAAAAATAGACGGAATGGGTCACAAGAGTGAAGGAGGGGAGGGAGGAAGGTTCCTCCTGTGGTGGGAGAACCTTCACGTGGGTTTTCAGGAAGGAGCAAAGATTCATAGCCTCTTTTAGTGTTTTTATATCTGATGTTTTCTCTGTGATTACATTTTGAAGCAGCAGGAGCCTTGATGCATTGGAGAGAAAGAATAATGCTCCATATATATTTATTAGAGGCCATTCACCCTGTAATATGAGCTGATACTGTAGATGTAAAGCTGTTAGATAAACTTAAAGGAGACCTAGAATAGAAAAAGACATTTTTCTTTTGTCTGTGATAACAGTCTATTCTTGGCAAAAGACACTTGGCAGGTCCTGAAACATCAACAATTTCACATTTTAAAGGCAAAAAAAACACAGAATGTGATGAAAGTGAGACACAAACCACCTTCAGAAGACTGAGAGTGTTTCTGTCTCTGCTGAGGCAGGGGAAGACATGAAGGACAGGACTGGGAGTCTCTGACTTTGTTTTTCAGTTTGTGGTGAACTGTCAGTGTCTCTGGTTCCTCCTCAGTCTCTGGTTCCTCCTCTGGTTCCTCCTCAGTCTCTGGTTCCTCCTCTGGTTCCTCCTCAGTCTCTGGTTCCTCTTCTGGTTCCTCCTCAGTCTCTGGTTCCTCTTCTGGTTCCTCCTCAGTCTCTGGTTCCTCCTCAGGTTCCTCCTCAGTCTCTGGTTCCTTCTCTGGTTCCTCCTCAGTCTCTGGTTCCTTCTCTGGTTCCTTCTCTGGTTCCTCCTCAGTCTCTGGTTCCTTCTCTGGTTCCTTCTCTGGTTCCTCCTCAGTCTCTGGTTCCTCCTCTGGTTCCTCCTCAGTCTCTGGTTCCTCCTCTTTCCCACTTAGTGAAGGAGAACAAGCTGAGGAGCTATGCTGGGTAGATGGAACATGTAGTCATGTGATCATTCATGAGAGGGGTAGATGAGAGCCAATCAGTTCATTTCCATCCAGTCATATACAGCAGGTCTAAAAACTCATTATGTACATGTTTATGGATACAATTGGATACTGAAATGATAAAAATGTGTGTTGCCAGATAAGCATGAAAAGGCACCAGATCTATGTAGAATGAGAGCGTAGCTTTCCCACAGCTACAAACAGGATTGTAGAATAGACTCTGATCCTCAGATGGAACCAGAGCTCATAGCTTCTATATTAACATCAGAAATCTATAGTGGTTATTAGAACATTTGTCAGCCTGTGTGTGTGTGTGTGTGCGTGTGTGTGTGCGTGTGTGTGTGTGTGTGTGTGTGTGTGTGTGTGTGTGACTGGCTGCCATCCAGAACGTGACTGAGCTGCCTGAACACAGAGCCAGTCAGGGCTGTGTTTAACCAGCGTTTTCTCCAGTCCTCTCCATCTGGACTTCCTGCTTCCCGATCCGGCTCAGACATTCCCGGGCCTGCTCCGGAGGGCGGGACGGCGTCCAGGCGGGATAATGAGACGCTCCGACTTGTTGCAGCAGGGGGAAGAAACTCAAAGAAATTGATCACATTATTTGATAGGCCCGCGGTGTATTAAAGCCGTAATGACAGCATCGCTCTGTTTGAAGGCTCAGCAATTTAATTACATTTATTGATTCCAGTTCCTGTTCCAGTTCAGTGATAATTAAATTTTTGAGGCTCGTAACAAACATTAGGATGGAGAGCCACCGCCGCCCCAAGAAATGACTGAATAATGACCAGATGAAATAGAAATATGATTCCAGAAGAGCGGGCGGCTGCGCTCGCTGTGCTCTGAGTGCAGCGACCTCCCACTCCCACGCCGCCACGCTCCCAAAATCACCCGCAAATATTTTCATGATGGGATGCACGCAGAGCTCCAATTTACACCCTGGTATCAGAATAAAAACAGAACTTTAGAGAGCAGAGAATATAAAAGGACACGGGAATAAAAGGACAAACATTTTAAATCTTCCTCTCTCCAATATAATGCAGCCTGTCTTCCTGTTTTCCACATGGACAGTGTCTGTTAGTATAGTTACGCTGTCTTCTTCTCTGTTTCAAACAGAAACATCATGGTTTTATTTGTGTCTTCAGAACGTTCTAGAAAAATAGAAACAGCACAGACCAAAGAACTCAACAACTCACACAAGAGCACATCTGACTTTGGTGTTGGGAAATGTAAAGTTTTTGGGTTTGATGGGCAGAGATAGTGTTTCTGATGCCTGGACGAGCTGGAGCTCCTGGATGAACTCTGAACTCACTCGAATGCTGATTTGCAGGAGAGTGAGGGGATGATACTGCAGACATTATTCTATGTTAATGAATCTCAGTGATGTTATAAATGGCAGGGCGCGTTCTGACCTCCTCCTCTCTGCACCCGCTCCACATGGTCGGAGCCGGGAACAGGAAAGCAGCGTTGTGCACCTGCTTCTCCCTCTACTCGGCTCTCTGCAGCTCAAAGACACTGAATGTAAAGCAGATCCTCTCCAGACAAACTCAAGGGACCTGTGAAGCTAGATTTAATCAGCTCCTGGATCTAAAACAATGTTTTCATGCGTCAAATGGGGCTGTTCCAAAAAAGCAGAAAAAAAAAGAAAAAAACGAGTTTAGCTTCAGATTTGGAGGGAGAGAAAATACACAATTCCTAAATGACTAACATATGTGACTCTGACTGCTGTGGTGAGTTCAAAGCCACTATGAAAATAATACAGGCTATTTTTGCTCTGGGGGAACTGGAAAAAGCAGCCAAACAAGGGAAAATTATAAGGCGTTTTTTTTAGCCTGCGCTCTGAATAAAAGTGGATTCTAGGTCGTCAGAACTTCTGCTCTGCAGCCTGAACAGGGTCCGTGTGCACAGCATGTCCCACTTCATGTTGTCGTTTACGTTGATCGAACTCACATTACAGCTGTGGAGCTTCATCTTCATCCTGCTCCTCCTCCTCCTCCTCCTCCTCCGGCCTCTCAGGGAAGCAGCTCCTGAAACTGCTCAGTTAACGTGCAGCCAAGCTCATTCATCACTCTGCATTCATTACTGTTGTTCTGCTAATTATTCTCACGTCACGTCAGGCTGTGTGTCGTTTTTTCAAACAATGAATTCGTTTACATCTTTAAAATCTCCCGTCTGGCTGCTCTGAGCTCTCTCCGAGCTGGAGTATCAAACAGTGTCACCTCAGTTGTAGCAACCTGTGGGAAACCAGACCTTTCAAATGCTCCTCTTGTTTATTGCCATGTCCCCATATCCCACAGTCTGGTTCCACCAGCCCACAGATTTTATTGTGTTTGCTATAAATTTGCAATCATGCAACCTAATCCCCCCAAATATTTGTGTAGCATTGTGAGCGCCTTTGAGTCAAAAATGCCCCAAATTGTTTCAATTTTACAGTTGAATAAACAGAGGAACAATCGCGCAGTGTGGTCATGATGTCATTAGGCTTGTTGTGCAGATCTGTGGATAAAAGCCTCTCAATGGGTCAAAGACACAAAACAACAGCAGACATGAGAGGCAGAGGACGAGGACCGAGGCGGCGAGTTTCTGATCTGATCTGTAGATTCTTGTTCTCTCCTGCTGCGTCTTCACACCCGATCAAAAAGAGAAGAAGAAGAAAAAGAGGAAGAAAAAGAGGAAGAAAAGTGTGGATGGTTGCAGGAGATAAGTTGAGAATGACTCGACTGGCTGTTATTATTTCATCTCTGCTGACTGCTGGATGAAGCTCGGCTGTCTTTGCATATTAATCACTGCCTGAATGGGGACCGTGAGTGATTTGCATTGTGTGAGAATTGAAAAGTGGAGGGAAAAAAAGGAGAGAAAAAAGATGGGTTTGTTATGCAGAATGGAGGCGGCCCCCTCCCCCAACGCCCTCTAACCACTGAATACCATGTTTTTTGTCAGTGCAGCATTAGTTTGCAAAACTCAGTACAGTGTAAACGCCGTGAGCCCAGTGAAGCAGCACATCTGTGGACAGTGATCATGTTTGCAGGTTCTGGACTGTGTTTGGTCCTCTCCCTCTGAAGAGTGAGACCTGTCTGTATGGACTGTGGCTGCTGCATGCCTTCTAGGAATGAAAACAAACTGAATGCAAGTGACAGAAAGTCTGACTCTGACAGAAACACGTCCTCACGATGTGTCTCTATGAAGAGCAGAGGCACAAGGAAGTCAATTTAAGGAAGGAAGGCAGTCAATTTAGAGAGGATGAAATCTTCCTCTTGCAGTTTACGTTCAATAGAGGTTTTTTCCTTTTAAGGCAAAAATAAATGTCCTGAGACAATCTATCAATCATAAAAAATATCTCTGAGAAGTTTGGGCTTTTTTCTGTCCTGAGTTTGAGTTGTGCATCTTTTATATTACTTTATATTCATTCAGCCTCTGTAAGCTGCTGGGTTCATAGCCGACAACTTCTCGATCCTTTCAGACTTTACAGAAATTGTTCAAATTTCTAAAAGTTTCTGTCAGTCCTTCCACTTTCTGTCCCTCCCCAGACTGAGCTGCAGCGGAGATAAATTACTCCTCAGTTCTCTTCAAAGACAGGAGGCTTTGGAGCCCCGGCGGGTCGGACTGGGGTCGGCCTTCTAAAAGATTCAGGGAAAGTGAGCTGGCTCTGAGCGTCTCCCCGAGATCTGGCTCAGCCATTTTTAAAGACCGCAGACTGGGACTGGGACTGGGACTGGTCCTGGGACTGGGACTGGGACTGGGACTGGGACTGGGACTGGGACGGGGACTGGGACTGGGACCAGGACCGTACGTAGAGGGAAGGGGGATAGAAGCACCTTCGCTCTTTTAAATTAATGTTATTATTTTATTATTATCTTTAATGTTGTTACTATTATTCACATATACATTTTGGATATTGAAATAGCAAATTGGCGTCACCAGATTAGCATGAAAGGGCGCCAGGTCTGTACAGAAACAGGCCCCCATCTTAGAACAGGATGTAGACTCATTTCTGATGAAACCAGTGTCCCATAGCTTCTATATGAGCAGAGAACAATGGCAGTAGGAACAGGAATGACTGTTGTCCGTCCGGCAGCTCGTCCACCGTTTGCAGCTGCATTAAGGGGAGAGACGTCCAGCTGTCCTCCAGACCTCCGGACCATGGTGCTTTGGAGGAGGAGGAGGCAGGTGGAGGAGGAGGAGGCAGGTGGAGGAGGAGGAGGCAGGTGGAGGCAGGTGGACGAGGAGGAGGCAGATGGAGGAGGAGGAGGCAGGTGGAGGAGGAGGAGGCCACGTCCCCGTCCTCCTCCACCTGCTCGCACAACAACGAGCGTCGGTTTGTATTTGTGGCAGAAACTGTTTGTATCGATGTTCCAGTTTTCCTTATAGTCGGCGCGGGGCTCCGTGTTATTTATAGCCTGTCACCAAATGTAACTCACCTCCCCCAGGACGGCGCTGCTGAACAGATGGTATTTCTGTCTGAAAGTCAGGGACGCTTCGGAGCTGTCTGGTGTCAGCGCTCTGCTACCAAAACGATGCTCTTACATCCGTTTTCTGCTCAGTCACAGAAAAGCTTGTTACACGGCCGCGCGGTGACAGCAGGGTGGAGATCTCCAAGGTGTGGACGACTCGACTGGAGCAGTTGTTCTGACACAGGGAGTATTTAACCCTCCAGGTGGGATGGTTCGGGAATATGTGAACACAGCAATGGGGACGAGTGTGTGCGCGGGCCTAACAAGCATCTGTCAGTCATGGCTAATGTGAGATTTGAGCATCTTTTGTGGATATTTTGTTCATTTAGTGAGAGGAACACAACAGCTGATGCTCCATGTTTGTTTTTTAGCTGTGTAAGGTTTCTGACCAATCAGAGAGCAGCTGGGCCGTGGCGTTGGTTTGACTTCAACTTTCTCTGTGTTAAACTGGAACTGAATCGCTGACTCTGCTGTTCGACCAGTAAGGGTTCACATAATGTCCGTCCCTGTGACCTGAATCTAAAAATCTATGAAATACCCTCGTCTCTGCTCCAGGCTCAGATCCCAGCTCCTACAGCACAATAACGATGCATTATGCAGTCTGTTAGGTTATCGTCGGCCTTTCAGTGACATGAAAAAAATGGAGTGAATAATGTTTTACACCTGGGAGAGTTTAGACCAGCGCGGCTCCAGTAGCAGTGGCTGCAGGGATCGTTCTGAGAGTTCAACGCTTGGTTATGTTAAATAAAGCAGTTTAATGATGAGAGACAGGAAATCTGTGGCCTGCAAGATGAAGTGACTCCGATAGCAACGTGCAGTTTAATAACCACGTTACTGACTTTCACTGGATGCCTCGACACCTCTGTGACTGGACAGGAAGTCGGCCGGACGCGGGGCGGAGTCCGTGCGGAGGCTGGGTGTGCGTTGGTGCTCTGTGACGGAGCTGGTCGGTGATGTGGGAGGTGTTCCGGCTCCCCCGGGGACGTGGTGGAGGTGCAGAGCTTCTGTTCCAGCCGTTCAGCTGATACCACACCTGCTCTGCAGCGCTGCTCCAGCCTCCTGGAGAGGCAGCTCGTTGCGCTGTGCACCTGCTGTCTGCAGGGATAATTGTGGCTCATTTAAAATGCGTGCTCTGATGTTTTCTCCTTCTCTCTCTCCTCACAGTTCATTGTGAATGTGTCTCAGCTTTTTAAACAGGTTTATTCTTTCTCAGAGTTTCTCTGTTTTGCTTGTTGATCTTATAATTTTCCGTGGAGCCGCTGTCTGGATCTGCATCTTTATTCTCTGAGCGCGTCCTCCAGTCGCGGCCACGCCAGGGTCACGCTGCTCGAGCCTTTGTCTGGGCAGGTAACGCGCAGTAATTGTTTTTCCTCTGCCTGCGTTTGACGATGAAAGCATTCACAGTCTCTTCCATGAGACAGCTGAATGCTCAGATCACTTCCTCACCTGTGCTGCCTCTTCTCCAGCCTTCACACTGTTGTTTCCTCAGCTTCAGGGGCAGATTATTCACTTCCAGTTTGTCACAAACACTGTTGGAGTTTAACGCTGATGGTTTGTGGGGCTGATTTGTCCTTCCTAAGTAAATCCTACTACTAGAGTCTTTGTCTTTGGATCTCAGTTCTATTGGGATTAATCAGATGATGCAGAAGAAAGGAGTCTTTTTAAAGGTCAATATGCAGAATGTAAAAATAGTTTTTGTCATTTGTTTGAAGTATAATTAACCTGAATGGAGGGAGTGGAGTCAGTGGCCGAGGCAGTTGTGTGATGTGTGAGACGCTTGTCTGTCAGGACGATTCCAGAGGATTCTACACACCCATGTTCTCATCTGGTTTATCTGCAGATGCTCCTTCCTGCCTCACACCCATTCTAATGGGGTTTTGTGAGATGGACCCGGATGTGTGTGTGTGTGTGTGTGTGTGTGTGTGTGTGTGTGCGTGTGTGCGTGCTGAGGCTTTGATAAAGCTCGTCAGGAGACGGGGATGTGTGGCACTTTGCATTTCATTTCTTACTGTAGCAACATTATCCTCCTGCAATTAGCTCGGTGTAATTATGCAATTATTTCATTTATTCTTCCACTCAGGATGTTTCCATCACACATGTCTTGGAGCGTGTGTTTTTCCCTCTGCATCACTTACACGTCTGCACCTCGGAGCCCAAACCTGAGGCTCCCTCCTCTTCCTCCTCCTCATTGTTTTATTTGCTGCACATTACGATCACACAGGCCGGACAACTTCCCGCCTGGTTGAATCCTCGGCCTCACCTCGGAGTGTTTTCTTCCACCGTCTCTTAATCCCTGGGAGTGACTCACCACCATGATGTAATGCCTGGAAACGGCGGTGAGGTCATGCCGGGGGCTTCTGTGATTGGCTGCCGTCTTCAGGTGCTGAGCTGCCTCCGCCTCTGAGCGAGGACGGAGGAACAGAAACAAACAAAACATTAACCGAAAAAAGAAAGTGTCTTCTGGGAGGGGAGGACGAGGTGGGACGTGTCTCTGGACTTGTTTACTCTGTTGTTTACTGGCACAGCTGTCGGTGAAGGCGGCACTGTCCAACTGATCTCCGAGCTTTGGTGACAAGCTCCAGACCTGGTAGTGGTCCTCAGCCCTCCTCCTCCTCCCCCTCCTCCTCCTCCTCCTCCTCCTCCTCCTCTGTTTTCATCGTGTCTGATGCAGGTTGTGTCTGACTGGAGACGCAGCCGCCAAAAGACAAACTGTGGAAGCTCTGTTCACAATTCTCATTCCAGACTCGAGTTGTTTTAGCAGCCTCCTCGCTGCGCATCCAAAGATGCAGACCCGCTGAGTCTGTGTTCAGCAGGCGAAGCAAACAGACTCTGAATACTTATGTTCATTACCATCGCCGTTTCATGGTAAAATAAGAGCGTTGGGTTTGTGTTGGTGGCTGATGAGGAAAATGACTAAATCACTTCAAGCTGTGATGATTCACTTGTTTTCTTGTTTGCAGATTGTGCAGGTACGGTAGCAGTGGTTTAGTGTGTGTGTGTGTGTGTGTGTGTGTGTGTGTGTGTGTGTGTGTGTGTGTGTGTGTGAGAGAGAGAGAGATAGAGAGAGAGAGGGCTGCTCCTGTGAGGTAATGCTATGGAAACAGGAGGAAGCACAGAGACACATCAAGGAGCAGCTGATCTGACAGCGGATGCAGCACAGACTCTGTGGACTGTTTGATCAAACGGGCGTGTCAGATATCATCTAATTACCTGGTAAAAATCTCTGCCCACAATCTAATATGGGAGCAGCACCGGGCCAGCGCCTCCTGCACTCTGAGTGGAAATGACGTTTAAGCAGCGGTGAACTCAATCTGATCAAAATAAATGGTGTTTGTGAGGCCGGCTGGCTGCAGGTGGCTATGTGCAGGGTGTGGCTGTTACCATGGCAGGATGCTGAGAGCAGCAAGGCATGAGCCACGCAGGACCAGAGAGGCTGCTTTGCCATTTGTGCACTAACAGACAGTCTGAGAACATGGGAACTAGGTGCAATGTTTCTGAGCTGATGAATGAGGTGAAGAAAAGAGAAAAGACTGAGACTTAGAGGTGACGTAACACGCTCCTTTATAGTGGCACAGCTGTAAAACTGCTCTGCATGTTCACATGCTGCGTTCAGACCCAGCACGTCCTCCTGGGCTGTTGTAGCTCTTATTTCCCATGTTTCTGGGTTATTATCACTTCCTCAGCATGCTGCTCTGCACTGCTATACCATATTTAACCAGTTGTAATGTATGGTACAGTTGGCAGGTCTGATCTCCAGCAATGCATCATGGTCTTTTGAAGAGTATTTTCTGCTGGTACTGAAGATCTCTAGTGAGGAAACATGCGTCATCTCACCATCTCTCTGCACTCCAAGGATCCGAGAGGCTCTTCACATGCTTTATTAACCATTTATTTATCTATTTTTAGCATATCCTAGCTTCGCAGGGAGTATGTGAGGACCTAAAGTAACTACAGATGACAGATAATGGAACTCTCAGTCTGAAGTGGTCCTATAAGGGAACATGAAACACTCTCAGACACAGTTTCTATCTGGGCTGCAGATCATCTAACACTTGTGTGGAAACATTGTTGGAACTGATGAAAATATCACTGAGTGTACGTTACAAATGAAAGTGAACAAATTTGCAGCTCGGCATGAGACCACTCTGACATGGAGGAAGACACTTTTAATCATCGAGTGTTTTGTTCAGAGTCTCTGCGTCAAAATATTGATATTGATAAAACAAAGCAGAGCGTGTGGCGCTGGGACTGTTATTAGAGGCTCATTACTAATGCGCACACACACACACACACACACACACACACACACACACACACACACACACACACACACACACACACACACTCAGAGCGATAAATGCAAGGGAGAAAAAAAAGCAACACACTGTACAGTGACAATTGGCCAATCAGAGCAGGTGCAAAATATTTTTAATGCATAATTTAAAACTTTAAAGCCATTAAAGCCTTTGCTACCTCATCCACCCCCCCCCCCCCACACCCCTCCGCCCCCCCCCACCCCCCACCCCCCCCATTAGCAGCATTTGGAATATAATTGTATCGTTTTATCATCTTCTGATGCCACTTATCACTCTTAGCTTTTGGAAAATTAAATGCTGCAGTACATTACTCCCCACATTCTTCATCCATTTATTTATTTATTTCTAGAACAAAATTGTAATTCTGTGCTTTTGATGTGGGTGTATATATAAAGGCTTTCAATCCCCCCAAACTGAATATTTCTGCCTTTATTCCATGTCATGACCTTTGCACTAGTTTTAATTGGACACACTGAACCCTTTCAGGCGCCTTCCCTTTGTCCCCCCCTCTTTGTTTTCAACATTTCATTAGCGCAGACAATTGAATCTGGAGACTCAAAGACAAATCCACAATTTCTTTAACCCTGAACTCAAAGTCCCCCCTGCCTGGAAGCAGACGATGTTCATGGTCAGACTGCTGGAGCTGGAGCTGGACCTGGAGCTGGAGCTGGAGCTGGAGCTGGACCTGGAGCTGGAGCTGGAGCTGGAGCTGGAGCTGGAGCTGGAGCTGGTCCATCCTGATGAGACGATGTAGTTCATGAAGCGTTCATACAGCAGAGACAATCCCCAGGAGGGTCTGCGAGCCAGGGAGGCAGACAAAGGTGGGGGGCGGGAAGGATGGAGGAGAGGAGGGGAGGGGAGGGGTGGGGAGAGGGGAGAGGAGAGAGGAGAGGAGAGGAGAGGAGAGGAGAGGAGAGGAGAGGAGAGGAGAGGAGAGGAGAGGAGAGGAGAGGAGAGGAGAGGAGAGGAGAGGAGAGGAGGGAGTGGGGGACACGAAGTGAAGCGTGGTCAGAGAGGAAGCTGTGAGGGAAACCTCTGGATCCAGCTGGAGATCACAGGCAGAGCAGCCACGTCTCTCAGTCAGAACCGTGTCAGGAATCTCTGTGTTTTACTGAATACTGGCTCCTCCTGGCTGCCCTCTTCCTCCTCCTCCTCCTCCTCCTCCATGGAGTGTCTGGTGGTACCTGAGGCTCATGCTTGTTCTCTGGTGTGAGGAGCTAGAAGATAGAAGCCTTGGACTCTGGTTCCATCAGAGATGCCTCAGAATCTGTTTTACATTTCTGTTAGTGGTTGAGGGAATATTACGGATCTGACTCCTTTCATTGTTATCTGGCAACCGCACATTTCAGGCTTCACTCTGATTGTCTGTCTTGCCTGCCACAATCAATCACTAGACCTGCTTATCAACACACACACACACACACACACACACACACACACACACACACACACACACACACACACACACACACACACACACATTCAGGTTGCGATCAGGTTTCAACCCGATTGGTTAAGTAACGATTATTTGCTCCATCCGTCTCCGTCGTCTCAGCTCTAATCTCGAGCTGCCACAACTTATTGATTCATTGACTAATAATTAAGGATGAGTCTGATCTGATACAGTATCCAGCTTTTCATGCTTATCTGGCATCCATACGTAGGCTTCTTGCCTATAACTCCCAGTGAAGCTTTTTTAAACCTTATTTTAAGTTGTGTTATATTATGGTCCATTTCGGCTCAGATTTGGTGCCCTTCCATGCTCATCTGGCAACCGATTCTCTGTTCCTGGTCCTCAGTTGCTCCTCAGCTTGTTCTCCTTCACTAAGTGGTAACTTAGTAAAGCTCTGCTGCAGCTAGGGAGAGATGCTCCACATCCACCCATGATATGTTGGAGCCAGAATCAGAGGAGGAACCAGAGGCTGAGGAGGAACCAGAGACTGAGGAGGAACCAGAGGCTGAGGAGGAACCAGAGGCTGAGGAGGAACCAGAGCCTGAGGAGGAACCAGGAGCAGAGACACTGACATTTCAGCAGGAACTGAAAACCAAACTCCTGCAGACTCTCAGTCCTGTCCTTCATGTCCTCACCTCCCTGAACAGTTTCAGACTTCAGACTTTGTACCTGTCAGAGGATGTGATGATGTGTCAGGTCCTGGGTCGAGGTGAAACCCTCTCCTCAGTCCAGGTCCTTTAAATCTTCTCTAAATGGGATGAAACCTCAGATGTGGTGAAGCAGAGATCTGTGAGCCTGTGTGATGTGTGTTTTTCTTGTTTTTTTATTTTCTTTTTGCTTTTTTCTTCACAAATGAACGTCTAAAAATAGCTCTGAGGGTCTGCAGCTAAACTGTGTGCAGCTGGAGGAGCAGCTCTACGTGTCTGGCTGTGTGTCGCGGCCTGATTATGTCTCAGGAATGAATCGCCCCTCTCCTGACTGACAGCTGTCTGGCTTTATCCTCCAGGCTCCTCTGCATAATGTGCTGCTCTGCTGCTTTAATAAGCCAGCCCAACTGCAAAGTTCTCTAACTGTGTAATTATTTCTCTCTATTGACAGTCGAGAAATTATGCCTGCACATGAAAACGATACGGTGAGCCTCTTTGGCCCGGTTGGAGGCTGGGATTTGTTCTGTTGGTGATACATGAATGTTGACAGGTGATAAAGAAACTCCTCGTATCTGTTTTTTTTTCTGTCTGGCACAGATTCTCCTCCATATTCGTCGGCAGCTGTGGTGTTTGTGCTGCTTGACTTACTGTAAATGCTCAACATTTAAATGTAAATCCCTCACATATGAATTTGTGAATCAGAAACAAAACAAAAAAAGAAGCTGTAAATCTGCAGCCTTCACTTGTTGCTTCATGAATGTGGCCTGGCAGAGCTTCTCTGTCCAGAGAATTTGAATGAATAACCCTGGTACCACGTGGTCCTGCTCCATCCCATAATAACCCTGGTACCATGTGGTCCTGCTCCATCCCATAATAACCCTGGTACCATGTGGTCCTGCTCCATCCCATAATGACCCTGGTACCATGTGGTCCTGCTCCATCCCATAATAACCCTGGTACCATGTGGTCCTGGTCCTCCACTCTGAGGAAGATGGACGTCCAGAACATAGTTTTCTTAGATCTTTGAATCAGATGTAGAAACAGTTGAGTCTCCTCCTCTGTCCATGTGGTCTGAAGGGAACTGGTCATGTGACCCCTACGTCAGGTCACGTGACCTGGAGATATGAACAAAGTGTTTCCATCACACTTTGAGATCAGCTTCTAGATGGACAGCTTTCATTGAGATATTTAGGTTTTGCACATTTTAGGGGTTTTTGGTTCTGTGGCCTGTTGAATCAGCGTTTCCCTGCTTTACGTTTTCTCTGAATCCTGAGGAATAACATCAGTTCTGTGCTCTCAGCTTCTTATGATTAGAATATTTTCTGGTTTCTTTGGTCCTTAATGGTAGAAAACTGAAGATATTTTAGGACTTCATCTCAGCCTTTTCAGACTCTGAATCCATTTCTCTGATGTGTATTTTAGCTTTTGGCCGGTTCATGTGTAGGTCCAGGATGTTGTCAGGGATCAGGATGTTGGACCGTCAGGTCTCTTGGGTGTAATTTCATTTTGTTTCAAGTCGAGACTGAACTGAAGGTTTTGTACTGAGCACCACCCTGCATGTTATCGCCCCTCTGCTCACTGAGCGCTCACTGATTATGGATTTTCCCAGAGTCTGTTCACACTGATAGGTTCATAAAAGTGAAATGCATCCTTCATTTGAAGCTCTGGCCCCCACGGTGTCTGCGGGCTCTGCTGAGGAGCCGCAGCCTCATGGTGTCAGGGCGTTTCTGCCAGGAACGCAGCCGTTCTGAGAGTCGATGCGCTCCCGCTCGAGCTCTGAAGTCGCTTTCAATTTTTAATTTCGTGCCAGCAGCGTCGACCTTCCCCTTTTGGAGGAGATGGAGCAAAGATTATTTAAAGAAGGTGTTTTCATGCCTCCATATGTTTAAGAGGCCGGGGCTCAGAGGATTCAGAGCCATCGCTCTTTAGCGTGACGTCTCTGCTCAAGTGTTTGTTTGCTGCACGTGTTGTGCCTGTGCGGCTGTGCCAGGGTGAAACATGATTAAAAAGTGCTTTGTGCACGGACGCTCACCTCAGAGGCGGCGGAGCAGTACATCATGTTTATCGCCTTCGTACTGTAAACCCGCCGTAAACTCCCTGGAAGCTGCAGCTCCACACATGCATCTGTTTCCCTCAATGTCAGACGGGCTGATGTCACGTCAATGTTCTGGAAAACAGAGGAAGGTCCAGGCCCTGTGTAATTAATATGATCATATTATGCACAAATCGAGTTTGTCAAATGAAATCAAGGGTTCCATTATAGTCTGGTATTGGAGGCCCAGAGAACAGGGAAGTGAAGACGATCCCACTGCACCTGGGGTATCAGTCCTCCACCAGGCCAGCCTGTGCACACAGGTTCATGCATATTTCTACTTAATGCTGTTTTAACTGGAGCTGAAGTTTTTACTTTTCCATCTGCCTCATAACTTGGGAACATGAATCCCCAGAGTCAGAGAGAAGAAGAGCGCCACTGTTCATTTTTAGCCTTTTGTTCAGTGATTGGAATGAATTAGTGCACTAATATCAGCCCAGATGTTGTAAGATTACTGGATCACTGAAGATGTCTTTTCTCTTTCTCTCTCCATCTCTATTAGTCATTGTATTTGGAGTATTTACTCTACGTACACAGTGTTTATGTCCTGTAGGAATGCTGAGTGTCTCTTGAGGAAAACGTTACCTAAAGTGGTTTTAAAGCAAAGCAGAGAAAGGGAGAACAAATCCCTGTACAGCACTTAAGGACAAGATGTTTCTGGAGTTTGGATTTCCATGTCAAAGTCATTAACTGCTGGCTCTTAGTGTAGCTTTGGTTTGCATCCTCAGTGATTGATTCATTCCTTTTTCAATCTTGTGTTTCATCTCTGGTTGGCGTGAGGTTGTGTTGAAGGTTCTAGTGTTTGCTCCTCTTCATCACATATCCATACATCATCACTCATGGCCTCCCTAGGACGATCCTGTAGATACGACCTGGCTCAGTGATAGTTCTGTCCACAGGTTGTCGAGCATCAAACACTTTGGACATTAATAATCCTCCAGCTTTTCCTGCTCCTCTGAATCCACTGTAATATGAGTGTAGTGACCCCTGCAGCTTCTATAGGGAGGCTCCTGCAGGGCTTTAAACGCGTTCCTTATCATCTTATACCCTTAAATAAAACATGCAGCGTTTCTTTGAATGTGCCCTCTCACCCCACCAAGCAGTGTTCACCTGTCTGTACACTCACTGGTAGAAATTGTCACATTATTATTTTGTATCTGTGGGATAATGAGGATTTATCTTGCGGTCGCTGCTATCATTATTCAGAATCACTGTGACTAGTGAGCCATAGGTAGATCACTTATCACTGTCTGACCCACCGACGGCTTCAAAGAGCAACTCCAAATGCCAAATCATGCTCCCATTTTCCGCTGTTTGTCTCTGAAATGTTGTTTTGCTCTGTGAAATCAGCCTGTGATAGCTGCGTGCTGTCGCTGGTGCTGCACTCTGCCTCCTCGGGGCCCGGGCTCGCTCCCACTTCCTCAGACGCTGCCCTGGAGGCCCGTGGCAGAGGCTCCGGCGTTCATTTGTCACCATGTTGGAGTTCCAGGCAGCCGAGTGTGATTGAAGTGACTCGGGAGCTAACGGGAGCAGTAATTTCCATGGGAAGCAGAGGACAGAAAATGAGGGGACAATGCAACGGAGGAGGTCGAGGACACAAACGAGCCTGGTGAGAATGGCCCGGTTGTTAGTCCTGAGATGCATGAGCCGGGGCTTTGGATACAGTTTTAGCTGACATGGCCAGCTTCCCAAGGACAGAGCCCTTTTTACACAGCGTTTGCTCATTAGGGAGCACATCTCGCATTGTTTCCAGACCTTAATGAGCCTTGCCCGCGACCAAGGGTAGAACAACAAAAGACGAGAAAATACGGACCTTGCATTCAGAAATGTAACAGGTCGCTCAGCCAGGACCGGAACAGAGAGGGCTTGAAGTCCTGCCTCCTTGCTAATCTTTCCTCTCTGAGCTGAACACGTTCCTTTCTTGCGTTTGAGGAAGAGGCCTCGCCATCCCAACCCCCGCTTTTCCCCTGCTCCGCCGTGTTTTCGCCCTCCTGTCTCGCTCTTTCTCATTACTGCCATTGCAGGGGAACAATCTCAGGGCACCATTTTGCCGAGGACATTGAGGAGCTTAATTAGTTCATTCACGGATATGGCTCCTCTTACTAGTCCAATGGCTTTAGTGCCTCTGGAGGGCCTTAAATGCCAGCTCCCTCTTGCAGAAAAGCCTCAAACTGTACAGAATATAAAATATCTGTCGGGTTAATAAGGGAGAAGCCCACCAGCGACCCTCCTGCATTTATTTATAACCTGCACCTGCCTCAGAGGTCGAGAGGAGCACAGTCGTAACATCGTCGTGATGAGAAGAAAAACCTGGCTCACTAACGGCTGAGTGGTTGTTGTCAGTGCTGCCCCTCCGTCTTGATTTGCTCTGTGCAAAATGAGACTAAATAGCTCAGAGAGACCACTAATAAAGCTGCAAAGGTTGGGTATTTAGTGTAATGAATGCCCTTATAAAAGCATTCAACCTGCTTTCAGCTGCAGGTCAGGCACCAGGCTTGACTTAAACTGGTCATATTCCCAAACTCCAAAACAGCAAATCCATGTCCACAACCTTAGTAATGGAAAATGATCTTTTTTAGAGTCTAAAATGATAATAGAAAAAGATTTTTTTTGTTGCATTTTTAAACCAGATGCATTTACTGAGCGTCTCTGGTTTATTCTAGCACTTAAGCCAAAGACTTTCATCTGCTAACATGATTTTTAAATCACGCAGCTCATAACCAGCTCAGCATCGATGGGACAGAAGTTCACGTCTCCAGTTACTGAAAAGTGATACCACAAACTCAATAACGGCGAGGTCCTCCTGCCGGGGAAGCTGCAATTACGTAACTCCTTTCATCCCCATCTTCACAATTTGGACGACATCTGAACTGTCATTAGGGAGGCGGGCCCCAGAAAGTGGATTCCTGGGAGCGGGGTGGAGCCAGGGGTCCGTGACCGAGAGGAAGAAAATGGAGTTTGGAGGCCGGGGCCGTGGCCGGGCTTCCTGTAACTCTATCCTGCTGGTGGAATGGGGTATTCCTGAAATGACACCCAGTTTCTGGGCAACAGGGCAGCAGCTGTGCATATCTTGGTGTCCAGGGGGGTGAAGTGTGTGTGTGAGTGTGTGTGTGTGTGTGTGTGTGTGTGTGATAAAAGCCCATTGATGCAGCTGTGTTTGAACAGGAAGATTGCAGTTCGATCAGTGGCTCGAGGGATCCTCCAGCCAGCGGACTGGGGGGAAGGAACTCGGTCAGACTCCCGTCGAGCTTATTATTTTTTCTACGTGCCAGATGAAATATTTTCAGAATCTCAAACCTGTTTCAGAAAGTTTCAATGAACCGTTTCAGCTCTGACAGTTTTACGTCCCGTTCGAGCTGACGCCTGGCAGGAATAAAGAGCCCGACTCGTCCGGGAAGAATCTCTGTCAGTGCTGCTTCTTGTTTTCAGATTCCACACAGACCACAGAAATATTAATAAGATGACACAAATGTCTTGTTTTTATCAGGGTGTTTCCATCTCTCAGTGGTAAAACAGTGGTTCCCTCATTGTTCATTTTATTCATATGAAGCTCAACATTTAGATTAGATGGACTTAGAGTGGGTTTTCAATCAGCCAGACTTCATTTGTATCATATTGTACTTTTCATGGAATGACATTGAACACAAAGTGCTAAAAACATTTAGAACTACTAACTCCTCAGTACCAGAGATGATACTAAGGAGTAAAGGCTCATCGCTACAATAGGATGAAAGCAGTAAATGGGAAATATGTAGGTATGGGAAAATGGGAAATATGGGAAATATGTAGGTCTGAATAAGTCAGTCTGGACGCTGTTCTCAACTCATCCTCAACATGTCCTACGTCCTATCATGTAGTAGAGTCCGTTACTGTATGACTCCTCTGTAAATCTCTGTGAGGCTGGTAGTGAGGCTGGCAGTGAGGCTGGTAGTGACGTAGTGAGGCTGGCAGTGAGGCTGGTAGTGAGGCTGGTAGTGAGGTAGTGAGGCTGGTAGTGAGGCTGGTAGTGGGGTAGTGAGGCTGGTAGGGAGGTAGTGAGGCTGGTAGTGAGGCTGGTAGTGAGGTAGTGAGGCTGGTAGTGAGGCTGGCAGTGAGGCTGGTAGTGAGGCTGGTAGTGAGGTAGTGAGGCTGGTAGTGAGGCTGGTAGTGAGGTAGTGAGGCTGGCAGTGAGGCTGGTAGGCAGTAGTGAGGCTGGTAGTGAGGCTGGTAGTGAGGCTGGTAGTGAGGCTGGTAGGCAGTAGTGAGGCTGATAGTGAGGTAGTGAGGCTGGCAGTGAGGCTGGCAGTGAGGCTGGCAGCGAGGCTGGTAGTGAGGCTCTGACCCGGCCCAGCCTCTGCGGGCTCACTAACCAGTCTGACCAGACTGCTCTTAACTGCCAGACTGGAAGACTTGAACGTCGATCAGTGGAGGGAAATAGTGAAGGTGTAGTTTCCCTGCAGCCGTGTCGCCACCTGGTGAAAGCAGCATTAGAGGCGATAAGGAGAGCGATGTTTCCAGGAAACGTGGAGCAGAGGACGTCTTGGCACTCATTAGTTACTTGTTGACACTCTCCCTGCTGCAGCAGAGCCGGGCTGGAGGTGGGAGTATAACGGAGCCTCTCTCCCTCTCTCTATCCCTCTCTCTCTACCCCCCCCCCCCTCTCTCTCTCTCCCTCTCCCTCTCTCTCCCTCTCCCTCTCTCTCTCTCTCTCCCTCTATCCCTCTCTACCCCTCTCCCCCTCTCTCCCTCTCTCTCTCTCTATCCCTCTCTACCCCTCTCCCCCTCTCTCCCCCTCTCTCTCCCCCTCTCTCCCTCTCTCTCTATCCCTCTCACTCTATCCCCCCTCTCTCTGTCCCTCTCTCCCTCTCTATCCCTCTCTCTCTACCCCCCCAGTCCCCCCCTCTCTCTCTCTGTCCTTCTCTCTCTCTCCACTGCTGTGGCCTCATTAATCACTGTCCCCCGCCCGCCACGGGTGGAGGGGCTGCTTTGTCTTTGTTTGGAGCGCTCTGTGCCCGGCCTGATGCAGCGCTCGGACGCCCTCGCCTCCATCCCGGTTGGAGTCCAGTGTAGACGGCAGAGAGAGAGGAGAGAGCGTGCAACCTGCCAGTGGAGCTGTTTTTGGGGCCTGGTCATCAGAGGCTCCATCAGGTCTTCATTAGCCTCCATGTGCGTCTGGGTGACGTCAGAGGCTTCGGCCTGCCTCCGTGCAGCCCGGCAGCGTCTCGGGCTGAAGGGATTCCTTTTCTCTCATCTTTCCCCTTCATCCGAAACGACGACTTAACAGCCTCTCAGACTGGAGAGGAGCTTTTTTTCAATAATTAGGACAGAAAATAAACAAGCTCCCTCAAGAACTTTGCGACCACTTTATGAGACAAAAGTGTCATTTTGAGGGCAAAACTATGGCAGACATGCAGCTTTTTATGACCAAATGAAACGTTTTATTTGCAGCTCTGCGAGTTCACAGAGGACGCTTGAAGATGATGAATCAACGTGGCTCGGGACGTAGGATGAGCTGTGATTTAATCAGAGGGTCGGTGGTTAGATGCCGAGCGAAACGAGCTTGGGAAAAACACTAAAGCTCATGTTTCTGTGTGAACCAGACTGAGGCCTGTGTTGTGAAGCACTCAAGTGTGGTTAGGCCAGAACAGCGATGTAGAAATGCAGTTTATTAAAAAAAGACATTTGCATGTAGCTCAGCTTAGCTGGAATGTGTTAGGGCTTCAACACATGATGAATGAATCTGTCAATTATCTCATCAACGTGTCGATCTGTCGCACACATGCCAACATTAGGTCTCCTCACCAACGCGTTATTGAAATAACCGTCTCTTTGCCTTTACTTTATTCTACTGAGTGTAAGTCGATGCATCGACTCTTTATTACGTAAATTATTACGTCCCAGCTCCACAAAGTCATAACTGCACTTTGCATCATGAGGTCGTCAATGACACATGTGTGTATTATCTCAGACCGATCACGTGTCCGTCCCGGCAATCTTCCACTGATGGGGAATTTCAGTTCCTCCGCCGTGTTTATGGCTAAGAGGAAGGTTTGAGAGGCAACCTGTAATTGGTATCGATCAACAATCCCATTATCCCCCTGTAGGTACGATATGGTCAATTTGCAGCCATAACTGTAGAATAAATGTTCAGAGGGCGAGCCGTAGCCAGGGACACGCTCTGTCCACACAGAGCCGAGGAGTAATGCTAATAATCACGCTGCTACTGTGGTTCACAGTGCAAGGATCAGCAGCTTTCAAGGTTACTCTGCTCTATTGGTATTTCTCTCATTTTTATGTAGGAAATGATGATTATAGTCCCCATCTTCACCACGTCCACCAGGCTCTCCCTGCTCTTCGTCTCTGTAACCTCCTCACCGGATAATCTGATTAGACCAAACATAACAGGTATTAAAATCCAGTCACAGCCATCAGGAAAGGCATCTGTCCAAGTTGGAGGAAGATATCGATCAGTGAATATCTTCCCAACATCCAAGGAGAGTTTGGCGTGCAGATAAGTTTTAATCCTCCTTTAAAGAGCGGGAGTAACTGGTCCGGGCTCTCACCAGGTGCATTTAAGGATCATTTTATGTGCTCGTAAAATAATCTGTGAATAAACATGAACCTTTGGAATAAACCCATCCGTTATGTTTCAGCTCTGACAGGCACGTCTTAAAATACTGTATATATCCATAATTCATATTCGTACTCATATTCTAGGTGCTAAACACTTTGCTAAATTGCTCTGATTGGCTTTTAGCTTCTGAAGCACTTCCAGTAATGAGGTTTGACTCCCCACTCAGGTCGTCCACCTGAGTCTGGCTCAGATGTTTGTGGCTGAGAACCAGACCGGGACAGTGTTGAATAGGAGCTGTAGAAACTGTGTGTGCAGCAGCGTTCATCCTCTTTCCCACTGGCTGCTTTGCATCAGTCAGTGCAGGAAACAGAGCTGTGACACAACCTTCAGACAGCGAGCGACCGAGGGGAACAAATGAGCAGCGGGCCTCGGGATCCTGCCTCACCCGCCGGCTCGCTCTGAGCTGTTTGCAGGGATTTGAGTCGATCTCCTGGATTTCGCTCCTTCTTTTCAGACGAGCTTTGCGCTGCTTGTCTCCTGTTCTGTTAAGAGTCGAGCATCAGATTAACTAAAAAAACCCAGGATGCTGCACTTTCGCCCGATCTGCCTTTGATTTGGGCCTCGTGAGGGAGCCAGACATTGTTTGGAGGTTTAGGAGCCGAGGAGCGGCTGCGGTAATCTGTCAGCTGCCTGTTTACTGTCGACGTGTCTCAGTGTTAACTTGGAGGAAAACTGTTTACACACTCAGAAAAATAAATCCTCAGAATTACTTAAAAATGTGATGTCGAGTAGCTCCACACAGCTGTGTTCAGTAACTCCTCAAATGCTCCTCAAATAAGTTTCCAATGGCTGGCTTGTATATGCATCTTATCTCGATTATAAGCTAAAAATACATAATGAATACATAGTTAAGATGTGTACACGCACTCATTTAAACGCTATTTGATGCCACTAAGTCACTAGTATGAAACTGAGCATGTTGTGGTAGGAGCTACTACAACATCATTCTTCGGATGTGTTTATATATATGCCAGGATGGTTTTACCCAGATAAGGCTTTACTAATTGATCTCTTTGTCTGGTTCTTGTGTTGCAGTCTCTATGTTTGGAGGCTAGGAGTCTCCAGGTTTTAGCATTTGCTCAGAATCGTAAGTTATAATAACACAATAATGAGTGACACCGCATCCATTTGGTGCATTTCCACTCACCCTCATGAATTTTAGCTCATTGCTGATTCTTATTTCTGCCTTGTTCCTTTTGCAACTATGATCCCGAAAACCTGGAGGGACTGGTGGGATGTGGGGGTCATGAAACTAAAGCAAGAATACAAAAAAAAGAAAAAGGTACGAGTGATGATTGTGTCACTGGATCTATAGGACACATTGATCGGTGGAGCTTTTAGAAAGAGGCCTCAGCGCTCTGATGCAACTCTAGCCGGTGAGGCGGAGGGAGGCAGAGGTCCCGGCTCCACCCGCGGAATCGATCGCCCTGTGATGGGATGTGAGATGGCGTCGGGACGAAGCAGAAACTCTCCCTCTCCTAAACATTCACAGATGCCCGCGTGTGTCGGATGAAAACATTGTTGTGCGGGTGACAGCGCGATTAGTGAAAGTGACGCAGGCTGCGGATGAATTGACGAGTTTCCCCCCCATTACACCCGCACAGATCACGCTGTCGCCGCTGATCACAGCAGCCATAAACAAAACCCAATTAGAGACGTGGAGGGAAAAAGGAGCGGTAATGGAGAGGAGGGGGGGGGGGGGGGGGGGGGGTGGATGGGGGGGGGGGGCGTGGAGTGGGCGGGGTCCACTCCTATAGGACCTGCTGAGACACCGGAGACGGCGCAGATGTGACAATGTCTGGACTGCGTCTGGAATATAATCTAATTCTGATGAATTAATGATAGTGGAGGAAAATGTCTCCAACGGTGAGCTGGTGGGAGCTGGTTGGTTCAGTGCTGAGGGAGGGTGTGGCTCCAGGCCCCCCCCCCCCCCCCCCCCCCCGCCCCCCCCCCATCCATCTCTCCTTCCCCCGGGGACCGTTGATGGTGGCAGGCGGGAAGACGCCAGACTGATGTGTGATGTGATCCCAGAGGTCCCACAACAGACAGGGCGAAAGAACGGGAATCCCTGGAGTGGAGCTGGGAGGGGGCAGCCACGAGGGCTGGTGGAGGTGGAGGTGGGGGTGGGAAGGGGAGGGGGGAGGGAGGAGGAGGGGGTTGTTGTTTGCGGGGTGGGGGGTGGAGCCTGCACGTCTTCTGCATGGCTTCACCTGAGACAGTGAGTCAGCCTGGCAGATTTGTGCCACAGGGAGGCTAAAGGTGATACTGAGCCGAGGGGACTGGAACACACTAAGAACAAAGCAGCACAACGTGCTGGAGCTGCATGCAGCGAGCCGCCTCACGTGGGAGCAGAGGAACATCTAGACAAGCTGCCAGACGAGCGTGGACGCAGCTGCTGGTGCACAGATCGAGCAGACAGATCGCTCAGCCGAAACAAAGCCTGCTCCTGGTGTTCTCCTGGTGTTCTCCTGGTGTTCTCCTGGTGTTCTCCTGGTGTTCTCCTGGTGACGAGCACAGTGTAAACATTGGTATTATTAACACAGTACAGCCAAGAGGTCGTATAGAGGACAACTTTGTTTAAAAAATGGCAGATTCGAGGTCTGTGGTCAGGCAGGGCTGAACACATCACATCCTCGTTCATCGAAAAACTTTTTGAAGCCGTAGAAAATGGATGAAAATGTGATTTTCACGCTCTGTAGCTGCATCATAGAGGCCGTTAAAAACTTAGTTCAGGAACAAGCTCAGCTGCTGTTTAGAAAGGCACGCCAGGTTATGTAAGTATTCATTTGAGTGGCAGGTGATTCAGCCAATCAGAGTGCGGTGTACGGTTGCCAGATCAGTCTGAAAGGAGCCAGGTCTGTGCAGAAACAGAGCTCGTATTCCCACAGCTACAAACAGGGTTGTTTTCCACTCACAGGCTGAAAAATCTCCCTCTGAGGTGTTCCTAATGAAACCAGCGCTCCATAGCTTCTATGTTAGCTCCAGAGGACAGACTGATGCCAGAGCAGCGTTTTCCTCTCTAGCCCTCCGGCTGCTGCAGCCTCGCTTCATTCGCTGCGTCTTCAGCCAGAACTCAAATTATTCCAACAATGACGGCAACACGGACAAATAAAAGTCATTAAACAGTAAAACTGCGGGATGTTTGTTAAAACTGTACTTTTGTAATTCCTTTGTAATCCACATTTTCAACATTTATTCAGCGTGAAAGAGCAAAGTCCTCGTTGAAACTCGATTAATGACAAATGGGCACATTTTGAGCGCTCTGCCAGTAAGTCAAATATTTTCCTGTTTAAAACTGTGCAAATATGTCCAATCACAGGAAAATTAATTTTCCATCAGGGCAGAAGTGAAATGGATTGGTATGAGTGGTGAAAATTGAAGTTTTTTGCCCGTCACATTCACTGTCATCACAGACAACAGGCCCTAATAGAAATTCTTTATTATTTTCTCCGTCTTTAACTCTGTCCTCCGCTGGGTTTGTCTGTCTTTTTGGCCGCCTCTCTTTCCCATTATACCCCCCTCTGCCCTCAGCATCCCTCTCTCTCAGCCTCCCTCCCTCCCTCTCTATGGTTCCCTCTGGCCATGGTCCGTCATGGTTCCTCCATGCTTCATTTCTTCATTATAGGTTCTGAGCATTTTGCAGAATAGATTTGCACTATCGGGGATCCCATGCTGGTGTGTCAGGATGGAAAGTCTAGACAGTTTGGAAAAAGTCTGGTAATTCACCTTCACACTGAGGAGTGCAGCTGCTGTCAGAGCTGCAGCTGAACTGGGAGCAGTGGGAGCTCACTGGTCGGTAATTTGCGTGTCCGTTGGGATGAGGAGACTTCCGCCTGTCGTGAAAACATCTCTCCCCGAATAATCCCTCATAGTCAAAGTCAGAAATACCACAAACCAAAGAGTATGGTCACACAGTCATCCAATAGGACTGACGTATAAAAGACACTTATAGGGAAACAACGTTTTGAAAACATTATAACGTTGCATTGTAAAGAATCTGACTGTTCTGATGGATGCCATCTGAGGCATCCATCCTGACCGTTGTTAAACAGATCAGCAACTGATCGATTGGTAAGAAAAATGATCAACAGATGAATTGACATCAAAACTGATGTTCCAGCTCTGCGTTCAGCGTTCGCCTTTCTGCATTATCTCATTAATTTTCTGCCTGCTGCCGCACTGATTCTATCAGGCCGCTCCACTGTTGCTATGGCGGTTGCAGGATGATCCAAACAGAGCACTGGGTGTGATTCCTCCTGCATCTCCACTGAGACGCCATGCCTGATTGCATCATGACTTTTTGACAAACGTCACCAGGGACCTGATTGTCTTTGTCTCCGAGGGGGGACGCTGTTGTCTGTCTTCAGTTCATGTGATCGATTACTTTTTGTTTCATCATAAAAAAAATAAACAAAAGTTTCTTTTCTCGCAAGATAGGGAAGTTACAGAATATTCCCAGGCTAAAAGAGTGATGGTTTCGTTTTGATAGTTTTGTCTATCATTCTTATTGGTGATAATAACTCTGTCAGCATCACCAGAAATGGATGATTGAGCCATTTTGTGAAACTCTGTAAGAGCCAGAGCGAACAATAGTTTGTTCAGAAAGAAAGTGAAAGTAAATAGAAAGAAATGATGAGCCGGCCTCCCTCTTTAACATCGAGCATGTACTCAGCCTCCTCTTATTTACGCTATAAGGACTTTCCCCCCGTGGCAGCTCTCAGCTGTTATTACTGCGAGTGGAGAGTTTTCATAACCAAACAAAATTATGAAAATAGGACCTGGAACGTAGAAATGGAAAACTGTTCCGGTCAGTATTCAGCTCCATCTGTTAGGGTTAATGTCAGTGATTTCCAAAAACCATTCTCTAAAGAGGGGTTTCAAAAAGCTCAAAACCGATTTAAGTGGTAGGAAAGTGAAAAAAACAGGCCTTTTTTCAGATTGTTATATGTTTGGGGGATGGGGGGTACAGAGAGTCATCGTCATAGCAACTGTGAAAACTTTCCTCTTTTCTTCAGTGGCTCATTTTTTTCATTTTTTTTTACATCCCTTGGTGCCTCCTGCATCCTGAAGACTGTTGCCATCACTGTTTTTCTTCTTTACGAGCAGATTGGTGTGCAGCTTCCTGGTTAGCTGGAGTCCCTGGGCGGATGCTTCTCAGTATTTACATGTGAAAAGGAGGCATAATTTCCCCTCCCATGTAAACACGCAGCACAGAGCCTGTGTTTTCCTTGCATCGATCCAGGCCTGTTCTCTGGGTGATGTGAACTCTTCTGGGGCCTCACACGGGGCCCCGTGTGTACTGTCACACCAGCTTACAGTAATTGCCTGTTCTCTGACATCCCCTCCATGTGAACACACGGAGCGAGCTGGCGACACAGTCCAGTGAAGCTAAAAAAGGATAACAGTTGCACCTCTTTTCCATTAAAAATGAATTTGGAGAAAAGACAAGCAGATGTGTGCCCCCCTACCACCCTCCCTCCACCCCCTGCATTTCCACAAAGTGGAGGGGAAGCTTGGGATTGCTGGCACCCTTTCCCCAGCAGACTTTAAAGAGAGATTTTTTTTATTTTCCACAGAGCTTAATTAACGTAAGAGCAAACTTCTAATTTTGCACCACTGCAGATAGTAAGAACCATTGGCTGTTCTTGGTGGCTGATTTAAACAGGCCGGCTGCCAGAGGCTGCGTTCCTCTCACTGCGACACAGCGCTCGGTCAAACATTGGGAATCTGCAAAGACGAGTCAGAGTCGACAGTCGCCCCTGGACCCCGTCAGTGAGAAGAACCGGCGGGAAAGTATGTTTGTGTAAGACCTGCCACCTCGCTGCTCGCCTCCCGCCTCTCTGAGAGCAGCACGCTGCGTTTGCATAACTGTCAGGAGGTAACGGGAGACGGGGGGTGGGGGTTGTATGTGTGTGTGTGTGTGTGTGTCTGGGGGGTGGGGGGGGGGGGGGGGGGGGCGCAGGGGGTCCACTGGTGGGCTCTGCCACCAGGGTCTGGGAGCGAGGGCTGAACTCTGGGAGCGTTGGGTCCATGCAGAGGTGAGGGGTGGGGGAGGGAGTGTGTGTGTGTGTGTGTGTGTGTGTGTGTGTGTGTGAGGTGGGGGGGGTGTGAACATGTCAGTCGTAGTGGCAGCAGCTCAGTTTCCTCAGGAATGTGCTGTTGATACGTTGATGCTCGTGGAGGCCAAAGAAACGCCGGCCAAGCGCCCAGCGCTGATCCAACTGCTGTCAGGCCACGGACTGTTCCAGAGCTCTGAGCGGGGAGGGCTCCGGCCATCAGCACGGCCCTGACACACAACAACAACAACAACGAGGACAACAACGAGGACAACAACAACGACAGCAACAACAACAACAATGACATCAATGACAGCAGCAACAACAGCAACAACAGCAACAACGACAACAACGACAACAACGACAGCAACAACAACAACAACGACAACAACGACGAGGACAACAACAACGTCAACGACAACAACAACGACAACAACAACAACGACAACAACGACAGCAACAACAACAACGCTGGCTGACCTCCATCAGAGCGGCTCCTTGTCTCCAGGGGTCTGTGCTGAGGAGGAGACGGCTCCAGGATGGTTCTGGGTCGATGGCCAGAGGGTTTCAGATGGAGCTAGATGTTTGTTGCTGTGGTCCTCAGCAGGAGAGACTGTGGTTGGGGGGGAGTGTGGTCGTCCACGGTTGGCGGTTCGATCCCAGCTCAGTGCAGCCTCCGAGCTTTCAGAAGCCAGAGAAACAGACTCAAATATCCCTTAAATGCTCAAATGGAATGATAGACTATCAGAATAGTTGTTGATTATTCTATTAGGGGATAAATTGTTGCAGCTCCATCGTCCACATCATCAATCACGCTGGGCGGTCGGGCGGGATGATGGAATGCACTCAGCAATGATAGAAATGTGTCCACCTGGGGAGGAGCGGTGAAGCGGTTTCTCACCGCAGCAGATCAGCGTCTGTTTGAGCAGCAGACAGAACCAAAGCTGCACGGAGGGTCCACAGCTGCTGTCGGCTATTGTCTGATGAGAATTCCAACCCTGATGAGGTTTCCTTTGGTCTGGAGCGCTTTGTCCGGAGCCAAAATCCTGAACTCGCCTTGATCTCAAACTCCACTTTGTCTAACTTGTCACATCTGGTTTTCTGCCCTTGGTGCGTTGGATCGTATCTGTGTAGAGAGCGAAATGTGCTCCTTCATGTGTGCATCAGTTAAAGACAGCTCATAGACCAACATACAACAACTCATAGCCTCTTTGAATCAGGGAGACTTTTAGGGTAATCACTGACCATTTCTGAGTCTGGAATGACTGTTGTCCTGAACTGTGGGATTCAACGCTCTCTGAGTCTGGGAACACATGGAGTGTAAATGTAGATGAGTTATCCACACTACGAAGCCTGAGGCTCTGCCTCTCTAACTCTCTGTGACATTGTTCACATTTTTCAACTTTTAACAAGAAACTCTGCAATTAATGTTCTCTTAACACTTTCTTTCATTAGAGAAATGAAGCTTTTAACTTTTATTTTGGACAGGAAATAATTGGAAAATCATCTCAAACTGTCCTGATGGCCTTAACAAGTACGTGCCTGAAGGATGATTGCACTTCAACCATATTGTAGAATAAATGCTTGAAGAAATATTTTGCTCTTTGTCTGCGATGATGAGCTGATTATGTCATCTTGGCTTTTTTTTATTTCTTAGCATTGGAGGAGGGTGTGAGCTGGTTCTCTGCAATGCAGGACAGAGAGACTGTGCTCTGCTTGTCCAACAGGTGCTAGAGAGACTGCTCAGGCCTCTGCCTGGTGCTACATGTATGTATGAGCCCTCAGGTCCACACACATACGTGCTCTATACACTCTCCTCACCGGCAGCCTGAGAAATGCTGGGTAGCAGGGAGCGAGCGCACGCTTCGATGTACGAGCCAAAACCATCAAGTGAAAATGTCCAAAGCTTATCATCAGACCCCATCGAGATCATTTCAGCGCCCGCTCCTAGCTACAAATCCACTCAGCCCTGTGAGCCGCATCAAGAAAATGGCAGCAATTCCAATCACTTCAGAGTATGTACTGCAACTGAGCTTTACACTTTACTGTAAACACAGGGAAGATGAGCGAGACGCGGCGCTGAATGAGGGCCATTGTTCCCCCGGCAGACGTAGATTGTCGGCTGATGGGGCAGAAAAAGGCCTGTTCTGCATCAGCTTCCTCACCCATGAATAGACGTCCTCACGTCTGATCATCAACGCCTTCATTTCCAGACATGCCCTCTCTTCTTTTTCACTTCTGGCATTCCTGCTTCATGACTGGATTGTGACAGCTGGAGAATGAGAGAGAGACAGAGAGAGAGAGACAAAGAGAGAGAGAGAGATAAAGAGAGAGACAGAGAGAGAGACAGAGGGAGAGACAGACAGAAACCTGTGTGGTGGAGGACTCACGTCCGTCCCTGCCCGCTGCAGTGATTCATACAGAAAGGTGTCTAGACTGACCTGTATTCACCTGTCAGAGTCTGAGAAATGGACTCTGTGATCGTTCTTAACATATATCTGTGTCAGCCTCGCTCATGTCAGCTCACAGAAGCTGTCCGCACAGTATTACAAAGTATTAAAAGTTGACCAATCAATTTAAGGCCCTTGGAGAGTATCAAGAAGAGTTACTCAATTTTGTTGGTATTCAAGCCCTTTCCAAATAGTTTGAGTTTAATTCTGGTTTAGGGTTTATTTAAATAAACTTTAATTTTGGTTTAATTCATTCATTACAGTTTGTTGCTTCCCAGCTGATGCGGGGTCTGTTGTATGGATGTGATCTATGGATTTAATTACAAACTAGGACTGTTTGGTGAGTTAGAGATGTGTCGCTCATTACAGCTCGAAATGAAGATGAGGTCTTAAAGTCTCTTTGGAAGGTCTTTCAGACGTCTTAAAACGTGCTGGGATGAGCTGGAGGATTGCTACTGATTCCCTGGAGGCATTTCTGAGTGGATGAGTGGATTTTCTTTGGTTTCCTCCCATCAGAAACATGAATGTTTAGGTCGATTACAGGCTCTAAAGTCCTGCCACACCATTAGGGTATGCTGGTGGATGGATGGCATATCTGTGTTGTCTCAGTGTAAATTGTACTTCTCAGGTTCTGCATTTATTCACTGAATGGGTTCAGATGACACTTGTTTTCCTGCGTGTAGCATCGTTGGCTAATGTACCTTCTTTTTGCACTGATAGGCCTCTTTAAACCCCGGTGTTTCCATTTTCCACAGACATCAGGCGTATTTTATGCAACCCCACATAAAATGACATCATTAGCGACCGCTCGTTTCAAGCGGGAGATGTCTGTGCATGTGCTGATTTAAAGCTTGGAAACATTGCCTCAGCGGAGAGCAGAGACCTCTCCTTATTAATGAGAGCCTACTTTACTGTGCTGACCTCATAGCATCAGTGAGACTCCGAGCGTCTCTGCAGCGAAGCGTCTGGTCGGGCTGTCTCAGAGAGACGATGCAAGGACGCAGGCGTCCTCCTGGCTGGACCCACAGCAGCGTCAGGCGTTTCAGGCCGGCACTCACAGGAGCCACGCAGCGGGATTAACGCTGGATTGATGTTGACCCATAGTTGCTGATTATAAATGTACCACAACATCCTTGACATTTCGGTTTATGATCTTGCTTTAATTTCCTCACTTTCTCTCTTTACTGCTTTAGAGTCCGTACATCCCTAACAGTAGGAGCTGAGGTAACACAACCCGCCTCATGTCCTCACTGTAATATACTGTACCATCAATAGACCTGATGAGTTACAGCTTGTTTTATTGCAGCAGAAAGAAACGATGGAAGAAGATTTTAATTTGAGAATCACAGTTATTTAACATTCAAAGGCGTCTGAATCTTTCAGCCTGGGTGGTTTGGCTGAACTGGAAGTGTAGCATGACCCCCCCCACACACACATATGACCCCCGTATGTCCCACAAGGTCATACCAGCAGTTAATGAACACGTAACTCTTGACATTTGCTGTTATTGAAGCTGTTTTTCCTCCGCAGGTCGACTTCACACAAGTGGAGCAGCTGCAGCGCTCTCATGTCCAGAACAGAGCTCTGGCAGCGCTGCAGCCGGCTGGAGTCGGGCTGGAGGCAACATAGCTTTTAAAAACATCAGAATTCATATCTGATGCTTGCTGTCAGGGCAGAATATCCTCCCATTACTCTTTGAACCTTTTAATCTGGCCTCTGTGGGCTCAAGGATGAATGGGTGTATGGTTTTAAACGGCAGCGAGTCCCATAGGTCACAGAGAAGAGGTAGAGGAGGAGGTGGATAAGTGCAGCTGTAAACAGTAAACTCAGCTTTGACCGTCAGTGTGGCTGGAGCAGAAAGTAATCTCATGAGTCATGAAAGAATCATGCGGCTGGTATGAAGCCGGAGGGTGAGTTGATCTGAGAGCCATGCGACCACGTCCAGCGCTGGAGAAACGAGGAGGTGATCAAAGATCTGATGGAGGCAACAGGCAGTTTAGGACTGGGCAGTTCTGGGGGAGGCTGTGTCATGGAAGGAGCTTTATTCATGCGGGTTGGGGTCCCCCGGGGCGACTCAATGTGTCTAAGCTGGGGACACACTGCTAGACTAGATTTTTCGCTGGATTTTAGTCTGCAGAGTCAGTCCCAGCCACTCGAGTCACATCAGGACCAGTCGGCACTGGAAAGTTGTGAGTGTGTCAGGGGAACAGACCCGGCCTCGGCTGCAGTCGTTAGGGTTGGGGTTAAGGTTAGGGTAGGGTTAGGGTCAGGGTTAGGGTCAGGGTTAGGGTAGGGTTAGGGTAGGGTTAGGGTCAGGGTTAGGGTAGGGTTAGGGTTAGGGTTGGGGTTAAGGGTTAGGGTTAGGGTTGGGGTTGGGGTTGGGGTTAAGGGTTAGGGTTAGGGTGTCTTCTGAGGGGACTCTGGACCACTGACATAGCCAAGTCAACAGTAGCAGGTGGGACACAGGAAATGATGTCAGAGGAAGTGGTGGGAATGTATAATACTATATATAAGATGTTGTGTCCCTGTTTGTTTACCCTTAAACTGTCACTATGTGAGGGTTTGATGATGCATTCACTGGTTTGACCAATCTTGTGGTCGAGGATCTCTCATCAGCCATGAAGTGTTCGACCCTCAGTCTTTCAGTCATCATGAAGCAAGCTGCTGAAACCAGTCGGTCTGTGACTTCACAACGACTGTTGTGTGTCCCCAGTTTCTCAAACTGCAGGAATGAACACAGTTTAAAGAACACACGATTAAAGACCAGACCTCCTTATACATGTGGGAACACTATCACACCGGTCCGCAGTGTTTTCAATTATATAAAGATAGAGATAAATTAAGTGGAGAAAATCTTATTCAGAGAACTTTATCCCTTTGGAACAGAGAGCGGCACAGTTAGCTACACAAGTTACACAACACGCGTACAGTGAGGACGGTGTCGCTAAAACACTCTGTACACTCCAGAGTTGAACAAGAGGAGTCTCCTGAGTAGTGACAGACTCATGAAGCTTGTATGGAGCCTGTGGGTTAGTTGAGACTAAACTGTTCCATGACTCCCCCACCTCCCCACCCCCCCCAACCCTCACCCACCCTACCCCCCGCCATGGGAGGAGGGGGGGGGCTGCGGCTGGAGGTTGAGGAGGTGCTGAAGGCTGCCTGGCTGCCTCCACTTCTTAAGGCCATTATCACGACTGGTGCCACATCGCTGGCTCCGTCCACACTTCACCCGCACCCCCCACTGTCCCCCCACCCCCACGCACACACCCACACACACACACACACACACACACACACACACACACACACACACACACACCCACTGAGTGAGATTGATGGGGCCGTCCTGGCCTGACGGCGCCCGGGGCCGGCTCGGTGTCATGGCGTCGGGCCCGGGGCGGGTCAGCCGTCATTCCGGGCCACAGGATGTGAACTTATCGGCACCCGCTGCTAATCATGTCACACTCAGAGTGTTTAAGAGCAGGAGAACGGGACTGTAACGGCTCGGGGAGGCTGGGACCGGGAAACAGAGCAGAACAGGGTTAAAGGATGTCAGAGGAAAACAGTCAGCATCACACTGCATTTAAATCAAAGCACAGTGGGTTAGATCAGGGTCACATCAGCACTGGCAATCTTCAGATCTGAAACCAGTTGTTACAGTTCCTACGTCCTTGGAGTTGGAGTTTGAATTCAATTCCAGTTTGAGTCAGGTTGGTCGTTTCCCAGCTCTTCAAAGCACTGATCACTCCTTCCTCCTCCTCCTCCTCCTCCTCTTCTTCTGTTGTTTCTTAATAGCAGCATCACTTGATTAGACTCAATGTGCAGCTTTTCAAACACTGCATAAAAATTTCTATAAGGAATGAATCGGACAAGGTGAATAAACACTACTAGTGTTAGTGATAGTAATTATGCCAGGAGGAGTACTGTGATATTCGTGTTTCACAGACATATCACTCTTGAAATTTCCCATGGGGACTTTTCTAGTTCCATTTTCCTTTCTGTTTATTCCGGGGGCCGTTGAGCACCTCCTCCGGTCCGTCCTGTAGCAGCTCTGCTCTCCATCTGCTCCACCCTGCTGCTAGCACGCCGCCCTGAGCCGCTCACACAGATGTTCATCAGCACACGCCTTTCCTTCACACGTCCATCTGCACAAAAAGCTCACGTTTGAGTTGCTGGAATCAGAGAATCTTGGATAATATTTCCTGTGAGCAATTAGTCCTGAAAATAATGAATTGATCAAGCTAATTGCTTGCAGCTAATTGAGTATTTGTTGGTAAGTCTCAGAAAATGTCGCTGCTCTGAGGATCAGATGCGTCCTGTCGTTTCCTCAGCTTCAACTCACAGACTTCCATGATTTCCAGCGGAGAGAAGCAGAGTCTGACAGGAAATCCTCAGACCGCCGCCTTGCACCTCCTCGCTGTAATAACCTGCTCTGTTTCATGTTGTTGACAACAGAATTGAACTGGAGGAAGCAGCAGCAGCGGTGGCGGGGGCGGGGCCACAGCGGTTTGAAACCCCTGTTGATGTCGTTGGGTCTCGGCCCCGGGGCCACAGAGGCCCGGCTCTGGGGGCCTCTGTGGCCCCGGGGCCGCTCTGACCCTCCGGAGAGCCGCTACCGTCCGAGGTTGAACTGTGACTGTCACCGTGGCGACACACGCCAGCAGCACAGCGACAGCGACCTCCGGACTGGGCTGGGGGGGGCTGTGTGTGTGTGTGTGTGGGTGGGGGGGCGGGGGGGGGGGGGGGGGGGGGTGGCTGCAGGGTCACACGCCTCACAGCTGTAAACCTGGATTCACACCGCCGCTCGGGGAGCCCCCCCCCCTGGCCTGCGGGGGCGGAGCCTGGACAGCCTGGACCCTGGGGGTCTCACACACAAACACAAATACATACACACACACACAGACATGCATGTGTCGGCCACTGCTGGGTTTGCGTCCCAGGTTCTGTGTGTTGTTAAACATGTTTAGGTCATTTGGAGGAAATCAGACTCACACATAGATGTGTGTGTGGGAGTGAATATGTGTGTGTGTGTGTCCTGTGATGCTCTGCAGACCTGTCCAGCGTGTAGTCTCTGATTCTGTGTGAGTAGGAGACAATAAAAGATAACACAAGTAACACATTTACAGTAATGTGTTCTTATTCGCTGTAACAGTAAAATAAGGCAATATTACTAACATTCTATTGATATTAAACCATGATGATATGTATATAACCGGTCTGTGGTTAGAATAAGACTGGAGGCTCAGCAGAGCCAGGACACGGCGTTGGTCACTGACTCATGAAGCTTGATATGGAACAGGAAGTCGTTACTCAGCCTCATTTAATTCACATTTGAGACGGTTGGTGAGAAGAGATCGACACAGCTCGACATCTGAATACTTTTTGTATTTTGTATTTGTCTCGTGTGTAGCAGCCTCTGTGTCAGGATGTGTTCTGTGTCTCTGGCTCTGCATCCATCCATGTGTCAGTCTGAGCAGCTCCACACTATACGTCCATGGCTTCTATTACACGGTGCCGGGGTGATTGTGGCCTTGGCCGACGTGTCTGTGCCCTGAGCATCATTTGTCCTCCCATCAGACCATGCGTGACACCGAGAGCCATTTCTAAAACATTGTAATTTCTGGTGGCTGGTGGCGGCAGCTCCGTGTTTAACGCTCGCAGTGTTCAGTTCCAATAAGCTCAGCACAACCGGTTGACACCAGCAGCGAGTAATTGAAAACACTTTTCAGGGTCACGCTCCGTATAGATCCGAAGAGTAATTCTAGCCGGGCCCAGATGACAGAAGCAGAAGTCAATGGCAGTTATTGCCTCCTCGTGGGGAGTTCATCACTGGAGATCAGAGAGGAGGGAGAAAAGATGGCGAGGAGACGCTCAGCTCTGACTCTGGCACCCACACAAGCTGCTCTGTTATGGCAAGTCTGGAAAGTGCTGGAAATAAGCCGAGAGCTAAGACTCGGGCTTCACGTCGTTACATGACGCTCTTAGTAGTTTATCATGTGATATAAATCACCAAAACTACACCAATGAGAGCCAAGCTGTAATTGGAAGCTTTTTTTTCAGTCTTTTACAAAATTCCTCATAAGCTCTATTTACCCACCCGGCTTTATCTATTTGTCGAGCAGCCTGTCGTGTTTTGTTTTCTCGTCTATTTTATGCGTGTCACACTCATTTTTATGGCCTGTTGGTTTGATTATATGCTGTGTTTCTTCTCGCAAAGTGACAGAGTACAGAGAGAAGGCTCGGCGCAAACACAATGCCTAATGGCTTTATTAAAGGCAGGCGCTTTGGGAGAAAAACTATGATTCCTAAACAAAGCCAGACTCTCATGGGCTTCACCCCAGAAATACTGCATTCAAGGTTCATTTCATCCTAATACCTCTGCAGTAACTTTTCTCCCCTTTTCATCCTTTACCCGTGGAGCATTGCTGGTTTTCTATGACTTTTGCATATATTCCTAAAGACAATAATATTTTCCAAACTCTGCACTTAATTCTGTTGGCAATGAAAGAAGCGGGATGAACCGAGAGGATCTCCCCGTCCTGCTGCACCGAGGCGTCCTCATTGTGTTTTGCTTGGTCAAGCTCTGAGCGCATGATCTCTGGAGAGAGGGATTACAGGAGTAGTAAGCTCCAGATATTTTTTCCATCTTCCATGGCTCTAATTAATCAGGGCAGGGTTCTACCATGGGGCTTAGCTGGCCCCTTGTCAATTTGCAGCTATCGGCTTGCTTAGGCAGGCCCCAACACCACGGCCCGGTTGCCATCTACAGCTGCAGCAGATAACAACCTTTTAATGGCAAAAAGCTTTTTCACAAGCTGCTGAGACGCTGAGCAAACAGCAGGGCGACCGATGAAGGATCGACGTTGCCAAGGGAATGGAACTATTTTTGTTTCAAAACCAATTTTACGAGTGCTATAATTATAAAACTGCCTCTCAAATATTAGTGAAGTCTGTATCCCCCCCGAACCCGGGAAGAAGCTGTGCGACCTTGTTGTGACTTTAAAGTTGTCTTCCAGTGGCTCACTCCTCTGCTTGTCGATGGTTTCATGCCTCAGGTTGCTAATCTGATTGGTTCTTTGTTCCTGCCTCTAATTAGAAATATTCCCACAGCTAATGAAACCATATCACGGTTTCTAAAGACGATGCAGCTCCAGTGACATCGATCAAACACAGAAATGTGTTCCACTTCCTAAAAAGCACTGAACAAACTCTGATTCCCCGTCTTATTTTGTCAGGTCCTATGAAAATCCCCGTTACCTCTGCCCCTTACGACATTGTTGATTTAGCTCATTAATAGTCCCTTAATTGTTTCCTTTTAGCAGAGCTTCAAGCAGGAGCCAAGGAGCTGTCAGCCCTGGCCCACTTCTATTATCCTGTAGCGAGTGCTGCTGAGGAGCTGCGTCACATCACAATACATGTTAGAGATGATTCTCACCCCTTAGTGATTGTTAGGAATGAGGGCTGGACAGATTCCTGTATTCCCTCCATTCTTGTATGTCTTGTAATATCTGCAGATTGGTAACAAATAAGGAAACAGTTCACGATAAATACTTTAAATGTGAACCAGACATTTGCCCACGTTGCCCCATGTTTCCCTCGTGGCTGGGCGTCTCAGATGAATTATATCTGGCACTTTTACCATCATTTAGAGATCACATGTAACGTGGAAACCCTCTGCAACCAGTGACTATGGCTCAAAGCACAGAGCTTTAAGGGTTGCGTGCAGCGGTAACTCGAGGAAGGTCCTATTGTCCTCTTGTGCAATTCAACGAAACCAAAGTCAAGTCTCACATTCTGTGGTAGCATCAACGTTTGACACAGTCACAGGTTTCTGTGGACTTTGATGTGCATTTACCCTCCTCTGAGCAAAACACTGTCCGTCACCTGTCGTCTGGCGTTTGGCTTCTGCTCTGACGCATTGTCCTCGTTCAAGTGGCTTCAAAGCTTCACTCTCTGAGCGCTCGTCACAAATGTCGAATCAAATGGAGCGTGTTGTCTTTGGCGCCACCTGCCTCGGGCCTGCAGGCTCTGTTGACAGCCCAGTAGTATGTTCCACATTTGCTGGTCTGCGTCCAGCCGGCCCCTTTTATTTACAGTACGGCGGGCTGTGGGATCTGAGGCGGGAACATCTGTGAGCAATCGAGACAAAAGCAGCTTCGGGACCTCATCACAAGAGCCACTGACATCAGGCGGCTCCTCCGCTGCAGCCCGCTCTGCCAGGAGGCGTGTGCGAGCAGCCAGCAGTCATTATTAGCTCTGACTGCTAGCAGTGACAGTGACAGACTGCTGCACTGCTCACTATCTGCTCATCTGCTGGTTATATTCCCAGATTCATCACTTAGAAAACGTCCATCGCATGATCCTAAAGCCCCGAATCCTGCTTGTGTCTGTGGGACAAGAGGCTTTAGCGAAGCAACTCTAATGAACGACAAAACCACCGTTTCCAGCCAACAACAACAGAAAGGCAGAAGGCCAAAATATTATTTGAGTCTTTAATGTAAGTCTCAAAGCATTGCTCGTGTATCAGACGAACCTGGACATGGGCAGATGTATTATTTGGCATCCCGTCTCCTATCATCACCAATATGCATCTCGGCCCGGTCCTGGAAGACGTTCAGAGGATTGTATTAGCTGTCAAAGCTTAGCAGGCTGGCAGGAGGCTCTATCTGTTTACTGGAAGGGAAGAAAGCTAGGTTTGTGATTAAGTCTGCCTATGAGGTAGAAGGCATGAGGTAGTTTAGACGTGATAAGCCATGGGACCCAAGCGTTGTTGTGTACCAGATGGATAGAGATATTGCAGGAAGCTTAAGGCAGCGTTGCAAGATAAGGGATTAGAGCAGCCAATCTTCCTGTCAATAAGTGGTTCGGAGGCTAGAAAAATTTACCTACAACTGTGTTTTCCAGGAGGTGTAAGTAACACAATTGCATTTTAGATTGGAAAAGAAAAGATGGGAAAAGATCTGTTGAATGTGTTCTGGAAACAGGAGTTGGAGATTATCTGACAAACTGTCCCAACAGTGTTGTGTGTTTTTTTCTCTGGTATGGAACAGTTTCCATGTGAATACTGGCAAGCAGAGGAGCTGTTCTTGTTCCCTCAGGGATTAAGTCTTTAACGTCCCATCTCATTGTTATTCTCCTTGGCTGCACTGCTGAAATGATGGCTGTTCCAGTCCCACCAGTGCTGGCAAGTTGTTTGTCACAGTGAAACCAGTTGTAACTGTTCCCAGTGACTGTGTACCGCTGGAGCGACGTGCCATTAGATGTGACAGGTGCATTGGAAATGATATTAGACGGAGGCTCCGTTGCTCACTGGCTCCTGACAGGTCACTGATGAGAATCACCACCGCTTCCTGTCTTTTCCCCACAGGGAAACCTCCCTCTCGAGGGAGGGGGCGGGCAGAAGGTGGCATCGACAGAGAGCATTTGTTTTTGCTTTGAAAAGAAGCGGAAACGCAGCGTGCGCAGGCCTATACATTCTCATTCCCCTGTCGTGTGAAAATCCTCAGAGTTTGTGGCCGTTTCTCTCGAAAAGGAAAATGTACGTTTGACCCCTGGATACTCACCGCATCAGAAACTAGCCCCGGTTTATTTTCCGACTTTGTTCATTTCCTGAACATCCTGTAACTTCCATAACTGGAGAGTCAGAAAGCAGGCAAACAGGCACATTTCAAGGGTGTCAGCTAACACTGAAAACATCCCGGGCTCCGCTCCGCTACCTCAATGTTTGTGAACACCGCTGGAGAATGTTGCTCTTGAGAAATTGATTTTACTTGTATGGCGTCTTATTTCACACAACACAAACACAATGTTTGTATTTCATGTTTCTCAAAATAACAACTAAAAAAAGGTAAAGTCAACTTCTTAAACACAATGGAGGGTTCTTCCACATAAAGAGTTTATTTTGGTGCAGCTAAAAATATTTTCTCATATTGTTGTTTTTCTGTCTGCATGAACATGCCAATCACACGTTTCCAAAGCTCGTCACATCTTTAAAAAACAGAAAAAAACGCTCAAAGATTTTCAGTATTAACCACAAAACTACGCAAAGCCCCATAAAATCACACCTGGGGGGGTAGAAATGGAGAACGTTCAGCAGTAGTTTGATTGACACAATCGTTGATGGACTACGTGACTGGTTTTTGGACACCATCATGTTGAACTCATGATGGTTTTTTCCCAGTACAGCTGTCCACCAGAGCTGGTCTGGAGCCCATTTATTGTGCATTTCCTCCATCGAGCTGGTTATTTCCCCATGATTCCCTCGTTTGTGTGTCGGAGGCCGTGATGGCCGGTGGGGAGCTGGTGGAGCTGGTGGGACTGGTGGAGCTGGTGGAGCTGGAGGAGCTGGTGGAGCTGGAGGAGCTGGTGGAGCTGGTGGAGCTGGTGGAGCTGGTGGGGCTGGTGGAGCTGGTGGAGCTGGAGGAGCTGGTGGAGCTGGTGGAGCTGGTGGGGCTGGTGGAGCTGGTGGAGCTGGTGGGACTGGTGGGACTGGTGGAGCTGGTGGAGCTGGTGGAGCTGGTGGGGCTGGTGGAGCTGGAGGAGCTGGTGGAGCTGGTGGAGCTGGTGGAGCTGGTGGGGCTGGTGGAGCTGGTGGAGCTGGAGGAGCTGGTGGAGCTGGTGGAGCTGGTGGGGCTGGTGGAGCTGGAGGAGCTGGTGGAGCTGGTGGAGCTGGAGGAGCTGGTGGAGCTGGTGGAGCTGGTGGAGCTGGAGGAGCTGGTGGAGCTGCAGAGGGATGCGGAGCGGAGCAGTCATGGACGTTAAAGGAACTGCAGATGTTTGCAGGGTTTTCACATCGCTCTTTCACGCTTCCAGCTGACGCATGAGAAGATGTGTTCACGCTCTTTCAATTAAACTCCAGAAGTGATTTGAAGTCGTTATCGCTCTGCTTGTTTAATCTGGGACTTGAAATACAAAAGCAGCTGAAAACTGGGTCATGCTGTATTGTTATATAGTGTTTTTGAAACTATTTAGGTTTTACTCTCTTAATTGAAGATAATGAGTGACCTTTCCTGGGGTTCTCAACAGCTTGATCAATGAGAACATTTCTGGGAACCATCCTGTCTGAAGCAGCATCTCGACCTTTTGTAGAGTCTAATGTAGAAGATAAGCCTGCCTGCAGGACCTCCAGATCACTTATCGGGAGAGGTAAGGGTCAATGCCCCTATAAGAGCCACTAATGATGTTACAATCGAATCCGCCAGTGTACAGGACAAAAGACGGAGGTAGAGATAATAGAGGTTCCGATTAGGCATCTGGCAGTCCGGGCTGTAATGAGATTTTCCCGGCATGAGTTGATTACACTGTCATATTGATAAAAAATAATTGCATATTTCATAATCCCCGGAAGGGCGTGAGGATGGTTTGGAAAGTGATTCAAGCGTGTAAACACACATGAGCTGTGCTGGATCCAGCAGCTCTGCAGGGGTCGGGAACTCTCCGCTCTGGAGGAGCGTCTGAACCTGGTCTGCAGCTCCATCCAGCACATCTGAAACAACCACAGGTGATGCGAGATAATAAAAGTGTTATGTGTTTAGTGCTAGTTGCTGCAGTATATAGCAGGACAGCTGCATGGAGATGGCAATCAGGAAACATGGTTTGAATTCATCTATACCTCATTAATTCATTCTGGAACATTCACATCTGTGAATTTCCAGGGGGGAAAGAAAAATTCTGGTTTATTTAGTCTGCTCTAACCACTCTGAATATTTGCAGCCTTTAGCTTCCAACCCTCTGCAGAGTCAGACATAATTGACAGTGCTCAGGTGTGTCTGCTGCGTGTCCAGGTTAGTTCAGGTTGTGATGGATTATTTTTCCTAACAAGACGAATCCTCTGAGCAGGCGTCTTTTCTGAAGAGGTTGAGCTATGTAATGATGGCTTCCTCGGTATCTGTGCTGTTTGTTTATGTGTAAAAAGCACTAATTAGCCCAAAGCTGCAGCGCGGGCTCGTTGGTGGAGCCGGGCTCAGCGTGGCCGTTCGGCTCCACCGGCTCCTCCTGGGTTATAATGGCCAGCTCATTAGCAGGAGCGCTGATTGACTGTGTCTGCAACTGTTTGGATAGTTGCATCTATAATTAAAGCAGGGAAAATCGTCCCATTTGTGCAAAAAGCTGATTTGATTAAATGTGAAACATCAGAAGAAGAGCTGCAGAGAGCCCGCCTGCTGTCCTGTCCCCTGTAGGGCCGACAGACAGCGTGGGGTCATCTCTGCTGGCGTCACGCTGCAGTCTGTGTCCGCTGTCACTGCATCCTCTGGCTTTGTGTCCGTCAGGCCAGCGGAGTGGAGCAGGCCGTAGCAGGGCTCTGGCTAAAGCCTGGCCTGCCTCCTCTCACTCAACATACTTAATAAACAGCATTTAACATCTCAGTTTACTGCTGAGACGCATCGATATTTAATGACAGGCGATGGATGCACTGTCTGCATAGCACTATTCCTCCTCCTCTTCCTCCTCCTCCTCTTCCTCCTCCTCTTCCTCCTCCTCTCCTCAGCCTCAGATTTGTGTTTCCAGGTCCCGTCATGACGGAGACATCATGGTGACTGCTGACTAACTGTCTCTCTCTGCTCTGTTACTAGTCCACAGACGGGTGCCTCTTCTCTCTGACGTCCTTGTCTCCATTGATTGCCAAGCGTTTTGCTCTTTGGGCTGAAATGTGTCAGCATTTTATTTTGTCCCTCCAAAACTCCTCAAGAGAAGTGACAGCTAAGCAGACATCCTCACAGAGAGTTGGGGTTCAACTCCCTGGATAACAGATGTGGCATAATATTGTTTCACTGCCACAAGTTTCTTTTTGTCCTTTTGCATGTTCCTGGATTCAAGTGCAGAGTCCAGGTTCTGCTCTGTGTCTGTCCGAGCCGCACGTCCTCGGCATGGAGGTGAAAACAGATCCATCCAGCTGCAGTGTGCAGCTGAATCAAGTGCCTCTCTCTGATCAAAGACGGCTCGACTTCAAAGGCCCAACAACAGCCGCGTCTGCACTCTGCTGCAGCATCCTCTTTGCACTTGATAATAGCCTGTTATCTGGACCTCATTTGATTATCTAGGTAATCTGATGACAGACCTTTACCTGATGTTAATAAGCCTGATCTCAATTATGCTCTGAGCTGATGGACTCACTGGACTCACTGGGACCTATGGAGGAGAAGTTCAACTCATCAACTCAACATGGAAATAGATGCAATATTTTCAAGTCATTCAGCCTGGTGCTTTCATTCACTTCTGTGCCTGAAAGTAGACGTTTATATGCAGATTATGTTGGAGGCAGTTGTATTTCAACATCTTAGAATTTCTGTATGAATGAGGACGTGATGTTCTAGGTACATCTCTGGCCCGGAATAGATTGAAGTTATTCATCCTAATCAAGATGAAAGTGGGTCTTCATCTTTTACAAAGACATAATCAGACTACGTCAGGGATGTGTTGCCTGTGTGTGGTGGATGGATGGATGGATGGATGGATGGATGGATGGATGGATGGATGGATGGATGGATGGATGGATGTCAGATAGCTGAGGTAGAGCACACAGGTTGCAGCTCGCCCCTGCCTGGCTCTGAGGCCTTGTTGGAGAGTCAGGAGAAAGTTTGTGGTCTTAATTCTCTGCAGCGTCTAATCCCGTTATCTGCGCCTGTGTGCTCGGCCACGGGCGCAGCGTCTGCTCCATGTGGCGCGGCTCGGGCTGAGGAGGCTGCACGGCTCGAACTAAGACAGGTCCACACTTTGAGATTCCTCCCCGAGAGGAATGACTTATTTCACACTGTGATTGCTTGAACTCGATCCAGGCATCGATCGTTGGTGGGGAACCTGCCATCTTTTTGAAGAAAAAGTCACACAAACAGTCTGATTTGTTTCTGTTATTTAGCAGGATGTAGCTCTGCTTCTGTTCCACTGGAACCTGAAGAGGTTTCCAGGGTGCTCATTATCAGGATGTTCTTTTTATTTTTACAAAAGCAGCTGCTAAGTGTTTATCTTTCGCACGCTGATAGCCGAGCTGACACAAACCATTAATTTTCTAGTTTGTTAAGATGTAATTTGTTGATTCTCCAGTTGGTTGCTTGAGTACAAAATCTTTAAAAAATAATGAAAAATGTTGATTCATGTTTGACAAATGCCAGAAGATGAACTCCTCAGAGAGGAGGTGTCCACACCTCAAAGATATTCACTTCAGTCATGGACAACTAAAGAAACCACAAAATATAAACTTTTAAAAAAGACCAGAGAATTTGACTTTATATCTCTAAAACATACTCAAAAATACTTTTAAATGCTTCTATCCATTGGGCATCCATCCATTAAGCAAGGCGCTCTTCCTCGGAGCCCTCATGCCTCCTCCCTCCCTCAGGTGTCAGGTGTCTGACCCTCCAGGTGTCCTGCAGGTCTCCTGCAGACCTGGGTCCAGCTGAGACTCAGAGCCAGGGAATGAAACCTGCTGGACTGGAACATCGGGGTAATTCAGACACTCGTGCTGTGTTTAATGGAAAAGCTGAATGTGTGCAGCCAGAGCCAAAGCCTCTCGCTTCAACAAAAGACTCAAGTTACTCGTGACAAGATGCACGAGTGCCTCCTTCAACAGTTTCAGTCGGTTTATGCGAAACGACTCATCATTTCTCCTCTGCAATAACACAGAATCGCTTGGTAAGCTCCTTCCAGAAACTTAAAGTTACTTTAGGTAGCTTTAATGTGCACCGCTAATCTTCAGGCCACACATTGACCACACATTATTTACAACACGCTGCTTTTACAAGCCGAGCGTTTTCCAACAAGGGCTTGGGCGAGCTCCAGGAATCCGCACCGATTTATTTATCTGCACTGACAGTTAATCAAAACAATTGCATCTTGGTTTCAGAGTCCACACGTTCCTCTGCCAGCGGTGGAGGAGCAGGACGGTGCTCCCTCCACATCTCTCCCTCTCTCTCTGTCTCCCTCTCTCTGTTGGTCCTGGGGGAGGAGCCTCGCTGCCAGCAGGTCACATGAGCGCAATCTGAATCCCAATCGGGATTTATGGCCAAGTAGTTATTACAACTACGAGGAATGTGTCTCGGTAGATACTTGAAAAAGCACCAGTGCAGATAAACACAGAGGGACGAGTACACATAGGTTCAAAGAAGAATCTCAAGTGGAAACTAAATACAAAGATGATGCAGAGCTAATCTAGCACTAGGCAACGTCTTCATCCAATCAGGTTTTTGTGAATTCATCCCAAACTCAAAGATGATTTCAGCTTGTTCTGTTGTTTTACTAATTCAGCTGTTAGTATTTATTGGCCAGTTGTGTTCATTTCTCCAGGGAGCAGCTATTAGAACAGACCACAGCATGGTGTGTGTGTGTGTGTGTGTGTGTGTGTGTGTGTGTGTGTGTGTGTGTGTGTGAAGCAGGTGCACAGTAGCTTTGACTCCTCTCTCATTAAATCAGACTCATCACTGCACTGAGTCATGACTTTGCCATCATACGTTCACTCAACATGATGAATATGAAGCTGTGTTTTACTTTCTTTTCATTTTAATGACTCCAACAAACTCTGAACATCCCTGAAGTGCATGTGAGCAGGTTTGGGGTCACCATATTGACTGTGAATGAGACAGTGAGCTGCCTGTGCTCAGGCTGCTGAATCTGCTTCTAGAATTGACTTTCATCGGAGGAAACACGACCTGATTGATGTGGACGGTGGTTCCAGGCGGAGAGAAAAAACCTTGTGGCATCTTTACAGGAATGTGGTTTAGATAGTTCAGGAGGGCCGCAGATCAAATTACTGATAGATGTTATCGCTAAAAGCTACTTTCAGCATGCTGCCAAGTGACAGAGCCAATGTGCAATCAAACCCGTGGGTGGGCTCTTATTAAGACATTTCTCTTTGAATGCTGTCGACCTTTTCAGCCTCCTGCTTTCGCTCCTGTCTCTTCAAAGTTACTTCTTCCCCCCGCTCTCATTTGCACTTTGCCTGCCCCCTATTCCCCGAGCGCCCGAGAGGGCTGAGATGATTACCGCTTTAGGAGAGTGAAAGGACAGCGGGGCTTTTCTTCAGGTGGATTAATAAGTTGTCCTTGGCTTCGCCGTTCTGCAGCCTTTTCACTCCGTCCATGTGAATCTCAGGCTGTTAAATGGAGCGAGGGAGCAAAAGTTCCTGCCGGAGGAAACGCTGAGTGACCCCCCCGGCACACTCTGTAAATACGCCCACGCACGGTACTTTCACGGTAATCAGAGCTGGATTGTGTTGATGAAAGTAATAGCGAGTCCAGTCTGTGGGTGCAGTTTACAGCTGTTTACAGGAGCCAGCTGAGGGCCCCGACCCCGGGCCCTGACAGACCAGAGGGGCCAGTGTGTGTTTTAATGCCGTGATTACAGCCGAGCAGTGATTACAGCGCGACCTCGGGAGGGAAAAGGTCGCGATGTAACCTGAGACGGCGTTAATCCTTTAAGCTGACTTCAATTAAACAAGCAAACAATGGCACGCCGTGCGTGGGGTTCATCGTCCCAGCGTCCAAAGTTTCATCAGAGAGCGCGTCATTCTTATTCATGCAGGCGCAGCATCGGGCTGCAGTGTGAGAGGTGTGAGGAGCGGAGCTGCAGCCCAGACAGTTTCATTTTAAGTCTATCAAATGTCCTTAACTGGGCCGCAACAAAGGAGTGAAGAACCGAGCAAACATCTATTATCATCATATCAGGAAATCTTGAGTTTATGAACCATACTCAAAACTGGATGCTCAAACTGTCCAATAGTTCTTTAAGTCTGCGTTACTCAGTTGTTTGTCAGTCAATCAGTTTTTGCAGCCGAAGCTTATGAAACCACTTATGTCTGGTTTAAAGGTTCAAAGAGCTAACTGTCTGTTTCTCTCTCCTCCTCCTTCTCTGCTGCTTCGCTGGATCAATCGGTGGCTTCTCCTCCCGCCTCCGTCGATAGGTGAGTCCAGTGATTACTCTTATTAAGAGAGAGACTGTGTGCAGACGGTGTGTTGAAACCAGGCTGCAAACGACCCGAGGTCGATCTTTACTCTGACGGCGACTGCGGCCGTTGAAGTTGGTGATTGTGATCGTTCTGTCCATCGTCCAAGTCTGAGAATCAGAGCCAGATGCCTTGAAGGCATCACAAGAGCTTGTGGCCAGATTCCCATTTAACGTTTCAGTTAGTATTCATGGCTCCCATATGATGGGTGCTAATGGCTGAAGTTCTCTTTAATGCCACCATCTGGCCAGAGTTTCCACATGTCAAAGAATAAGAAGATAAAAAAGTTCAGATTTCCATTAAATGAAGCACAGTTTGGCCTCAGAGAGAGCAACAGGCTTATTACTTTCATTCATTTCATTGTCTGATCTGTTTCATTCCTCTGCCATCTCTGGTCGAGTCTCTTCAAACCGGAATCAAGCAAAGCTCAACTAAATGTTCAGATTTGCTGGTCTCCTTTTATTTCTTCCACAATGGTGAAGTTTATCAGACCGTGAGAAAGAAACAAGACATCCACAAAGGTGTCAAGTTGAGATTCAGAGAGGAACAAAAAGCAGAAGTGGAGATAATGAAAGCTTCTGGGAAACCGCACAGATGCTGATATCGAACGCGACAGAGAAATTTGTTTTCTACAAAAGCTCCCACATCTTTTTTTAGGCTTCGCTGCTTTGAGGAAGTGAATCAGTTACGCATTAACCCTGAAGCAGCTCATTAACCAACACCAAACCAGCGTTTTGAGGAGTTTTAACCAGACTGAAGGTCTGAGTTTAAAACAGTGAAAGCCTGAAATTGAGTGAGTTTGAACCTGAGTTTAAACCTGAGTTTAACTTGCTGTAAAGCCTGAGATAAAGCCAGACCATCGACCTGGGACTACACCCAAGTGTAAAGCTTGAGTTTAAAATTAAAACCTAAATGCTTGAGTTTTAAGCCTGAGTTTGAGCCTTAGAGAAACCCTGACTTACTGCCTTGACTTTGAACCTTCCAACATTAACAACCTTTAGCTTAAAGCTGGGGTTTGAGCCCAAGATAAAGCCTGACTGAGTTTAAAGGTTGGAGGAGTTTAAGCATTAATCCAGGAAACAAATGTTTCTATTGACTTTAATCTCTGACCTGTTATTCTCAGAGTAATTTCATGGATGAGATGAAGGTGATGTGCGTGTTTTTACTAGCTGGGGAGGAGCCGAGCCACATGAGCACTGTGAGGCTGAACATGACAGTCAGGCAGGATATAGGACACGACTGTAATCACTTTCTTGTCATAATGTTGCAGATAATAAAATGCAGATACACACGCGCTTGTTTGCACCCCTCCACTCTCCCTCCTCTCCTCCCCCATCCCTCCCCCGCGCACAGTTGCTGTCTCACCTTCCAGAGACCTCATAAATTTTACAAGCTTCCCCAGTTTTGTTTTCATCTTAAATTTCCAAATCTGGTTGTGATTAAGCTGCTCAGCGAGAGGCTCTGGACGGCCCAGGCCCCGCACCGCACGGGTTCCTCCTTAAACGCTCCCGTCTGCTGCCGGCCGCCGCCACTGTGCACTCAGTCAAAGAGAGAGGAGGAGGGGGGAGGAGGGGGGGGGGGGGGGGGGGGGGTGCCTCAGCCGGAGCCACTGCATCAGGTCTGGGGTCCCCTCCGTGGGGAGCAGGGAGTGTGGGCCTCCTCCAGGTGATCCGTGATGGAGCTGCTCAGCTTCCAGCTCCGGAGTCATCCGCGGCTCGGACCACATGAAGGCTATTTTAAACCCCGCTTCCCGGCAGGAGCACTTCCCCTCGTAGTATTTGGACAAATGGAAAAAAGGGAGAAAGAGAGGGAGAGAAAGAGGTTTGTGCAGGAGCGAGCTGGCGTGCGTTGCTGTATTTTTAGGGCCTTTTAAAGGATGCGTTCATCACAGCGAGCGGCCCGATGACGCGTGTGCAGTAGGCTTCTCCTGCAGCATCTGCTCTGCGCCTCCTCCAATGTGAAGATAAAGAAGATAGAAGTAGCGGAGAGGTGGGGTAACAGGGTGCAAGGAACCGCAAAAGCTGAATAATGTTGAGATGCAGCAAAGAAGTTTCCTTTCATTCAGTAAGTCAGCAGCAGCATTAGTGGCATTCACTGAATGAAAGCGTTCATAAGAGCAGAGTGAAGGGATGCTGAGACAGATCTGGAAAACACAGCTTTTATTTAACTTTTATTTAACTTCTTTTATTTAACTTCTTCTCTGGAGCAGATGATGAGAGTGAAATAAGAGCAGAAATGAAAACTAGACACAGTGATGCAGTATAAAAACATGAACTACTACTGCGACTATTACTATGACTGTACCACCCTACTCTACAGCTGCTACTGATAGGCTCAGCATGCCAGTTTGTTCTCCTTGTGCTCTTTGTTTCTTTTGAGGATTCAGTTTCTTAGTAATTTTATTATTTTTTTGGCAAATTACATCACAACAAACTCAACAAATATTATGTAAAGAAAAGTAATAGCACGCCGAGTCTGATCGAGCTGCACGTCTTGATATATAATTAGAATGGATGCTTCCAATGTTTATGATGGTTAACAAAAGGTATGAAGTAGGAATAAGAGAAAACAGCGTCGCTCTGCACTGCATCACCAATAAAGTACGCATCAAGTGCAAATGATGATCAGTGGGGGGGAAGATGGAATTCAGTTTACTTTGGAATTAAATGTAATTTGTATGAAACAACTGTAAAAGACCTTTTGCTCTGTAGCCTCCAGTGTTTCCAGTTCTGTTCCAGACCATCCATCATAAACATAGACGTCTGCCCCTGCTGCAACATGTGGTGCAGCTGTGAGCTGCTGTCAAGTGTGTGCGTGTGTGTGTGTGTGTGTGTGTGTGTGTGTGTGTGTGTGTGTGTGTGTGTGTGTGAGGCTCAGGGGCCGCTCTTGAACACTTTGTTCACTTTCAGATCCTGCTTTATTGAATGACAAATCCAGGAAGAAGCCCGAGCCATCGCTCCATCAGCCCACTGTGTTTCTAACTGATTCAATTAGAGCTCGACATTTGTCTCGGCGCAGAAACTCCGAGTGGTTATTCGTGACCTCTCTGCAGAGCGATGTGCACAAGCAGCAGAACAAACGCCGTCCTAATTGAGCACGCTGTCATCACCGGCCTGATTGACAGCTCTATCACCTGCAAGTTACAGCAGCACTCACCTGGATGTGTGTTTGGCATAATTACAGAACAGGAGAGAGAGAATGTGTGTGTATGCAGGAGAAAAACACTAAGAATGGGGTAAAAAAGAGCTTTTCTGTTTCCAAGCAGGAACTGTAGCGTGCCACATTTCAACACTGATCTTCACTGCCACTGGTTTAGGGATCTAGATGATAAAGCTCTACCCAGTAAACAAAGATGTTTCTTACCCTTCACCTGTATCCGGTCCTATCTGGACTGCGCATCAGTCAGACTGGGACGTGGAGTAGCCTCAGCCACATGATCAGACATGGAAACACTTTCTACACAGAAGAGATGTTGTAGCATGAAGACACACTGGTAGCTGCTGACTTCACGTCCAGAACAAGATGGAGACAAAGAAGAAGAAGAAGATGGAGAATCTTCTTCTTGTTTGTAGTAAAACCTCCTTCTACTCTCTGAAGGAGATGATGAGGAGCCATATGTGGAGTACGTAATGCAATGTGGGCCTGACATTACAAACAGCAAAGACCATCATCAAATGATTGTTTCATTCTCAGCTGGATCAATATTCAGTGAACATGGCTCAGCATGTGGTCCATCAGTGCACCTCTGAGCTGAAGTGTGCCTGCAGTGAAACACCGAGATAAAACACAGCCATTCTGCTCAGCTGAAAGTGTGTTAGTGATGGCGAGTGGCTCACAGTGTGTGGTGGTGGGGGGGGCGTGGCCACTGGGCAGAAAATAGAAGTTGTAGCCGCAGCCTTTTAAAGGTGGGGATCCCGAGGTGTTGGGGCCGGGGGTCGCAGGCTCGGGTAATCACCCGCGGCTGGAGGGTGAGCGATGGGAATGTTTACTCCTCATTCCTGCCCGGCTATTTTTGCCCTCCCTCGCTCCGATCGGACAGCTGTGAAGGATTGTGTCTGCTCCTCCAGGCACATGGCACCCCCCCACTCCATCTGTCCTCCGCCCTTACAGCCCGTCACAGGGCGCGTCCACCTCAGCCGGGCCGAGAGCTGAGCAGCTCCACAACTGACCTCCAGCCAGTCCCATCAGTGGAGCTGGATCCAGAGCGAAGTCGAACTGGAATCTCAATCAGAATGAAGTTGAATTGTGTATATTTCAACCTCAGCTCTCAGACAAACAACAGAAGGTCACTATAATGATTGTTTTCCAACACTTTGAACACAAAATCCAGCTCTGACCTCAGTATTGAACCTCAATAATTTACTGAAGACAAATGTAATTGAAAATCCAGCCAAGGATAACTTCTCTGTCTTTGTCTCTAATAACTAAATAGTTACAGTAAATTGTGACTGGAATTTCAGAGTGTTATCTCTGCATAGAGGATAAGCTTAGTAGAAGAGCAACATCCAATCTAGTTTGTGTATACTTGGGCCAGACGTTCAGGTCAAGGTCTGCAGGGATGGACAGGGGAGGACAAGAGTTGATTACGCTTTGGTTCAAATTCAGGTTGAAACTCAAACCCAGGGTTGAATCGAAATTCAAGTGTCCTTGTCACTCAAACTTATGGCTCTGTACTGTCGTGCGACAGCCGTGCCCCACCCAGCCCCGCCCCACCAGGCCCCACCACACCCCACCCTGCCCCCCCCCCCCCCCCCCCCCCACACACACACACCCCACCCCACCCCGCCCCACCCCACCACACCCCACCCAGCCCCACCCTGCCCCGCTCTGCCCCGCCTCTCCAGACGCTCTGGATGATCCCTCTCCCTGAGCTGTAGGATGGTGTCCATGTCACTCCTGCAGGGCGGGACACACCCATCCCCAGCTGTCAGTCACAACAACATGACAGAATGTTGTGGACATTCCCGAAGGCCTCGGATTTTCCAGTCGTCGTACTGCAGCCCTCTGGCTTTTTCAAAGACGACCACACTCACGCTGCCCCCCTCTAAAATAGGGAACACGGGCTGCTGCCCTCAAAATTGCCTCCAAAGCAGCCACAATTACAACCCTTAGAGGGTGGCTGAGCCTGCCAACATGGGGAGGAGGAGGAGGAGGAGGAGGAGGAGGGTCAGATGAAGCGTGGGTGAGTCGAGGATGTGCCTGGTGTCGTGAGGGTCTTTCATGTTGGCTTTGACGCAGGCGTAATTACACGTAGCAGCGGCTGGCCTGCACGCAGCCGAGCCCGCCGTTGCTCTTAATTCCAAACAAGCTTTGGAAGGTTCAGCAGCAGCAGATGGTGCAAACGCAGCCGCCTCGGATGTTGTAAGCAGCACATTCTGCTTACTGCTTTCATCACATCACACACGCTTAAGTTAATTATTTCCCCATCATTATAATCCCCCCCCACTCCCCCACCAGCTCTGTAATGTGCTAAAACTACTACGAGCCACTGTGTCATGACGGGGCTTTCTCCTCTCCTGGAATGTTTGATGGTGACTCACAGGAAACTGTTTATGCCTCAAAGCAGTTCAACTGTGAACTTTGGCTCCTTTTTTCCTAACTAGATTAAAGCTTGGATCACATCCCTGTGTCCGGAGTGTTAAAGCTTTCCAACCAGTGTGGCTGCTGTTGTTTGACGTCCCAGTGATGGATCGGCTCAAAGTTACAGTTCAGGGGGAACAAGGATGTGTAGTGTGTTTCTATCCTCCAACTCAACAAAGACCCTAAACAGATGACGTGGTCATATTCCCAGCATTTCATGCTATGGTATAACAGTGTGGCCTGTTAAGGAATTAAGTCAAAGAGGAGAAATTGTGAATATGTGTGAAGCTGTGGATAAATCATGTCTTTCTTCAGCCTGGAAGATAAATTATCAGGAATATCAAATGAGATTGCAGTGTGGGCTGAAGCTCTTCTGCAGAACATTTAACAAACCACATGAAATCAGTCCTGTCCCGTCTTCTTCTCCTTTTTCAACCTGAATGTTGAACATTTACTGTTAAGAAGAGAAGTGAATACATTAAATAAATCTGGTACTACAAACATCTGGGAAGATAAATCATCTGTTACATCAAATTAGATTCCAGTACTTTGGTTGACCCCATGAAATAAGAGATGAGGATGGCTCAGTTCAAGGCTGGAATTAAACAGGACGTGAAGCTTCTCGTTTTGCTGCTTCCACCAGTGGCGTTAGGACGTAGCGTTCCAGCCGGAAGCAGCTCGACCTCTGCTGGGACGGGGCTCTTCCACAGGGCTCCTCCCCCTGATTGTGATGAATGTGTGGATAGAAAAGACGCTGCCTACAGATGTGTCGGCTCAGAGATGAAGTGACCAGTGGTGAGGGGCGCCGCTGACAGTCTATCACCCCCCCCTACCCCCCCCCCCCCCCCCCCTCCGAGTGTGTGCGCAGGCTTTAATTGCATGAGGTCTAATATCAGCGTAATGGAAAGCAGCTGCCAGGGGGCCCGGCGGACAGGGCTGTGTGATCGCTGCGTCATCACATATCCTCCAAACATTAATGTGAGAAGCAGCCGCTGAAGAGCACACTGGGACCCGGTCGGCTCTTATTGTAACACACAGCACGTGACATGAAGCATTAAGCAACTAAACTCTGGCAGAGGAGGAGGAGGAGGAGGAGGAGCAGGAAGGAGGTGGCCCAGCCCGGGCTGCCTGCCTCAGTATCTCCTCAGACTTTGCTTCATTTTGCTTTCTGTCTGTGCGGGATTAAAGAAATGACCCCTGTGAGCCTCCAACTCTTGTGCTGATTGGCACAATTCTCCCTCCAAGTAACTGCTGGTGCAGACAGGTTCATGTCGGACTGGTCAAAAACACCTGCAGTTATGTTTTGTGGTTCAAAGTGGTTGTTTAACTCTGAGATACTCAGCCAGTTTCTTAGTATCGACTCAATGCTCTCAAAAAAGGAGTTAGTATATGCCACTTAACTAGGTTAGTGAATTAGAAGGCTTGAGTATTCCTGAGGATCTGAGGCCTTTAGGATTTATGTTGATGATAGTGGAGGGTGTGTGTGTGTGTGTGTGTGTGTGTGTGTGTGTGTGTGTGTGTGTATGTTCTATGATGGACTGGAGACCAGTCCAGGGTGTATTCCCAACAGTTGGAAAACTTGATGGCTTTGTCAATTTGAACATTTCTAGGATGTTTTTAAGAGAGAAAATCTCTGACATTAGTGTCTAAATGTGAAGAGTCTCTGGCTTCTGGTCATTGTAGCTTTTATTCATAGATCAAACAACTAATCGAGGGTCTTACTGACAGATTAATCGTCTAAAATAATCCTTTGTCCCATCCTCACTTGAGATGAGACAAATTGAGTTGAAAAAACATCGAACAAAATCTGCACCATTTGTATTGTTTGTATGTTGAGTGCAATCCCCTGAGCCCAGTGTCTGTTCTGGCACCCCGGGGCGTCTCAGGCAGCCACCTTGTGACGCTAATCTACGTCTGCCTGTTGGAAGATGAGTAATCAGATTCTACTTATCTCCCTGTTTGGTTTCGACAGAACTCTGTGTTTCCTCGTTATCTCCAGACTAACTGACAGCAGGCTCTCCACGTCCCAGTTACTGTTCCTAGGAAGAGAGAAAGAAACTGTGAGAGAGAGAAACTTTGGCAGAGCAGAGCTCTGTTTACCTGTGGCAGGAGCCCGGACCGGACCACTGCACCATATGGTGCATCCAGGCAAACGGCTGCAGAGCCATGTGTCTGCTCATGCTGCTCCTCAGAAAGTGATGGGAGGGGTGGAGGAGGTGGAGGAGGAGGTGGAGGAGGAGGTGCTGGTGGTGAGCGGGAAAGTTGGAGCGCCCGGTCCCACCCACATCCATCATGGAAGCCTGGTGTCTGCATCTAATCAGATCTCTGCTGAGAGCCCCACCAAAACCTGATTAAAGGCCGGACTCTCGGCGTGTCACTGGCTCCCTGGGCCACTTAAGAGCCTTTCACCACCTGCCCTGTAAAAATATCTGCTGCTATAATGTTTATTTATGTGTTTATTGGCCCTGAGCCATTAAGGAAGCCGTCTCTCTCTCCTACTGGCTCACTCAGCGTCTGCACTCCCTGACAATCTCTAGCCCATAAACGGGCTGCAACGAGCCCTAGGAGGGGGAGGAGGAGGAGGAGGAGGAGAAGGAGGAGGAGGAGGAGGAAGAGGTGGTTGCCGCCTTGCAAAAAGGAGTGAAAGCTGAGCTTTTTTTACCAGGTGTAATCCTCTCATTTTCCTTCCCAGTTTTGCCTCTCTCTCCATTTCCGAGCTAAGAATACGTTTGAACAGACGAGTTTGACTGTGTGAAATGTTTATGATTCTACAAAAACTGCCAGGAGTCTTGACGTAGCGTTGAATGTATCTCTGCAGCCTTTTCTTCAATTGCTGCTGAACTCGAGAAGATTTTTCTCTCGAAGTTTTCTTCTGAGTGTTGGCGAACATGGCCGCGGGTCTTTTTGAATAATTGAAGGGCGCCAACTTTACTTTCCCCCTTCATGAGTGCCATCCCGCTCTGTGCTGGCTGTCAGCTGGCTCTGGAGCAGCCGGCCGGCCCGGCGTGCCTCGCCCGCATGCATACACTGTATGTAAGCCTATTAATGAGCTGTCAGGAGAAGGCCAGTGGCGAGACATTTCAGCTTATTACAGATAATGCCACGGATTCAGTTAAAAGTAATTATGATGATAATGTTGAGTCTAAGTCGGCGCGGCCATAAGAACAGATGGCAGATAATCAAGCTTCGTGCAGCGTCGTCAAACAGAGCGAGGGAGAAAGAAGCGCTCGGCCTCACGCTGAAATTTAATTTGCTGCCACTGTATCTGTAATAACCGGAGAAGTCTTTGAAGGGCACAGACTGACGGGCTCTTTCTCCGCCTGCCGCAGGAGGTATTTCTGTGCGTTTGTGACGTGGGCTCTGTTAAATATTTGAGCATCCAGATTGAGGCGGAGGGCGAGCTCCGCGCGTTTGTTTGCTCCGCCGCCGCTCCGACTCCCTCGACTCCCAGGCTGCGGTTTGCACAGGAAATCTGAGTGCACGACGGCCTCGGAATGGGGTCATTCTGGTCTGGCTCCGGGAGACGGTGGCCACCAACTCCATTCTTCTTCCAGCTCCTGATTCACAGAGCAGCTGTGAGCTTCTTCATCGTGAGGCTGGACGCTTTCAAACTGAGTGTTCAGTCGAGCGGAGCGGCAGCACGCAGCTCTGGAGTCAGTTACTCTGTTGATCAGTACATAAATGTGCACATTTATGGAGCTGAGAGCACAGACGTCTCACTTTACAGGACCTCTCGAAAACATGTTCTTAAATGCTGGAATCTGTATTCAGAATAGTTGAAGATGAAGGGATGCGGAGGTGCAGCTCTATACGTCTGACGTGTGTGTAGGTGGTTTGATAAGGATCTGAAGCACAGCCTCAGTGATTGACTCAATAATTTCCTCATTAGGAGGTTCGATGATGGAGCTGAGAGCAGGGGCTGAAAGGTTTGCTGACTGCGAAGTCTGAAGCATATGATTAACACCAATTTCACACTCGTCAAACCGCTCACTGAGCCGTCCTACTGTATTTATCCAGGTCCTTCTCTTTTTCTCGCACACCACGAGAAAGTTCACGAATCTCTGGATCCGCATCTGCAATTTAAAGTGCAGTCAAGAAAAAAACGCAGTGGAAACTGTGTGTTAGCGGCACATACAAATGAGCGAGACGCTGCCATTGAAGTCTCAGCCTCTCACTTTCAAGAGTCTTCTGATTATTGATCTTGACAGTTGAGGGAAAATTGCTGGATGCCAGTAGTGACAGCGGATCCCCAGGGCGGCTGGTGTCAGACACACACTGCACCTGAACTCCTGTCGAGGTGTTTGTGCATGTGTGTGTGTCAGTGTGTGTGTATGTGAAGCCCTGAAAAACTTATTTGAAACAGGAAAAGTGCTTTAAGATACAAAACCTGTCCCCGACTATAAATCACGCTGGAGGAAAACAGCTTGAGTTGTGCGGGATGGATAACAGTGATGGTGCTCGGGAGGAAACACTCAGAACGGTGTGTGTAAAGTGCTGCTTCAGGACGGGGAGACGCTAACGACCAGCTCTGTCTCAGTCGCTCACTGCAGGTGTGATGGGGGCTCTGCATGACGCAAACTGTGCTTCAGCTAAAGGTGCTAAAGCTCGACACAGAGGTGGAGGCAGTGGAGTCAGGCTCAGGTTCAGAGGTGACACAACAACATGTGGGCATAGTTAACGATAAACGACGCACAGTACAGTCTGTCAGCTGAAGGAGGAGAGCAGCTACTCACTGTCAGGTTGATGTTATTTGTTGCTCGAAATTTGCTTCGAAGAAAAGAGAAAAGATTGAAGCTGCGTCTCTAAAGAGAGCTCGTGTAGCGCAGGATTTATGGCTTCACTTAGGTCTCCTGTGATGTTGCCTCGCTGATTCTCCTCCTGCGTAAGTGGCTTTGGATCAAAGCATCAGCTTAATGACAAAATGTAAACATGTAGATTGAAGCTCTTTTTAGTGGAAAAAAACAAACAGAAGTAATTGTGAGTGTTTGAATCAGAGAAGATCCTGTAGCTTGCTTCAGTTCTTTTCATTCTCCCAAGAAATAAAACGCTGCTTAAAGATTGATTGAAGATAAAGATTGATTTTTGTTTGTATCAGCTGTTGATGACAATTCATAGGAAGAAAAAAGGCAAAACACAGAATAAATACCAGGAAATCAGGATTTTCCAAGAAAATTGCAGTCCATCGTACGGCATCGTCAGCGTAGTTTCAATCATGAGCATCAGGGTGAAAAGACGCTGATCACGCCTCCTATTATTCCTCTTTATTCCTCTTCTGTATTTTGGAGGGATTATATATCACTGCATAATGATATATCATCAACTGGACATTTCTCCAAGAATACAGTTTCATTTGCAAAAAACTGAAAGAAAATGGTCCCATAAGAAATAACTGGGAGCAAGAGAAGAAAACCAACTGTTTGGCACTATTACAATAGTGGAAAATTGCAAAAAATCACCACTGTTATTACAACTCCTCCCATTAGTAGTGGAGCAGGAGTACTAATTGAAGTTGTACCTATCCACATTTTTTGGACATTTGGACAGCGTCTCTGCTTCACTTGGACCAAGGAAGGAATAATTTCCTGGCTCTAGTTCTGACAAAGCGGCTGCAGCACATTCCCAAGCTTCAAAACAAACCAATTAAAGCTGCAGGAGAGACATCACAGCCACCGTCACGCTGGCTGATATCACTCGCTCTCTTTTTACAGGTACATCTAGAATCCATTAGAATCCTGCTGCAGCTTCCTGGTTCCCGTCTGAGGCTGCAGGATGATAATAATCTGTCTGCAGGCTGATGGATCTGAACACGGCCCGATCGTTTGCAGATAACGCTCAGCAGCAATGAATCTGAAGTCTGAGCATCAGCTCTTAGATCGTCTGTCCTCTGCTCTGCTGCGAGTTACCAGGAGAACTTTTCAATTAGTGAGGCAGAAAACAGCTTTGGTTCCTGGCTGGAATGGGTTCCTCCTGCAGCCCAGGGAGCGTTTGGTGCAGAGAGGAGCGGTGTGGACGAGGAGGTGGTGAGAGCGTCCCGTCCATCGCTGGTGGGTCGGGACGGGGAACAGTGGTGGGAGCGCTCGCTCTGACCGCTCCGTCCCTAACGGACACAACGGAGACGTCTCGTAGGTCGACTACAGAAGAAGCCGGCGAGCATGAGAAGATTATTAAACACACTTCAGTCTCCAGAGCTATAGCTACAGGCTGACGTCTATACTACTGCCAGTGTTGGGCTGAAGTGGACCCACAATGAAAAGCTGGGCTTTGTCGATTGAAGCATCACTACGTCCTCATTCAGGGATGCATTTCAGACAATGAAAGGCAGTTAGAAAATGTCTGAATGGTTCAGGTTGATTGGTCAATGAAGAACAGGACTGAGAGTCTGCAGCTGAAACTGCTGAAATGTCAGGGTCTCGGCTCCTGGTTCCTCCTCAGTCTCTGGATCCTCCTCAGGTTCCTCCTCTGTCTCCGGTTCCTCCTTAGGTTCCTCCTCAGTCTCTGGTTCCTCCTCAGTCTCTGGTTCCTCATCAGGTTCCTCCTCAGCCTCTGGTTCCTCCTCAGGTTCTTCCTCAGTCTCTGGTTCCTCCTCTGGTTCCTTCTCAGGTTCCTCCTCAGTCTCTGGTTCCTCCTCAGATTCTTTCTCAGCCTCTGGTTCCTCCTCAGGTTCTCCCTCAATCTCTGGTTCCTCCTCAGGTTCCTCCTCAGTCTCTGGTTCCTCCTCAGGTTCTTCCTCAATCTCTGGTTCCTTCTCAGGTTCCTCCTCAGTCTCTAGTTCCTCCTCTGGCTCCAACATATCAGGCTGAATGTGGACATATTGCTCCATAGCTGAATCAAAACTCCAGTAAATTTTTGATGAAAAAAAAAACCAATGTTCCATAGCTTCTCAGAAGAGGGATTTTGTAAATACTCCTCAAAATGATTGTCGGCCCCCTTTAAAGTGAGGGATTTTAGAGAAGTGACCCCTGAGAGCAGCGAGTGAATGATTGTTTCATAAATCAGCGAACTGTGCAGCCGGGCCAACAATAACCTGCTCCATCTATCACTGTACAATATTAAAAATGGCCTTTGCTTAAACAAACTGCATTAGTGTAACAGGCAGTGGGCTGCCTCCAGTCACAGGTCTGCACCAGAGGGAGGAAGGGTGACTCTGGACCGACACTGCCTCTCCGGCTGGTCTCCATCCTGTGTGGTGGTCATTCACAGCAGCACGTCACACACATCGCATTAAAGGCTTCACACTTGAAAAGGGAGTAAGATCTCTCCTCTTCCTCTCTAATGAAGACAGGCAGATGATCGGAGTCTCTCCTTCCTGCTTCCTGGCTTCTGAGAACAAAGCCAAAGAAGGTTCGGTGAGCCGTTCCCCCAAAGGCTGGGGGCTGATACGGCACATGATAAACACTGGAAATGACTCCAAAGCCCAGAGGAGAGCTAAAACAAAATGAGCTGACAATACTCATTTTCATGAGCCCCAAATTTAGATTGTTATGATTTCAGTAATGATTTTCCCTCAGCTGTGGGAAAGTAAGTAATTAAACCTAATGAGAGAAATTGTAAGAACTGAGAAAAGGCCTGCTCCCGGCCTGTTATTTAGCTTTAGACACAGGTGAATGCTTTGTTGTCTTGAGCATTTCTGTGCTAATGAGATAAACTGGCTCGATGCATTATCCACTTAAGTCTCTGCTCTGCCCAGATAAACTCCGCTTCGCACGCCACGCTTTTGACTAAATGCAAAATAAAACGTTTTCCTTTTTTTTAAAAGACGTATTTATTTATTTTTGGAGGGGGATCTGCAGCTGCCATTAGGCCTCTGCGCTCTCGTTACTGGTGTTTGTGTTTCCCGCTGCCTTGTGAGGAACGTCAGTGAAAAGCAATCAAAGTCCTGAACTAATAGGATCAAAATGGCGGCGCAGGCTACGCGCTGGATAAGAGCCGCGGATAATTGAGTTTGAGCGCAGGACGGGAGCCGGGTGAACGCTGCTGATCTGGCTATCTATTGATCAGCAGGCCTGAGCACCCGGCCACACGCAGCACTGAAGAGCAGCTCCGAGTGTGAGCGGAGAGTGAGGCCGGACGTATCCCTCCTCCACACTCTGCTCCCCCTGCAAAAAGTAGACCCGCACCTTTGTTCCCCCACTCATTATTTCTCAACAGTCAACAGAGGACATGCTGTTCCATACTGCTGGATGCTGGGGGTGGGGGGGTATTGTGTGTGTGTGTGTGTGTGTGTGTGTGTATGTGGGGGGGGTTGATGCTGGTTTTGTTTACTCATTTATTTATTTATATTTATTTTTGGCACTACATACGTAATGGCAGGTCCAGCGTTCTGCCATTCCCTTTCATGTGTGGTATTGTTGTTCACACAGACTGGCTGAGCCTCTTCACCCCCCGCACACACACACACACACACACACACACACACACGCACACACAGTCTCTCTCTCTCTCTGTCTCCATCCCTCCTCCTCCTCCTGTGCAGAGCAGGGAAGCCTAGAAACATGTGTTGTGGAGTAAGGTTACAGTCCTAGGCCTCACCCCGCTCCACACACACACACACACACACACACACACACACACACACACACACACACACACACACACACACACACACACACACACCAGAGCTCTCTCGCCTTCAGCACCATGTGGATGCATCTCAACGTGCTTCAGACCACGTTTTCCACTTTCTTACCGTCGGCCATTTGCATTCCTCTTTCTTCTGATCCATTTAAAGGAGACTTACAATGCTCGAATGGAATGTTATTATCTAAATAAATATTATCTAATGCTACTTCATAATCCTATCTTTTGGTGTGGGAATATTACACTGTTTTTGCATAGATTCATGCTGATCTGGCAACCACACGTCTGACCTGACTTCACATCACGTAGCCTGACCGATGGCAGGTGGAGGCAGGTTTTATATTTACAGCTCGTATTCATGTTGCGCTCTACGTCTGAAGCTGAAGTTCTTCTGATTCAATAGTTTTTCTCAGCTGCTTTTCAGAGTTTGAGGTATATGTACAAACTAGGTCCCGCTGTGCACCTCTGGCTCTGAACGGACTGTTGTTTTTCAGCAAAGCCAAGGTAAAAAGGTGTTTTTTATATATAGATATATATTCCAGGTTTCCTGTAAGTCCATTGACTCCGCTGGCTTTTTCCCCTCTCAGTCCGGCCTGCTTTTGTCTAGACAGCTGTGCACTGCTGGCGTCTTTGTGCTCTTATCTCATGCAAGCGGTGAAGGGGAGAGACCCCATATGTTACCAGCTGCTAGACACATTTGCTCTTTACTGTTAGTAACTGGACCTGCTGAGGAGGAGGAGGAGGAGGAGGAGGAGGCACGACCTCACTCCGACGTTGCTTTAACTGAATCGCCATCTGAGAAATTGCTTTTCGCTGCGGGTTACGTAACGTTTCCAAACTGCTTCCCGCCATTCAGAAGTGCACGCAACATATATGAGAGGAGAAGAAGAAGAAGAATTGCCTTCAACAGAACTGTCAGGATCACTGCTCTGTTTTCCATTGATTCATCGGCTGTTTTAAGCATCGCTTTCACTGCTATGCAGAAGGAGAACCCAGCCTGGAGCGTTGCTTCTACTTAAACCAGGGGCCATTGTTTGCAGAGGGAACCGGGCTCCATATATGGCTCAATGTGCCTGTTTGTGACAAAGAGGTGCAGCTGCAACCGCCACACTCCCCTTTTAAGAGGCTGCTTTACGGTCAAAGATTGTCCTGGTAATTTATGTCCACACGCAGGCGGCTCCAGAGGAGTATGAACCTGGGACCCGCGGGGCGGACGCGGCGTTCAATCCCAGTAATGAATTTAAGACCCTCCTCACGGCTGAGCCACAGGGAGCGCTGCATTAGTGTGCAGCGAGGTCAGGATCGGGTCTAAAACGGGTCAAAACCAAATCAGGATGGAGAGCGGAGCAGGGCAGAGCGGAGCAGACCTACTACATGAAATGTGTTTCTATTTAAGTGCACGAACAGTTGTTCACGGATCAGCATGTGCAGCTGTGCGCTCTCACATTCAGGCGATTCATTGAAAATCCTGATGGTTATTTTGAACAAGTGACGCCGTCTGCAGCTATCGCGGTTAAAATTAGCCAGCCCGGAGTCTGATAGTGTTTTCTGATCTGTCGGGATTCATGTGAAGAATGAACAAAAGATCTGTCAGAGCGAGAGCGTGAAGGTGGTTTGGAATAAAAGCAGCTTCTTTGGCAGGAAGTAGATGACACGCAGCATCCGTGTCTTCAGACGGGAGGCTCTGAGCCTCATCTCCACATCGCTGCTCGCTCCATCCTCTCACTCATTGCATCTCCTTTCGTAATCCCAGAAAAGCTTTAATTGGTGCGGTGTTATCCTAATTGATAGGACTGATGCCCAAAGCAACGTAAAATAAGAAAAAAATGAAATAAAGTCAGATTTAATAAGGATTAAAGGCTGGCGTATTTGTTGGCTCCGGGGAGAAGAGAATCATTTTTTTATTAGTTTCCATTTGTAGCAGCTTATTCAAGAATAAAATAGACCCGACAGTCTGACCAGACCCTGTCACCTGCTTTTAATGCATCATTTAATGGTTCCAATAAAAAAAAAACTGTGATGTTCCCAGTAATAAACACTGTGACCCCACCGGCCCTGAACTCCTATCAATAATTCAGCAGCAGAATGTGAGAATTAAAACTTCAGCCCGCTTGTTTCTAACGTCTCGGAGTCGTCTCTGTGTAGATTCTGATCTCTGAGCCCGTCACGTGGTTACAGCTGATACCAAAATGGCAGAGCAACATCTGTTTAGTGTTGAGCTATTTTTGGAGAGGTTTTCCCTCCTCTTCACCAGAGCAGCCTTTCAAGTGCACCCATTGGATTCCAGGCACCCAGCATCTATCTATCTATCTATCTATCTATCTATCTATCTATCTATCTATCTATCTATCTATCTATCTATCTATCTATCTATCTATCTATCTATCTATCTATCTATCTATCTATCTATCTATCTATCTATCTATCTATCTCTATCTATCTATCTATCTATCTATCTATCTATCTATCTATCTATCTATCTATCTATCTATCTATCTATCTATCTATCTATCTATCTATCTATCATCACAGTAATAAGTATGTTTTGTATTTTCTGAGAACAATTTGCCCCGTTCCTCCGTCTGGAACGAGACATTAAATATTCAGTGAGAGGGTCTGTGAAAGGCTAGGAGACAAACACAACAGAAATACATTTATAATTCAAGATATTAACTTGAAAACAAAACATTTTTCCTCTGAAAAGTCAGGCGATACTTCTGTCTATCCATATGTGTGTCTGACGCTCTGTCTGTCTGTCTCTCTGTCTCTCTATAAGCCTGTCTGTCTGTTTGAAGGGTTAGATGATTCTAGGTTGATGGTTCTATGATTCTGGGGTTGCAGGGTTAAGTGTGTGTGCTCGAACACTTTGATCTGAGTGTACAGAAGCTCCTCAGAGTGCAGGACAGGCCTCAGCCAAACAAATGAACACATATCTATTTATACATCGCTCAGCGGGCTTTTGTTGTTGTTGCTGTGCGGAGCAGGATTTACATCCTGTAATGATTTCCATGTGTATGGAGGACGCTGCAGCGCTGAATGCAGAATCCAGGACGGGGAGTGGAGGAGCTGCAGCCTGGAGGCTGAGGCTGAGGCTGGAGGCCTGGAGGCTGAGGCTGAGGCTGAGGCTGAGGCTGAGGCTGAGGCTGAGGTGCAGTAGAGAAGCCTCTGCTCCACTTGTGCAGCGTGGCTGTGAGCTGTGCTCAATAGAACCAGCTGAGGGCTGTGCTCTATAGAACCAGCCTAGAGCTGTGCTCTATAGAACCAGCCTAGAGCTGTGCTCTATAGAACCAGCTGAGGGCTGTGCTCTATAGAACCAGCTGAGGGCTGTGCTCTATAGAACCAGCCTAGAGCTGTGCTCTATAGAACCAGCCTAGAGCTGTGCTCTATAGAACCAGCCTAGAGCTGTGCTCTATAGAACCAGCTGTGGCTCTCAGTACCAGTTCTCTGCTAGGCTGCAGCCTCCGTCTGCTCCGGCCGAGCCCAGGCACTTCCATTCCACTTCCAGGAATGGGCCATTGTTTCCCGAGGTGTTGTCCATGCACCCTGCCCTCCTGCTCGCCTGCAGCTGCGTACTGTTAAGATGTCGCTGGTGCTCCAGACTCCGACAGCGGAGCTTTTTATGTTGTGAACGAACAGATGACACAACACAAATGAAATATCCGTCTGCTCCGGCAGACCTGTACACCCTAGAGTCTAGAGCTGGGGGTTGGGGTAGATGCGGGGGGTGTGTGGGGGGATGTGGGGGGGTCGGCTGCATACATTGATGTGGTTGCTGCTACCATTCCCATGTGCTGTGCAGCGCTGGAGCTGTCGTGTGCTCGGCCATGCATCCATCCCCGTCCATCACACAGACAGGCAGACAGACAGGCAGTCTACTCCACGCTAATGAAACCGCCACCTTTCCTCTCTGAGCATTGTTCGAATCCACAGTTAAAGACATTTTTGATTTATTGCATTATTCAAGGTCCCTGTCTAGGCAAGGATGGAATTTGATTTTAGAAATTTCTAGGTCTGGATGTAACGAGGGAAAACACATTAAAGTGTCTTTCTCACTCTTCATCTTCTCAACCTGCTTGTCTGCAACAAAATTCTGAATTCTTCAAAAACTGTGTGAGAGACGCAGTCTGATTTACATAGTGAATGACTAAATACATCATTCCTGTCACTGCAGATGTTGAATTTATGGCCTCATATCAAGGACCTGATGCATTGACCTGCTTTAGCGTTTCAGGGTTTGGTGTTAATTGATCTGTATGAGCCACAGTCCTCGGCTACAACCTGCTGACGGACAGAAACAATTTATTTACAGAATAAACATCACAGTGTTTGCACTCTGGTGTCAAATGTGGAGAAGCCTGGAAATTTGATTCTGGAAAAAAGCGGATGGAATCTGGAAGGGGAAAATGTGTGGGAACGGTGATTGTTGCTTATTTTGAAGTTCCAGTCGTGAGGTATGCATCAAAGTGCGAGAGCGGACACACAAACAGCCAGATCAGACGGGCTGGGAACAATTATAAACCACTTCATCCGAAGGTAAACCTGACAAGTCAGCACGCACACGTAAGCTGGGCTGGAATGCCTCCTGACAGAGGTCAAGCAGAGTTGAACGTGGTCTACGGAGGGAAAGTTTGGGCGGTCAACCTTGATCTTCTCTGAGTCCGACCTGTTAATCGTCCCTGACGTGGTCCGAGCAGAACGAAGGGGTTAAAGATGGAGTATTTTCACTCTCTCATTCACAATCGAAGAAGCCGGGCAGACTCAGCAAATATCATGGCAGACTAAGCAAATAAGCATCCTCGGCCCCCTGACCCCTCCTGATTTGCTCTGAGCCTCTCTCTCTTTGACTGATAAAGTATTTATGGGGCATTGGATTTCTCAACCCCTCCATCCGCCCCCGCTCGGGCCGGCCTGATAGCCGGTGTGTGGCCCTGCTGGGCCACGGCCGAGAGAAGAGGACGAGAAGTCAGGAAATAATGGATGGAAATAGACATGAGGAAAGGGGGTTGGTTCTTGCTCCTTTGGAAGCGCTTGGAAAATTATTGGTTGCTTCCTAACCTCTGTCTAGACAGAGTTAGCAGTTCTGGAGTGTCATCTGGAATATATGGCTGCGCCGCACAGGATCTAATTGGAGTTTTAATGCACTGCAAAATATATTTAAAGATGTGTTCGCTTGATTGAGAAAAATGCCTTCGCAGCGGCTCATTCCTGATGAACTGGATCATAGGTTTCCATGTGGAAATCTGTGAGGAAGCCGGAATATTTTTAGCTTCCATACACAGGGGAGTCTGACTCGTGAATTATTCATGTTGGAAATCGGTGCCTTGCGCTGTGTGTTATCTTAAACTGTTTAGTTAAAAAATAGATTCAAAGTCCAAGTCGCAGCAATGTAACCGTAATCTCCGTGTCGACTTCAGAGGAGAAAGCGTTCCGTTAGAGAAGAGTCCCCGAGGCGCGCTCCCCCAGTCCTCCTCGTCTGGATGAAACAATAACACATCAGGACACCCGAGCAGCCAGCAAAGTTCCCATGGCCGATCGCACTTGTCACACTTAACCTCATTGTCCCGACAAATTTTCCTGCCAGAGCATTGTCGAACATCATGTGAAAGCTTCCCGTGCTCTGAACATTCCTGCCGGGTGCTTGTGTCCAGCCGTAGGATGCGGTGTGCGGGGCGAGAGCTCCCCGGGAGCTCCTGGGACTGGAGGTTGTCTGGAGGTCAGAGCAGGAACCTGTGGAGCTGCAAGGCGCCAAGCGGCTCTGGGAAAGTGCTACAATAGAGGCCTCGGTCATTCTGCAGGCAGGACAATGGCCCTGATTGTCATGTGACCTTTGACCCGTGGTTCATATAGCAGCAAAGCTGTTGGAGCCAGAAAGGAGTTGAGTGGATGCCATTTATCAGGCATCGAGCCACATTCTGGTTTGAGCTGCTGTAGCAGCAGAAACAGGGCCACGCATCCTTCCTTCTCCTCTCAGCCACTGCTCACTCTGCTCTCACACTCGTCCTTCACTGCTGCTCCCTCGTCTCTTGGTAGGCTGAGGACTGAGGAGCTGTAGGTAGTGGAGCTGCTAGGATAGCAGGAAAGTCAGCACCTCCTCATCACACTCGATGTGAGACTGTCCTGACCAATCAGGAGCCACCACGTCATGTTTTAGCATCAGTCGACTGGAACCTGGAGCAGAGTAAAACAAGTGGAGCTGGAACTGTGTGGCAGGGCATATTATCATTATTGTTATTATTATTATTATTATTATTATTATGGTCTCTGTGCAGCTTGACTAGTTTCTCCTAGCTATGTCACGTTGGACTGAAGCTACAGGAATAAATGTAAAGATATTAGCCTGTTGTGATGCTATGAACATGTGTGCACATGTAATCTGTGTGTTTACAGGAATTTGTACATTTTTTATGACTTAGCACCTCTGAAACTATCTGTGTATTTTCTGCTTTGAAGCCACAGCCAGGGGTCCCACGTTACATCATAAGGAGACAACAGGGCGACAGGTCAAACACACAGGTCAGGTTTAGGTGGTGTGTTGTGATGAGTCCTGATGAATGAGCTGAGCGGTCAGAGCTGGGACTCATGGACGGCCTGGGCCACGGTCAGAGGAGCTCTGCAGCGTCACTGAGCATGTGCAGACCACCCAGACGGGCTGGACGGCGCTTTGACCGGCAGCTGGACGCTCGCTGGAGGAGCACGTGCCTGTCGGGGGACGCTCTGGTGACTGGGAACCGGCTGCAGACCTGTCAAGGCCCGTTTCTGTTTCATTGAAGTTGATTAGCGTAGCCCGGTTCTTTCCCCCGTTAAGTGCTGTCTGTCTGAGCAGCTGCGCAGGCCGAGCAGAGCAGGTAAACCAGCGCGGACACCTGAGACTCCGGCTGTCCTTCCTCATGCGTCACCATGTGAAGGCCAGGGCTGCGAGCAGCATATAAAACGTCTCGGTTCAGAGCGCCTTAAGCAGGGATGAACTCGGGGTTCTCGGGCACCGTTCCCAGATCAACAGGGCATGTGGAGAAACAGGGAATAACAGCCAGCATCGAATATCCAGAACATCCAACTGCTACACCAGTGCTGAGACGACGACTCCGAGAAAACAACCGGGCTCCAAAGTAAACCTGAGATCCATCTCTGCTGGGGTGAAGCTCGCTTCGTGCCAGTGCTCGCTGTTTTATTCTCTGCCTCTTAGTGCAAATACATCACCGCTTTCATCCTTTACAGCATTGTGAACCTAAGTGGCTGCTCATTGGTTGTGAAATTTATCTTGCTTTAGCAGGTGGTGAAGGGAATCCGCACGAGGACGACTGAGCCTATAGCGAATTCTTCACAGCCACCTTTTAAAATGGCAATCACATCGTGTTGGTTTTGTTTCTCCCTTTGTTTTATACTCGAGAGGTAAATAAACCCGTACGGCTGATTAGGGCCTGTGTGTGTTTACCCGCAGCCTCTGGCTGTCTGTTGTACATTTGACATACGTAATTATGAGCCTAACTGTTCCTGAGATAGAGCCTGTGACGGGACGAGTCTATCCCCCTGATGGATGACCTATTCTGTAATACCCTCGCCAAACTCCGCATTAAGTGATTCTCTGGCCCAGTGGAACTCTTGTTAACTGTCATCAGCAATCATAATTGTAAACATCAGAGCTAATTGGGCGTGCAGTGACCTTTCCATCAAGTGGGTGTGTTGAAGCAAAGGGACGACACTTTCTCACTTCTCAAATCTTCACATTTGGACCCTTTGGCAGCGCATTAAAGGGATCAAGGTAACTCTGCAAAGTGAAAATGTGTTCATATATGCATGATGTGAGGACCACTGTGGTGTGAGTCTGCTGCTGTATGCTTGACGGTGGCGACTGATCCCTCAGACGCTAGAGACTGTCACGTGGTCTCCATGAGCGAGCGGCCGCCATGGCTCGTCTCCAGGCCAGAATCCTCTGCTGCACATTCTTCTGTGACTGAGGCTGGAGTCAGCGAAAAGAGAGGAACAGCAAACAAGACCAACTCTGTTTACTGTGTGGGGCAGAGGGAGAGGAGCGGATCAGGGTGGGCTGTGCTAAACAGGCCATAGATTTGATTGGTTTGTTTATCCCAACTTAGCATAAAGACTGAAAGCGCAGGGAAACTGTGAGTCTTGTTCTGTCAAATTACACTCTACAGATCTGTGTTTACCAGCCTGTACGTTTCTATTTATCTTTTCCTGTGGGCAGGGAGCACTTAGCACCAGGGCCCATGCACAGAGCAGCTGTTCATTTGTACAAATAAGAGCGATTCTGTGGCATTTCAGTCAGCGGCTCTGTAACGTAGACTTCTCTAAGATAGATCTGAGCTCTCAGAGCAGACCCGCCCACGCTCGGCCAGTCACCAGCCTGCGTCCCACCTGTTGGTCCAGCGGCTGCTCCGGGCTCCGCATCGCTTCACGTACATGAGGCGAATAAGAATCCAGGTTTAATACTCCAACATGCTGAGCAGCAGCAAATCAGCAGCCATCAACGTCAGGCCAGACATCCAGTTGATATATCTGCTCTGACAGGACAGTTCTTTCCGGCCAAGTGTTGGGATTCATCCTGCCCGCTCTCTGGAAGTGATGCCGTTTGTCCACAGTTCACTTCTCCCCAGTTAATGGGTGATTAGGTTGGCACAGGAGACGCCATGACTGATGAGGCTGCATGACTGAACTGCCAAGTACAGTGAGAACTGGCTGGTTCTGCCTGGGAGAGCTGGTCCCGCACAAGCATGGTCTCCTGGGCTCACAGATGAGGAGAGGCAATCAAACAACAAACAGAAAACAACAACCTGTTATAGGTTTGACGAGCAGGGCAAAGGTTGGTTAGTTATTTAGTCTTTCATTCCTTGTCCTCCTGACTAGAGCTTAAACTCTGTATCGTATCAGATGTGCTTCAGATGCACTTTGGGCTGCAACCAACTTCACTTCTATTTTCTAGATGGATTTGTTGTTTTATTTTGTTAAAAACATACAAACAGAAATTTGTTAATGCCTGTTTCATAAAAACCTTTTGGTCCTCATTAAATTCTCTGTCACAGAGATTAGAACAGAAAAAAAAGTAAATCGGAAAATTTAAGAAACTGAAATCAGGTTTCGACTCAAAGAATGTTCAAATGCTTTAATCATCTGATGGATTATTAGAAGTTAGTTGTGATTTTACTTTCTTTTCTGTTTGTCTGGCGTACGCAGCTTCAGCTTCTTGAACTCAAACGGCTGGAGACCAATCTGCCAGGTTTGCATCATGTGGTCGAGAAACATTTTAAAAAGAGGAGATTTCAATCAGACTTTAATATGTCACATCTAATCAGAGAGATATTGTGATGATGAAGACCTATTTAAAACAGTTAGTTTTCCATCATGAAGGTTTCTTGGTTTCATCTGCACAAAAGAGGAACAAACATCGTCAGCCACAGGTTGCTGTTAACTCAGCGATCGATGCTCTCGGTCTTTATTGCTTCTCTGAGGTCTGTTGAACGTTCTCTCTCCAGTGTGAGTTAGATTAATGACTGAATGTAAATGTTGTTTTGCTCGTTCAGTCTTGTAACAGATGTTATGATAAAGATTGTGTAGCTGCACTATTATGTGCTGTCAGACAGCAGTCGATAGAGCAGAGTGTGACTAGCTAGGTAGTGATGCTATTAATCCGCCGCCTCCTCCACCACCGGCTCTGTGCGGAGCAGCTTTCAGGCTGCCTCCATCTCCTCCCTTTGTAACTCCTCTCGTTCATTGTGAGGAGCTAATCTGGCTGGGAGACGCTGAGCAGATGTTAAGTTGAGTCGAGTGAAGGAGAACGAGTGGATTCAGGCACAGCGTCACCCCGTAAGTGACACGCCGCGGCCCCTCTCTGTGTTGAAGCGCTGATGGGATAAACTGATGAAGATTATACAATCTGCAGTCGTCTGGTGAAAGGAGTCGGCGGATGTGCGCAGCCACCTCGCTCATAATCCTCCCGACCGTGTGGGGAATTTACACAGTTTTGCTCAAATTGAGGCAGATGAGGTGCAGGTGTTCGCTTCAGCCCTCGAACGTGCCTATTAAAGATTTTGTGCAACTGACTCTCCATTGAAAGTAGAGTGAATCAGTATTATTGCTCCGGCGTAATATATAAATCATGACGGATTACTTTGCCATTTAAATCCTCCTGCAGCTCGAGATCTTGCGATAAATTGCAAATGAGTCTTCCAGAAGTACAGAATCCTCTCTCTTCATTTCTTTAGGAAGTCATCTCAATTCATTCTCACATCCTGATGTTTGTTTACGACCCACCTCGTCCACATATTCTCAGCTCAGCGGTGAAACTAATAAGAATATAAATCCTGCAAAAGAAGAAAAGAGAAACGCCTAAATGTCCATCTAAAGACAGTAAAGCTTCCAGCCTGCGAGAGCGGTTGTTCTCAGACTGACCTCAGATCTGTTGCGTTCAATTCCAGCATGTGCAGGTTTATATCTTTAAGTATTTAAATCTGAAAACCAGGCTTGACTTTGATGTTAAAAGGCAGCAATTGAACCCTTGAACCGTGCTACCTCGCTACCACATTCCTAATCTAATTCCAGAAGATCCACAGGGGAGTGTTTCCCCGCAGAGGCCACCGCTCAGCCCCGCCGCAGCCGGCCAGGCTGCACAACAATATGTGTGTTTGTGCGTGTGCCAGCTGCCACGGAACTGCTCAACACGCACCCTCAATCCCCCCGAAACCCGCCCGACATGCACTGCAGATATTAGGCAAAATCAATAGCCCACTTCAAAGCCAGCGTCATTCAGCACAATATTTGCAGCGGCCTGCCACACTGGGAGGATATTAAGTGGTTTCAGTGGATGCATTCCTCAGATCAAAAACAACAGATGAGGCAGATAACCTGAGATCCAACCTGAACCAAGACAACTTTGCTTTGCATGGGAACGTTGTGCAACAGCAGCCCGGCCAGGCTGCAGCTCTGAGGACGCTGCCCTCTGCTTCCACAATGGAAAACACGTGTTTGTTCCTCAGGTTGTTGGGTAGCAGTCCAGCGCTGGTCAGACATACCACAGATAGAAGCCTCCTTCATTAATGCAGGTTTATATCCAAAATTCACAATAAATGTATGTTTTTCATTTCATTTTTTATTTGTTTGCACAGTCTCTGGTTCCTCCTCAGGTTCTAGCTCCAACATATCACGCTGTATAAGTTGGAACATAGTGAATGAGAGCCAGCTGAGGAGCTTCAGTAGAATAGAACAATCTGCCTTTAATTGTCCCACGATGGGGAGATTTCAATAAGCTCCGCTGGTTAGGTGGAAGTCACGCTGAGTCACATACTCATTCATGTGATTGGCAGGTGAGACTACCAATCAGGGCGTGGTTGCCAGATAAGCCTGAAAGCATTCAGATCTGAGCAACTGAAAGAGAAAGAAACAGGATTGTTAAAGAGTTTTAAAACCGACTCCAAGACGTTTCTAATGAAACCAGCCTCCCATAGCTTCTATGTTAACTCCATTCAGCATCCTGCAGCCCAGCTAACAGCTCCTTCACTAAGGTGCAGCATTTAGATGGGACGCTGTTGTTGTTGTTGCTTCAGGGGTGTGGTCCAGATCACTCTGATCTCCATCACTCTTCCTCTGTAATTAGGAGATAACTTTGTTGAGCCGCTGCCATCTCCTTCATTACCCCTCGGCATGACAAAAACCTCCAAATACACACAAGAAATTAAAAAATCCTCCCGAGCAGATTGGACCGGAATGAAGCGACACTTCAGCACTCGTCATTGTCGCCTTTTTCCCAGCGCGGCCCCCAGGATGAAATGTCAGCCTCACTAATCATTTTATCCTGAGAAACTGGCTGAACGCCTCTCCGTGCCCTCGCCTCGTGTCCTCGTCCCTGCGGCTCCTCCAGCTTCGCGACCTTCTGTCACGCTACGAGCGGCTCGCTGTTTTACAGCGTTTAAACACACGTTTGGTCCTGACACAGTGCGTTTATTTCAGCAGCTTCACGGCTCTTTTGTTTTACTTCACCACTTGACTTTTACATTTTGCTGATTTTTGATGTAAAGTTGGTGTGAGCTGCTCTGCTTTGTGTGAGGTTGATTAAAAAGGAACGATACTTGTGGTCAGTGGACTGAAGGAGAGCTAATTGAATTGTTATTTTATGTGTATTTTCTTAATGATAATCCTGGTGACAGTCCTGACACAGCTTCTCTTTGAACACTAAAACCAAAGTTCTTGATTTGAACAATTTTTTCTTCTTGTCTTTCAGCACAAACCAGCACAAAAACCTGCACATACGAAATAAGATCAAGAAATGTTATTTGTAACAGGCTCAACAGATGCTTATGTGAGCAAATGTATGAAAATGACAATATGAAAAAAAAACAAGAAATAATATGGAAAAGAAAGACCAGAATAAGCCAGTCTGAACAGATGGGCTTTTATAAGGGATTTGAAGGTCTGTTCAGTCTGGATGTGTTGGGGGGTCAGTTCCAGTGGGTGGAGGTTGTAGTGGGAAATGATGATGGTTGTTTACTGGTTTTACTCAACTTTTCTCCTGGTAGTAAAAACAAATGTCACATGACCAGAGTGTAGACTCAGTATTGTCAGCATGAAGCCAGCCAGGATGTGAGACAGGTGAACACATTTAGGAAGCAGCTCATTGATTCTGGGATAAATGAAGGCAGAACGGAGCGTTTTGCAGGCTGACCTTGAGCAGCTGTCTGTGGCCGCCTGGTGCCAGACGCTCCTGCAGCTGCATCCTCTTCGTCAGGACCGTGATGAAGGTTGTTCCTCACTGCAGGCTCCACACACACACACACACACTCACACACACTGTGGCCCTATACTGTTGGTGACCTGCAGCATCTCTGGCTTGTCTGTTCAGATCAACGCTCAGCCGCTTGTTGCTCCATAATCACAGTTGAGCTTTGTGAATCCTCACAAGTACATGTATGTGTGTATGTTAAAGTATCACTCTGATATCATGTCATATTAATGTCTGAGGCTGCACACTGTCATGTGTTTGACCTTCTCTCCTTACTCATTCTTGTGGGATCGTCCACAGGTTTAAAAATCTCATCTTCTTCATCTTCCCATGATCTCTTTCATCACACACACACAGATACACACTCACACACATACACACACACACATGCACATATTCTCAGCGCAATGGTGGGTGGGTGGGGCCTGCAGATCTGGAGCAGCCTTCGGCCAATCAGAATGCTTGTAACATCCCAAAAATATTTACCAGAAAAAAGGCCCAAGTCAAGTCAATTCTCTGCAAGATTTGCACAAGTCCCTTCATTTATTATGTTGTTATTGTCATTATGTCTCATTTTTGGAATCTTGTTCACACATCTGGTGGAAGTTACCGTGAACGTATAAAAGTCGAGAGAAGTATTTTTCCTTCTCTTTTTTCAAAAGCCTGATGAAATGATTTGGCAGTTATGCTATTAGACTGATGGTTTGATGATGGTAGATGTACAGCTGTATACTTGAGGCAGTCTGGGATTCTGATTCACAGTTCCTGTGAAACGTTCCAGATATATGTGGAGTGTTTAATGAGACAGATTCTCCTTGTTTCTTTCTACCCAGTAATGAGCAGTGATCCATGTAACGTGACGTTATTGTTGGTCTGTGATCTCTGTGATTGTGGTGCAGACACCGTCGTGTAGTTTTCCACATAAAGACCTGGCGGAGGTCACGGCTCCAGGCACAAGGACGCATTAGCACATTTCTCAGTGTCGGGTCTGACCCGCGGGTTGATTACAATCTGTAAATCTAAACGCTGCTCCACCTCCTGCAGCTCTGTGCCCACCAGCTCCTCCACCACCCACCCAGCCGCCCATTCACCCCGCCTATCTGTGCATCTGCCCCGACCCAGCAGGGAGGGGCGGGGGGGCGGGGGGCAACCCTCTCTGAGGCCTTCTTTTGGCATTGGGTGAGGCTGAAAGACTCATTTGCATGTTACGTCCCTCCTTTTCAGAGCGGGCCGCTCTGATTTATGACGAGCCTATAAAAAGCACGACTGTCAGGACGGAGGCGGCCTGACAGATGCAAATAGTTTCCAGGATTTATTGACGAAACCTCCGTTTTACAATGGAGTGGCAGGAGGCGTTGAGAGGCGTCCTCTACTTTCCCTCCTTTTTTCAGGTTTGTTTTTCTGTTTGAGTTTGTAAAGCTGAAGCATTAGCGGTTAATAATTAACATTCCTGTCGATTCCTCTCTGAATCACACAGACTCTGGTTCCCGTTTGTTGTTTTTTCATCCCTGATAAATAAGAGTTTCTGTAAATTTTACAGTGTAGCAGCTATGATGCCCTGATGATGAATCTGTCTGGCTGAATTATTTATTTCCTGGTGGTTTGTTGTTTGCCACTTTGGATGGCAGCGTGATTGCGAGCGTTTCAGCAACATTTGGTCTGATGGAGAGGAGGAGGAGGAGGAGGAGGGGGAGGAAGAGGAGGGGGGAGGAGGAGGGAAGCAGAAGGAGGAGGGGGAGAAGGGGGAGGAGGAGGGGAGCAGGAGGAGGAGGAGGGGAAGAAGGGGGAGGAGGAGGGGAGGAAGAGGAGGGGGAAGAAGAGGAGGTTGGAGGAGGAGGGGAGCGGGGGGGAGGAAGAGGAGGGGGAGGAGGAGGGGAAGGAGGGGAAGGAAGAGGGGTGGAAAAGGTGGAGGGGAACAGGGGGAGCAGGAGGAGGAAGTGGAGGAGGAAGATAAGGAGCAGGGGGAGCAGGGGCAGCAGGAGAAGGAGGAGGAGGTACAGTAGTAGGAAGAGGAGGAGGAGGAGGTACAGCAGGGGGTGGAGCAGGAGGAAGAGGAGGAGGAGCAGGGGGAGCAGGGGCAGCAGGAGGAGGAGGAGGAGGAGGAGGTACAGCAGGGGGTGGAGCAGGAGGAAGAGGAGGAGGAGCAGGGGGAGCAGGGGCAGCAGGAGGAGGAGGAGGTACAGCAGGAGGAGGAGGAGGAGGGCTGGGATGAAGGATGGCAGCGGTCAGCAGTGAGCTCACAGCTGCTTTGCTCGGTGATGAAGAACAATGAGGCAGAGTTGAGATCAGCAGCTGTGACGTGTCTCCTCGTCCCTCCAGCTCCCTGCGTTCAGAAACATGAGGAGCACAGGAAGCTCTGCTCAGGCTGCAAGACGCTCTCTAGTCATCCTCTGATTGATCGGTTGCTTCATCATACGTTAATATCAATATATATATAATATATAATATATATATATATATATATATATATTATATTATATATATATAATATATATATATATATATATATATACATATATATCAATATCATCTATATCATATATATCAATATCATCTATATCATCAATACGTTAAAATTGGAGCCGATTTAACGTCTATCATCGCCTTTGCATGCGTGCTTTTATTTTGTTGTCCTCCATGCTCTTATTTTGTTAAGTGGCTCCTTCAGTGTCATTCAAATACATGCAAAGCATTAAATGAGAGTAAATGATCAATAAATAAAGTTCTAATTGTTGTTTTTATCATTTTATTAGTTGATAAATGAGTTGATTGATGAGCTGTTGCAGCTCTCATTGATGCTCCCCAAAGAAATCAGAAAATATTCACATTTCAGAAGCTGAGATCAGAGAAAAAAAATACAGGAAGAGAAAAAGAAAATAAATGATGAATAAAGTAAACAAATACAGATGGTTTATCAGTTAATTAAAGTATGAAAATGAAGGAATGAATCTATGGTCTGCAGCTCTAACAGATGACTGATGCTAACAGTGCTAACCTGTAGCCCAGGTCTCTGAGCTGCAGCCCCCCCCCCCTCCCCGTCTGTACGCAGCCATGTGAACAGCCACTGTTTGCTTATCGTTCACATCTTGTTTCTTCTCGTTGATGCTTTAATATCACATCAGCTCCGGCTCTGACGCCGGAGACGGCCCCGCTGCGGGATTAATCACGGATTATCTTATCTCCAAAGAACAATAAATTCCCAGCCTCGGCAGGTTTTATTTGTGGCAGACAGAAACCGTACCCCGGAGAGAAGCGGCGGAGGTTCCACATCAGCGTGGAAATGAGCAGCGTGGTGTTTGACACTGGAGCGGCCGGTCCTCAGCCCTGCTCTCATCTCCTCCAGTGCTGATGAACATGGCATGGCGCTCCCAGGCCTGGTCTGGTTCCACATGCTTCTCATTGTGTTCTCACTGGCTGCAACATGTCAGGATGGATAGTGAAGGAGAACAAGCTGAGGACAAGGCCGTAGAGTCATGGACAGTGATGTTAGATGATGGCAGGTGAACAGAGTGAAGCCTACACGTGGTTGCCAGATCAGCAACCCAACAGGATGGTTAACATCTAACCTTAGATGGTTAACATCTAAGGTTTAGACATGGTTGAGTAGAACATTCAACCGTTCTCCGTCTCCTTTTAGATGCACATGTGCAGACCCAACAGTGTGGACGTGACCCTGGTTTGTAATTTCACTAATGTACCGTCTCTCTCTGTTTCTCTCTCTCTCTCCTCTCGCCCTCCTTCCTCCTTGACCTGGAACGCCCTCCTCCATCTGTCACGTTCAGGTAAGAGAACTTCATCATTGTCTTTCCCAAAACAAACTTTCCAGGGAGCTTCTGTCGGAGCTGGTCAGACAGGTCCGCTGGCGGCTCCGAGATGTCCTTGGGCGCCCGTCGAGTGCTCCCTGAATATCAGTGAGGGGAGAGCTGAGCAGAGGGGCGATCTCTGCTCCCAGATCAGCCTGCACAGCTCCTCGACACAGGTTCAGAGGGGCAGAACACGTCTTCATCCCCGCAGCTCGCTGGGAATTGATGATGTTCAAAGGAGGCCTAGTTTAGCTGCTCCGACCGTTTTTAGTAAAGAGGAGATATTTATCCTCCACCGCTATTTCTGAAATGCCACTATTTGCCTGTGGGAGTGGAGAGCAGGTGTTTTTCTATCTCCTGTCTTTTTTTCCGTGATAAGCAGGAGCTGTAATGGTGGCGGGTTGCTGGGCTCTGGCAGTAATGTGTGTTTACCCTTGAACGGCTGTCGTTAGGTGAAAGCCGTCAGGCCACGGGAGACGACTCACGCTGTCTTTGTCTGATGCTTCCGCTGAAAAATAAGCTAAATGGGTTTTAAAATGTCTGTAAAAGAAGAGAGGAGCCCTGCGCTCTGAGCACATTTCACCCTCTCAACCCCATCTGCCTCCATCCCCCATTGAAGTCGACACTTCATCGTGATAATTTCCTTTAGAAATCTGAAAAACTTTCACTGAGACCCAGCAGAATGGAAAGTGTGAAGCTGGGGTGTCAAATTCAGATCAGTATCCGTGCCGGCCTGTTCCGTTACTCTCCGTAATAATGTTTTTTTTCTTTATCTGTGATTCTTACACACCTGCAGATCTGCTGCATTAATGCACAAGTTCTGCATTTGTCGACCCTGAGAGATAAAAGCAGTGGTAGCGAGACTCTGCTCCAGTCTGAACGAGCCACAGGCCTGTGATTAAAGAGATGTCCGAGCGCTCACAAAATGTATTCCATTCACAACATTTCCATTTCAGCGTAACTGCCGGCTCCTGCGCTATTTTAGGACAGTTAAATGGGAAATGAAACCAGAGTTTAAATAACTTGGACTTGAAATAAATCCGATTCAGACAAGTTTTCTTTTTTTGTTAGGTTTTATTTTCTTCACATGGTCGGATGCGAGCGTTTGAGCGTGTCTAGGAAAAGGGTTAGAAAAGGAGGTGAGAGAGAGAGAGAGAGAGAGAGAGAGAGAGAGAGTATGTATGGCCTTGCATGACCCAGTTGTTTGTCCTCCTTTCCAATCCTCAAAAGGTTAGATTGAAATTCTGGTTCGGTTTGCTTTTGGCTGAAGGCGAGCGAGGACTCATTGTCTCTGGTCGAACAGGCCGGGTGCAAGGCCGGCTTTAATAATCCTGCAGCACAGACAGGGGGAGGATCGAACCGCAGCACATCCACCTCCACCTGCATCTGACACGCACACGCACACACACACACACACACACACACACACACACACACACACACACACACACACACATGGCAGTGTCAATGTCACGTCTGTTATTTCACAATCTGCAATGTTTTGGAATTATCGTCACGATAATCACCTCGTGTTCTGGTTTAATGAATCCCTCCGGTAGGCAAACAGCTCGCCTCTTTAACATCTCCAATATTCAAGCGTGTGTGTGTGTGTTTGTGTGTGTGTGAGTGTGTGTGTGTGTGTGTGTGTGTGAGTGTGTGTTTGAGGATGGAGGTGTAAAGTGGAGCTTTGCGAGGCTGAGTCTCTGTCACAGAAGGTGAAGGAGGAGGGAGCAGGTTAGAGGACATGTTTAATGCAAATATCTCTCTCCCCGTCTCCGGCTCCGCTGCTGCAGGAACAATGGGCTGGATTCTGTTTGACATGGATGAGTGGTACGCTCCCTCTCTCCCTCTCTCCTCTCTCTCTCTCTCTCTCTCCCTGTCTTCCTTCCTTCCTCTGAATATATTTCACAGCTGTCCAACAGGGCTGAAGGGAACTTACTTCAAATATTAACAGTCTGTAGCTGTTCCTTTTGTGGCAAACTGTTCCAAAGCCACAGAGGCTTAGAGGACAAGATAGAAATGCAACCCGAAGACGAGCTAATACAGATTTGGTAATGAGGGGAGGAGGAGGAGGAGGAAGAGTGCATTAATGCCAGATCGGTGTCACAGTGGAAGGAGTGGAACAGGATGGCATTTCATGGCTATCACTTGGACGTGTTGGAGTGTTTCAGGGGCTGGGACTCCTCCAGGTGCCAGACAGATGGCTGCTTCTGTTTAAAGCTGACACGATGTGACCCTGGAGGTGCATAGACCATATTCATAGATGTGTCAGAGGGATATTTACTCTTTATACCCTTTAAAAAAATGAGCAAAGCCGGTTATGAAGAGCTTTGTTCCCCATAAATCTGCCAGATGAGGAAACTGGAAGAGGCACGGCTTCTCTCTTCAAACAGGGTCCGCGCTCATCCTGGATTCAGGTTTCTGGAGCTCTGTGCACCCCAAGCATGAGCAGCGAGTCTGGACCAATCAAGCAGGATGCCAGGACCTGAGGAGAGCTGAGCATGTTGCGCGATTGTTTACCAGGGCAGGTCTGGCCTCAGCAGCTTGGAGCCCACTTCAGTAGATTGAGGTCTTTTGATGTCCACCTCTCACAGTGTTCTAGTGATGTGAAAATCCAAGACGAGGCCTCTCATCAACACTGGAGGCAAACAGGCAGAGCATCGCCGCAGGTTACCATCAAACATAGCCTGATGAGTACTTCCTTATAGGGTTAAAAACCTTAAAAGTTTGGAAGCAAACACGTCTCAACCTCTTTCTAGCCGCCGTTTCCTCTGGATTCTTCTCTGGAGAACGCAGTCCTTCATACAGAGCTCTGATCTAGGGAGGAAATGGGAGGATAGTTAGCTGGAGATGCTTCTCCTTATCCCTCTTCACTCGTACCATTTTTGGAAGTTTACTGTAACACAACACAGAACCCAGATAAGTCACATATCACAGTAAGCGGCTCTGTCAGACTTCTCTACAGAAGATTAATTTTCTATGACGTAATTCAACGTAAATCTGACAAATAGCCTTCCATTAGCAGTAATAGTCTCTTTTTATTCATTTTTTGGAACCTAGCCTCACCACTCTCAAAAATTATGTGTTTTTTGTTTGGGACCTTTCTTCCATTGTAACAGGAAGTTCAATTTACGTGATTATGCCCATTATCTTTCGTTCTTTCATCCAGACACTCTTAAGTCTCCTCCTCAAGGTTGAAAAGGAAAAAAGAGCTCTTGTTAGTTACAGTTTTATCAGCCTCAGACCTGTGAACACTTTGGGAACTGGACCTGTTTGGAATGATTTGTTTTAGTGTTTTGACCAGAATCAGAGACCAGGAGATGAGTTTGTTTCTTTAATCCTGGAATGAGTCATGAGGATCCACCTAACACATCATCTTGAAGGACAAACACTTTGCTGTTGATAGAATCTTGGATTAAGAACAGAATCAGAAAAGATAATAATGACAGTTCATATTCAGTGTTGTGTTCAAAGTGACATGGATGCTGCAGAAAACATTGTGTGCATGTCAACCCCTGAGCTCTGCAGACTCCTAATCCAATCAGATCTATCGGATCTATCAGACCTGAGACGCTGCAGATCCACCTTAAGTGCTTTTCAAGAACAAAGCATTTCTACCGTTTCAAATGCACTGATGGAAACAAGCGTCCATGAACAGATCCAGGTCTATGTTAGGTGAATTACAGTGATGCCCAGTTGCTTTACCGGATTATCCCGTCCTTCATAGTTTGAGAAATCCAATCAGTAACTCATATGATACCAGTATCTCTCCCAGCAGCCAGTGGCTGAGCGCGGCCTGGGACCAGCCGGAGTCTGGGCTGAATGCATTAGAAGATGGAGCAGAGAAAGAGAGCAGCACAAAAGATGTCTGTAATGCAATAAGAATGAATAAAGGGCTTTTTAATGAGGCCCCGCTTCCTCTGACGCTCCCACTGCCAATCCAATTGTTTCATTATTCTGAGTGGGAAGTAACAGCAGCCGGGCCCCGCGCTGGCTTTACTAGGCACCAGGGCCAGCAAGGTCACGATCCATCCAATCAGCCGCCACAAGGACATTTGTTCACGCTGAGGCCGCCCTCGGCCTTCCACATCTGCTGCCCTCTGCGTAGATCCTGGGAGAACACTCCATCTTCATCTTCAAGTCAACCAGGTTGGTCTTCAGCATCAAAGCTGTGAGGGGTGCTGTGATGTCAGCTGTAGGTGTCAGACACACAAACCCGGCCCAAACAGACCAGCAAAAAATAATAGTATATATATATGTGTGTGTGTGTGTGTGTGTGTGTATCCATACATAAATGCACACTCACTAATCTATGAGGTGTGTTTTCACTCCAGATTCAACTCATCCCCTAACATCAACGTTTCACTCTGCAGGATGAAGGAATTCTGCAGAACCTAAACTTCCAGAAGCGTCTAGAGTTCTCTCTGTGAATGCTGAGCTTCAGCTGGTCTGTGTGTCCTGCTGAGTTGGTTCTGGCTTCTCTTCAGCTTTCTGAGAATAGCAAACAGTGTGGCTGAAGACGCTGGTCCATAGCGGAGGGTTTCCAGCTGAATGTGCCAGAGCTGTTAGCTGGTTCTGTTGTGGCTGCGGCCTCTCTCTCTCTCTCCCTCTCTCTCTCTCTCTCTCTCTCTCTCTCTCTCTCTCTCTCTCTCTCTCTCTCTCTCTCTCTCTCTCTCTCTCTCCCTCTCTCTCCCTCTCTCTCTCTGTCTCTGTTGTTGATTCTAACCTGCTCAGCCTCCTCCAGTCCGTCTTTAGTGCTCACAGAGGAACGGAGCGTTTCATTTCCGAGGTTTGGCCGTGGGGCATGGCGGCCGTGCGGCAGGATAGAGCTGTCAGTCCTCCCTCCAGAGAGGGAGCTGTGTGCGAGTCCTGCAGTCGCTGCTCGTCGTGTGTGTGTGTGTGTGTGTGTGTGTGTGTGTGTGTGTGTGTGTGTGTGTGTGTGTGTGTGTTATCAGCTAGTTATCAGACAGTGGCTGGTTGTTAGCAGCAGCTCGCTCTCTCCAGCCTGAGGAGCGTCAGTTTAAGGATGAAGGGATGGAGTTGTGCTTCCTGTTGCTGGAGCAGTCGCTCCATGTCCTGGAGTCTGTTCACATGATCTCCAGGTTACAGAGAACAAACCCTGGACGGGCCTGTACTCATTTCAGATGAGCGCCCAGTCCTTTCAGAGCTCAGACTTGATGAGAGTTCAGGACCTGAACAAGTGTGAGTATTTACAACTGAAGCTGTCCATTACTCATCACTTCAGCCTCTCTCAGATCCTGAACAGCAGCTGTTGGTTTTAACCTCACATCACTAAATGTTCTTTCTTCTTTGTCTGAGGCGAGTGAGAAACTTTTGTCCTATCATTCCTCAACAGTAAAGCATCTTGTGTGTGATGCTGTGAGGCAGCGGCTGGATTGGTCGGTGGTGTCCATCCTGACATCTGACGTGGGTGTTGGAGCTGAAGGCATCACTTTGGCTTTTTCTTTTTTCGTGTGGGCGGAATGAGATATTTTATTTATACACAACATATCAAACGTTTCCTTAAAATCAATGCAAACATCTCAAAGGTCACCCATTATTTTGTGCTCCTTGAGTGTTCCACTTCAGCACTTTGTGTTTGAACCATTTTGTCTTGAAATATAGATGAACTGACAAGTTTGGAGAAGCGAGCGGGAACACCCCTGCCTGTTATTTTGGAGATGAAGAAGCTTTGTGTCCTTGAAAAAGTGATGACACCACAGGACAAGGGATCAGCGCGCCGTACGAGGGGATTTACTGCATTTGTGGTAAATGATTTTTGGCTGGAGACCAGAGTAAGTGTGAGGACGCTGAAGTGTGTGTGTCTGATTTACAGTATGTAGGTGGGAAGGCAACACGGTGTTTATCACTGCTTCCCATGTGAGGCATCTTCAGTAATGGCTCCCGGAGGGTTTCACTTCTCTGCTCATAAACACAAAGCATAAACAGCAGAAATTGATCTCCGCCTCTGTTTATGCTGCCGTCTTCCTTCCACGCTTTGTTTTTCCTTTTTTCTTTCTACGCTCTTTTTACTCCGTCTGCTCCCTGCAAAACACTTTAAAGAGTTTTTTCTCTCTTCCATGGTTGAATTTTGCATGCAGATAAAAGTCCTTCTTGAGCTCTGCAAAGGTCACTGCGTGCTTTGATGCTCTTTGACAGCAGCATGGGCAAATAACCTCCACCTGTCGTTCAGCAGCTCCGCTGACATTTCCCTCCAGCAGCTTCTGACGGATTGTCTGGGAATCGCACGTGCTCAACGAATTAGTTCAGGAGTCTGGATAATCTAAACCAGCAGCACATCAAGAGCTGCTACATGCACGTTATCTGGATGTAGCCACAGCTCACATCATACTCCTGCTGCTATAGCTTCACATTCAGTTTACTAGAGCTGCGACAATGATCGATCAATCGACTACTGACTACTATTTTAATAATAGACCAGTCATTTCTTTGTGAAGTATTTTAAGAAATGCAGTCAAAATTCTCAGCTTATTAAAGACCTTTTCTTGGAATTTGTTATAAATTCCACAGGTTTTGTGTCATTTTAGAAACCAAGCAACCGAGTCATAGAGAAATCAACCAACCACAAAATAACCGTTTGTTTGCACTTCTGGTTTGATGCTGCAGACAAATGTGGTCTGAGCGAACGTTGCCTCTGTCCAGGCTGAACCTCAGTGTGTTTCTAAGGTTCGGCCCCTGGCCCCGGCCCCGGCCCCGCCCCCGGCCCCGGCCCCGGCCCCGGCCCCGGCCCCGGCCCCGGCCCCGGCCCCGGCCCCGGCCCCGGCCCCGGCCCCTGGCCCCGGCCCCTGGCCCCGGCCCCGGTCTGAGACGCTCTGGTTGTGGCAGAGTTCCTCTGTTTATGAACTGCAGTTGTAAATGCTGCATGCAGTGGGTTTACTGAGGCTCTCCCTCGTTACTGTGACAAGCCAGAAGTAAAACAAAAAAAGAAGACGAAAAAAGCCAATTTAGCCTCTCTGAAATGCTTCTTCTTCAGGGGGAAACTGCATGTGAGAGGCTGAGCCTGCTTTTCCTTTCTTTTATCATCGTTCTCCTTTTTATACAGTATATTGCCTCGCCTTGTGTTCCCTCCCTCCTCTTCCTCAGCTTCCTCTTTGTTCTTGTTTTCCTTCTCTACACTTTAACTCTGACTTTGTTCTGTTCTTTCTTCTCCTGTTTCTTTTTTTTCCTCTCAGCCTCCCGTCCCTGGGTTCCTCCGTCTAGGGTAGAGAAGGAGGGAGGGAGGAGGAAAGAGGGAGGAGGGAGGAGGGGGGGTGGGGGTGGGGGGGGGGGGGGGGGGGGTGTTTGGATCAGAGAGGCGTTTTGGTGCCAGACTGCGACAATACTTCACGTTAATAAAAAGGGATGGTTGGGAGCTCGGTGGGAGCTGTGCGGGAACATTTCTTCCCGGCTGGGTTTCTCCCTGGTGGGGAGGAGTGTATATCTTAGTAGAGCATCGTCTCCCTCTCCTCCTCCCTGTGTGGGGGAGTGAAATGACCTGTCCAAGCAGCAGGACCAGATCCAAGTCAGTTAAATTGATATCGACATCGGATTGTTCAGTCTACTCAAATAAGATCATAGTGTAAAGCTGAGCACTGAACTTAATGCCTTCACATCTACGTTTCTGTCTCTTCTGTACTTGGTCAGAACTGAACGGTGCAGGTGGCTCACTCTGATACTTTAGCGGCTCCACTTTTACTTGTGAACTTCACATTGACCTTCGCCCGGTGACACGACTTTAACGAGCGACACGCAGACCTGAAATTGGAAACGGCTGCAGAAGTCCCTCTGAAGGGCCTTCAGCTGGAGCAGCAGCTCTTCAGAGGGGGGGGGGGGGTCAGGGGTGGGGGGCTACCTGCAGAATTACCCCGTTATTGAGTTAGTTGAAAGCCAAGTGAGAACATACAGAGGCAATTCCTCAGTCAGCCGAGCCACGATCCGGCCGTTCAGACACCAGTGACTTCCTATTAACCTAAGTGCTGCGAGTCATCAGTCAGGGGGGGTCCACGGCCTCAGAGCTTCTCATTCCTACAAATCAGTGACCCCCCCCATCCTCCCTCCACCCCCCAGAGGAAGCTCCGTCATTACGTTCCACCCTGGAATAACAGTCCTGAGCGTTTCCTCGCCAAGGCTTTTACGTCCATATTTCTGCGCTGCCCGTCTCCATGTATTAAACATGATGTGGAGGCGAAGCTCTGAATAATGGAGAGGAAGCAGCTCCTCTTCCTCCTCTCCTGCAGCACAGAGCGGGGTCGCTGCTCCACCGCCTCAAGCTGCACTTCCTCAAATGCCTATTGACTGCTGGCTCCAAAAACACCACATGAATAACTAAAGGTGGAGATGAAGCTGTGAGAACTTTCTGAGCTGGGCCCTCCTCCTCACCTGAGCCGGCTGCTCATTGGTCGCTGGGTCCACCTGTCGACTGATGTGTGTGGAGCTGCAACTGTTTCATTCATTTAGTTGATCTGAGCAGTCAAACTTCATTGACCTCCTTCCTGGTTTCTTTCGACAGCTCAGGGTGTCAGAGACCTCACACACAAACACATACACAGAAACATCGCGTTCTTATCATTTGAACTCTATTTAAGAGCATGTTTTTAATAGTTAATAGTAGATGTATTGACTTTTTCTATGATGAATAAAGTATCTGAGACACTTTACATCTCAACCTTTAAACACCGTATTCACAGTGAAGGCGTCCACATATCAACGTATTATTGATATTTGGAATAATAAAACTGAACTCCACCATACTGTGGCCTATAACGAGTGTTGAACGTTCCTCAGAGCGGAGGTTGTTTTCAGCCAGTGAGACGGGTTGTTAGTGCAGAGCAGTCAACAACAACAACAACAACAACAACAACAACAACAGCTCTGAACAGGCTGAATGTAGGGTGCAGGTCCCACGGTGGGGCCGGCTGTGGAGTGGCCCTCTCCCTGGAGTCACAGCTCGGCCATGTTGTTATTCACACAGTGTGTTCAGCTGCTGCAGACATCGTCATAGCAACCAGCAGATCTGTTGTTGCTGACGTTTACTGAGGCCGCTCCTGGCCTGTGAATGTGTGTGTGTGTGTGTGAGGGGAAGGTGAGCCTGCTGTCGAGCTGCAGACCTGGAGGACTCTTCATCCACAGTGAATCACAACAACGTCTCGCCCGCTCCCTCACAACATTCACATCACACCGACTCGATCGGACCATTAATTCTCTGAAGCAGGAAGACGTCACGGAGGTGGAACAGGGGCCCGTTGTCTGGCGCCCGCCTGCAGCACAAAATGTGTCTGAGATCTAAAAACCCAATCGCTGGAGTAAGTACACCAGGGTAGGGCTTGATGTCTCGCATAAATTTGCATTTCAGATTGTTTGTGCTTGTTTCATAATCTGTAAGTGAGCCACTTATCCAGAGAGCGTTGCCAGACAGATCCCCCCTGTATAAGTTTTAATGGATCATGTCTGTAGCCTTTAGCGCTCACTCAGACGGATGCGTCTGTACCAGGAAGGAGAGCAGCCTGCAGAACGTCCAGCTCTGTCAGCGCTGCCTCCATGTTCATCACGTCCTGGCATCAGAGCGCTGCGAGGAGCTCAGGCCGGCTCCACACACACCCAGCAGCTGAGCCAGTGAGGAGGAACCTCAGAGGAGCAGGAGGCACGTGCAGGTCAGAGGTCCTCTGACCTCTGACCTGCACAGCTGCAGGTTAACACATCTGTGCTGCTTCCAGATGTTAACCCCATGGACACTGAGGATGAAAATTCTTCGCTCAGAGATAAATCACTCTTCACGTTTGCAGGATTTGTATCAGAGTTAGAGGTCACTGAACGTTTTCAAGGTGCTACATGCACCTGAAATCTGTTTTAAAGATGTTTTAAGATCATGCTTCTTTCTTTTTTCATTTTTTAATTATATTTCCTTTAGTTTAAAAATTGTTTTTCTTTCCTCTCTGCCAATTCCAAAGCCTTGCTTGAGGACCTGGGTTGTTTGCAGCATGGTCTTTGTATGATCATGAATGGATGTTTGGATTGTGGAAAAGCTTTCTGAGGCAGCACTCAGTCATAGTCGTGTTTTATTAGCCGTGTGTGAACGTGTCATTTGTCATTCAGCAGGGTTTTAAGCTCTTCGCATCTTGATTTGTGGTACCTAGCTTCACTAATGGAACAAGTTGTCAGGTCGACAGTTAATTGCAGCTAATGAGCTTGCTGCTTTCAGTCAGCGACTGAAGTCCACGTTCAGTGTTGACATTGACAAAGATCCAGACTCGCTTTGTGTTTTCATCTCAGTTTCACTGAAAATAAATGAAAAGAAAAGTTTGGACGTCTCATCAATCAGCAGACTTCAGTTTGCTCAAGTTTTTAGATTCAGATTCTGACAGCTCAACAGTTTTGGAGAAAAAAGGCTATCTGACTTCTTATCAAGGACAACAGGTTTCAACTCAAAAAGTGAGTCAGGAAAAACTGATATGGCATTGTAATGTGCAGGGAAGAATGTGTGTGTGTGTATATATATATATACATTTGACATTGTCCCATTCATTACTCATTAATTAGCACACAGATCAAATCAAATAGACACACAGAGAAGGGTCATACTAAGAGTGATCTGTGTTTTCTACTGCATGTGGAGGGGAGTCCAGCACGTTGTGCTGAGCTGCTGCTGTAGTTCCTCAGCCGCTCCCTCTGACACCGGGACGTCTGGACACTGATGGATGGCGTGGGACACAGACCACTTCCCCCAGATTGTTTTCTGAAGCTATAATAGCAACGACAGTCTACGTTTACTGCTCCTCCAGCCTTGAAATCACACACACATCATGGAGGGGGGGGGGGCTCAGACTGGAGAGAGAGAAAGTTTGTGTGTGTGTGTGTGTGTGTGTGTGTGTGTGGGGGGGGGGGGGGGGGGGTGTCTGAGCATGTTGTGTTTGTGAATGTAAATGACTAAATGAAGCTCAGAGACACTTGAGGATTGTGAGGGACACGTGTTGATTCTGCAGCTGATAGAACCAAGATGCACTGACTCCGTCAGATTCATCTTTAAATCACGGATTCATTTGATCTCGATCAAGATCCATAAAATATTTTTACACGTTTTTGCTCTGGTCAAAGTTTCTGTGAAAGTTACAAAAAAAGCTGCAGAGCTGCTGCAAAAGAGAATGAAAAATAAATGTGAATTTGGAACCCATTGATGTCTTTATTAATGCTCTTTCTGTGCTTTACATGATTGACATTTGAATCCTGGATTGTGCCTTTAATTGTGCTGCAATGTGTTCGAGCCTGCTCAACACAATGTAGATCAAAGCAGCTGAGCCTGGGCGTGTGTGTGTGTGTGTGTGTGTGTGTGTGTGTGTGTGTGTGTGTGTGTGTGAGCATGTGTGCTCCTCATGCATGATAATGCTCCACTGCTCAGCACTTGTATGGCCTGACAGACACGTTCTTCCTTCCCCTGGTCCTGGTCGTGTCTCTGCAGCTGAATGTGCAGCGCTAACGTCTCCCTCCCAAGACAAACAGAGCGTCCGGCCTGATGGGGTCCAGTTCTCCCAGTTTGGGGTTACAACAACATTTTGATTGGGTAATCGAGTGCAGCAGAGCTCACCAGTGATGAGCTTCCTCCCAGTAACAACCTCCCAGAGCGAGCGTTGAGCAACGAACAGCCTCAGGAACTTTGTACAAATTATAGAAACGACTGAAAATGAGGTGGAGGGCCCTGCCCGACCAGCTCCACAGCTGCCAGTGTATTATTGTGATTCTATTATCTAATATTATAGTCATTATTCATTGTTTATTAGTTTAGTTTATTAGTTCACATAGTTCACTTCTGAAATACTTCTACTACTGCTACTATTACCACCCATCAGGGTTCAGTGCTGTTTCCTGGATGGTGTCATACCTGTAGCGGCCACCAGGGGGCTCGACAGGTAAACTGTTCCTACTGATTGAACGATACACTCATGCTTCCATGCTTCCTTGCGTGGGCAGCCTCTCACCTTTCTCACCTTTCCCCTGCAGTGGAGTCTGGTTTTGCTTCATTTCACACTCGTGTGAGTTGAACATATGCACCAGGCGATGACATTTTTAGAGGTGAGGCGGCAAATCCAGCTCTGAACCTGAGAACACAAATATGATGCAGTTGTAGTATGTCTCCTGGTAGGCTCGCGACCCCGGGAGGCTCAAACCAACCAGAACAAAACAAAAGCGCGGCCTTCTTCCTGGCTGGCTGCTGTGTGGCTTGACGCAGTGCAAACAGCAGAGTTAATGTAACACGGAGCTGCGTTGAGCAGGAGGACATCTGCTCCGGTCACATTTAATTTTGTTTTGCCATTAATAACAGCAGCAAATTGAACCCAGCACCGTGTTGTGTTTGGTAATTGTGTGAAAAGGCATCGGGAGCGTGGTGGCGGCGAGGGCGGGCCGGCCGATTACGACGAGGGGGGAATGACACAGAGGCAGAACCAGAACCTGGATGATCGCATAATTGAGACGCTCCCAGCTGGCTCGTTTGGAGGCGTTAGGGGCTTTAATGGGCGGACATAAACGCCGCCGTCCGGGCCGCCAGATATGGCTCATAAGCCGCCGGCGAGCTCTGTCTAACGCCTGGATCAATGAGGAACAAGGCAGCACGAGCCCATTAGTGGATCACTGCAGCTCCAAGCTGCTGCCACACACACACACACACACACACACACACACACGGATGGACGGGCTCAGGAATGGCCACCTTTATTTATCAGCCTTGTCAGATGGATCAATAGCTGCTGATTCGATAGCAAAGCTGTGCTGATCATCATCCATCCATACAAGTGCACACACACACTCTCACACTCCCACACACACACACCTTGAGGATCTGATTAGCACCTTGTTCCCTGAACCTGCCACGATTAGCTGTGTGTGGTTGCCAGATCGGCATGAAATGGCACCAACTCTGTGCAAAAATGGTCAATGATATCATCAAAGGGCCGTAAAACAGCATCTGAAGGGTTTCTGATGAGTCCGGATGTCCATGTTTCCAGGTGCCCAGCTCCAGAGTTGTTTCAGGGATGCTCAGCAGGATGAAAGCTGAAACTTCTTCTCCAAATGAATGAGGAACAATCGGAGCTGTTATGTCCGAGAGCTCCTCAGCTTAATCACGCCTTCGCCTCCTCACTCCCGGTGCTCAATCTTCCCGAGAAGCTGCAAAGCCTGAAATTTATGAACCTCCTCTGAGAGCCCAGATGTGCCACGGGGACTCACAGATGTACATTTGTAACATTCCCAGATTTATTTATTACATCCAGGACCGTGTGTGTTAGGTGACAAACACAGAGTGAGCAGCGTCCAACACAGTGATTGATTTGTCTCCAGGTAAAGGGAACAAAATGTCTCTTTTGACTCAAAATATCCAGCAAAACCCAGGTCTGACACACGAGCCTGGAGTCTGGATGTGGGAATGACTCGGAGACGGAAGCAGACAGAGTCAGAGTGAGGCGAGCAAACAACCACAGCCGTTCACGCTCTGCTTGAAATATATGGACGGTGTTCGTCCTCTGGGATCTGCCAGCGCATCTGTAATAACAGCAGCTACGCTAAAGCTATGCTAACACAGGCTAACGCTAGCTCCCACTCGTCAGGGTCAGAACCAGGAAACCTGGAAAATATGTGACGTGGAAAATGCTCGAAAACCGGGAAAAACATTAAAATGTCCTTCAAACTATCGTATGGGGACTGAAAATATCCTGAAGGATGGTTTTGAGTAAAGTAGGAGACAAAGGGGAACGCTGTTAATACGAATGACCTGCAACCTCGGTTGGAACGTTCCAGAAGATGAGGCGTCCAGGTGGCCACGTAAATCAAGGTGACTCAGTGGCTCAGAGTCTCAGAGTATAACTCAGGAATAAACTCACGTTTTATTGTTTTAACAAACAGATTCAGGCTGCACAGCGTGGAGAGCAGAACCTACACTGCAGTGGACAGCTTGTGTGTGTGTGAGCCCTGGCTCAGGACCAGCACATATTCCACTGGTGCTTAACATTAACATTAATCTAATGTTGTTTGCCTAAAAGCTGCCAGATAAATGCAAATTCAGTTGTATTTATTTCTTCTTCCATGCGGGAACAGGAGCAGCACTATGGTGAGCGTCCTGGGTCGGAGCAGGGCTGCAGGGCTGGGCTCCAGCAGCAGATCCTGCTCCGCTCCCTCTCGCTGAAGACGCAGATACAATCTGTTTGTCTATGTAAACGGATTCAGAGCAGGGAGGAAGTCTCCTCTGATAAAACTTTTTCTCAGAAAACCGACACGATGATGCGATAGCAGCTGAAAGTCGCTGATATGCAGCTCGGGTCACTTCTCAAAAAGTTCCATCCAGAGTTTCTCTCGTTTTTAAGATGGAAGATGGAGTTGAGCCAAACACAGTTGGTGGTTTCAGATCCGATGACTGTGGCGAACAAACTTTATTATTATTTCACTGCTGCATCACGTTATTTCTGTGGCTTTATTTCACAATCTGGATAAATATTGTGTCAGCAGCAGCAGCAGCAGCCTGGTGGAGATGGCCTCCAGCTAAAGCTGCTCTGCAGAGCGTTGTTTAGCTCCAGCGCGAAGCACGTGTCCACGAGTTGACAAGTAGCTGTAAACCCAGAGGTTGTTGCTGGTGAATCTCTCCTTGATCTTCCTGTCTGTTTCTGTTCTTCCCGTCAGGCTGGTAAATAAATATAATGCTGTGCTAATCTCCTGGTGCTGCTGAGGCCGGTGCAGAGCTGAGCTACTGTGCGTCCAGGACGAGGTTTGCTCGAAAATTAAATCCTCACAATGACTTAAAAATGTTGTCAAGTGGTTCCAGACTACGGTTTGTAGAAGTATTGACTCAGTGGCATCAGAGAACAATCGGCTCCAGATCAGCTGCAACGTGTTTCATCTCATTTTATCCCAAAAAACTCTGATGGATGCTACTGTCTGTGTGTGAGTAGCATCATTTACTGAGAGAACGTTTATCTGATCCGTCTGATTCACCTGCCTGCAGGAACCAACACACACACACACACACACGCACACACACACTGGAGTCTGTTTTTCTATGCACATCTTGAGCTTTCATCCCGTCTCTTTGCGGTGCTTACACTATCACTTCACGCCTCACTCCCTCAGTGTGTCAGTGACACTTCAGGTGACACCTCGACTCCTCCCCGCGCTCACACTCCAATCAACACATCAGCTTCTTTTGTTGCTCGATGCTTCAGAGATGCACAGATAACATCACGTCTTACTGCGTCCTGAGTGTTTCTCCTGAAACACCGAATAGGATGAACAAAAGCCAGGAGGTTCTTCACCGGCTGCTCACATCCATGTGTAGAAGTCCCGTACTGGCTCTCTATACGTCACTAGAAACTGGTGTATTACATAATTCATGATGAATAAGTGTCACTGAGGCATCCAGCTTCTCGATGTTGTAGAAACCTGGGGCCCACAGATCAGATTGGACTTCCGTGCAGAGATTTATGTGACCGTCCGTGCACGTCCAGCTCGCTGCTCACACCTGCACGTGTTGCCCCAGGACGCCGCGTCCCTGGAGGTTCAGCCTCGTCGTCGCTTCAGAGAGACGACAGAGTCGCGGTGGGTTTTCACAAAGTCAAAGTTAAACAAACTAGAAAAGAAAGTCTCATCCACGTTTTGCTGCCTGTCGTCTCTTTGTGACTCTGGTTCCACAGAAGTGGAGAAGCTTTAATGTGGCGTCTGAACCTGCGCAGATCAGCGCTGATGTGTCTGCTCAGTGGGACTCTGCTGTCATTGAGTGACACAGTTGGTTCTGTTCCAGCAGGTTGTGGCTCTGCTCGGCTCTCTCTAGACTTCTGGTTCAGATATTAACTAGTCGCCCTCCTGTGGATTAATACAGCACATTAGATCAATACCTCCATCTGTCAGAGCAAACAAAGCCAGGGCTGGAAATGCGGCCACTATTGACTCTGGGAAACTGCTCTCACACTACTGACTGTGTGTGTGTGTGTGTGTGTGTGTGTGTGTGTGTGTGTGTGTGTGTGTGTTTCCCTCTGTGAATATGGAACAGGCAGGATCAATATTTTTCCATTAGCAGCAGCGTGGAGATTGGAAGGCCGCGTGGTCACAGATGGGCGAGCTGCGAAACAATGCACAGTGGCTGCAGCCACTTAGTTAATTACAAGGTATTTGGTTTAATTCGCCCCTCAGGAGCCAGCAGTGAAGGTTGGGGTGACATCTCTGCAACAGACAGAAACACAGCCAAGCCCTGCTCAGCATCCAGCAGCAGGGAGGCAGCTGTGGAGTGTACATGCTTTTTTTACTTTCTTTTTTTTGCGTCAGTACTAATTTATTCTGATCCCTGGACACAGAGGAGGAACAGTAGCATTAATACTGACAGTAGACGTGAGAGAAAACAACCTGTGCAATCACATCCAGTGTGTGTGTGTGTGTGTGTGTGAGTTACAGCGAGCGCCTCGTCTCGCTCTGCACCTGCGACTCCAACGTACGAAGAGAAAACGAGACAGATTAAAACTTGGAGCGTCTTCTGTTTGTTTACCTGGAGGATCTTAAAATAGTTTCCAATTACGAGCTCGATTAGTTTATTAGTTCATTAGTGAATCACTTGTCACAGCTCTATGGCCAAGCCCTCTTGAAGTCCTCAGAGACGAATGAACACATTCAACTCATCTGGAGGAAGTTAAAAAGGTGCAGCTCACAAACAAGCTCGTAAAGGATCTTAATGGACGTTAATTAGAGGAGTCACACATGGTTTGGTTTCAGCCTCAGGATGTAGCATCGTCGTCGAGCAGCAGAGGTTTCCCAGCTCCGTCCATCCGGTCTGAGGCCTGTGTGTGTGTGTGTGTGTGTGTGTGTTAGTGCAGTGCTGAGAGCCTACTCTTTATCTTTTAATGGAGAAAAACTCTGAACTGTCTGTGGTTTCAGGCTGAGCACCAGCACTGCGCCTGTACACAATCTGAGGCCCAGAAACACTTAGTATTTGTTGCTGTTGCTCATTATGTGACCTTTACGAGCTACATGAGTGACTCATCACTCACTTGAGGTTTTTTTTCCGCTCGCAGTTCATTGCTTTTCTTTTTAAATCAATATTTGTTCTTAGGAAGTCACGACACTCCCACATCACACACACAGCAGAGGCTACAGACAGAGAAGGAGTCAGAAACGAGGCTGTTTGTTGTGTAAATCCAAAGCCAGACGCTCAGACCGCAGTTGAACCCAGCGCCTGCACACACGTGATCCGCAGCGTCGCATCGACCTCCATCCCTCATCTGTGGCGAGTCGTCGCAGCTCTGCGCGCTCCCAGAATAGAGCGAGCAGCTGCTGCTGCAGCAGAGCGCAGGCTCCAGGAAATAACGAGTGCGGCCGGGAACATCCAGATATTATTACCACGGCCGCGTTCAGGCCTGTCAGTGCCTCTAGTGCCGCGCTGGAGCGCTCTCCTGCCGTCCGCCCACTCACTGCAAACACTACGCCCCTTTTCATTGTCTGAATTCTCTCAATTATTCCCAAAATCCTCGTGATTTGTGAGCCAGACTCTAATGAGCAGGAGATTTGCAGAATCTGTGATTCCTGCTTAATGACGGCGATGTTTGCCGTGACACCTGGTCCATTGTTTCCATTAAGTCTGTTTCAGTCAGGATCGGGAAGTTATTGCTGGGGATGAGGTGCAAATTGGACCGGTAATGAGGAAGCTGTTTGCAATACGCAACACTGGACAGTGGAGGATTTCAGGCATTTCCATTTTTCATTGTCCATCAACAACCGCACATAATGCGAAGGTGCTTGTCAGGCAGACAAAGGCAGAGAGCTGTTATCCCGCCTGTTTTATCCCCTCAATGAGGAGTTTCAGGAGGGGGAGGTACGAGTTTCTTGAAGAGTGGAGATAATCTGATTAGTAATGTGATCCACTGCCGGAGGGAGGGAGGAAGCGACGAGGCCTTTTGAGGATTGAAAGTGGCGCACATCTCTCCTCACATCTCGCAGAAAGGAGGACACACCATTTAAGCAGCTAAGTGGTTTATTATGGAAATGACGGCAGAGCAGCACAGTTCTGATTCCACGCTCCCTGCAGATAGACAGACAGACACTCTGGTGATGAGCAAAAGATAATCAGTCAAAACTTAAAATCTATAAAAAGCTAAAACATATATAAAGAGCTACCTGCAGGCCTGGGATTCAGGTTCCTGGGTTCAACAAAGAGAGAAAAACACATGAAACAAACAGGGAAAGAGGTTGCAAGCATCAGTGATGAAGCATCAGAGGATAAATATTTATCAGTCATGTCGACGTCCTTGAGTGACTTGTTACCGATGAGTGGTGAATAAATTCACTGTCGAGTTATGTAAGACATTAGCCTGGTTGGTTTGTCTCGGCCGCGCTGCGTCCTTCCATAAATATTTGTGACGTGCAGAAGCTGATACGATCAGCGCGGCCTCCTCTGAAGGACGGACTGTTCCTGGAGGCGTCTGCCTGCCAGCTGCAGGCCGCTGCTCCCTCACTGCTCCGTTAAAGAGGCTGCTCGGCCTCTTCTGACAGCAGGACAGACCTGCACGCCTGTGTCTCGAGGCTACTCCAGCTATCGTACGGCACCTTATTTATTTAGTCTGCTTCTTTTTTATTATCAGCTTCACTCAGCCACAGAAGAAGCCGACGGGACGGCGGGGCTTAAATCCTGCCCACTGGGCACTTGAAGAGATGTAGCTGCAACCTTCAGCATGTAAACCGTCTTTGTCATGGATGTTATCGGCTCTGGGCACGGGGCCCACGTCCACTGTGTGCTGCTGGGCTGTATTTACAGGGAGTGGGTGGCGCATGGTTCAAGCTGTCACCTGGGACAATCAAGTAAGAATAGCTGTTGTGCAACACGAGATATTTATGTCAGTTTCTTGCTTTAAGAGCGTGTATTATCCCCCTCCTCTCACTGATGGATCCTGATTCAGATTTCCGACTTTGATTTACAGGCAGATGGATGGATGATGACAGGCTTTAAGGACTAAACTAGTCTTTTCCCACTGAGGCCAGATTTACATTAAAATCCGAACCCCGTGACTGTGTTTTCCATTTTGCTTGTATGTGAGCGATGACCTCTCGACCCGGCGGCTTTCTGTGCAAATCAACCTGTTTCTGTGTGGGCATTAGAACGCTCCACAAAGGTCAGGAGGTCTCTGCAGGACCTCCTCGCTGGGCTGCATGCTGGGCCAGGTGGCTGCAGGCTCCAGGCTCCATCCAGGGACCGCTTCCCTTCTCACACACACACACACACACACACACACACACACACACACACACACACACACACACACACGTGATGTGCCTTCATAATGAGGCTGTCCTGGTGGATTATGGATGCTGGAAGCAGCCAGGACTGTCAGGATGTACCAGCAGATCGACTCAAACGAAACAAAAACGAGAAGACAAAGTCACTCCACAACGCTATGTTAGGTTTTAACTGGGCTAATACTGACATGAAGGCTTAGCTGGTCTTTTGCAATCAGCTGTGTACGACACTCGTCCATTCACTCAGCGTTACATTCTATGGATAGACAAGCTAATGTGTTTTAATGGTCATGGTAACCATGGTATCTGGATTAATTCCCTGACAATCGTCCCAGATTCATGGCATCCCTGCTCACATTTCCTCTCGTTCTTGTTCCTCTTCGTAACCTTTATTGGCCGTTTATAGCAGCAGAACCATTGAGAGCAGCTGGCAGGTTACCTATGAGAACACCTTGAGCAGACTCAGTCACTTGTAGCTGTGGAATAAGGATTTTTATAGTCACAAGTCTTTCTATTTTTCTTTTTAAACTGTTTTTTTAACCTTTCAACCTGAGGCGTCAATACTTTGCTTCCCCAGACGTGTCAGCAGGTGGTTCCTCATCAGATAAGCAGGTGCTGCAGCTCTGGTTCATAATCAGGTTGAACTCTGGCGCCTGCGTCCCGCTCTGCAGGTCCACAGTCAGCCAGGAGCGTCTCTGCTCCCGCTCAGACCACCAGAGGTCCAGGGAAGTTACTGTTGCAGATCAATAGCCATACAATGAAGTCACGCTCATTCATGTTGAGACACTCTCGCCAGGCTGCCAGTTTAATAGCCTGTACCATGCTAATGAGTTTCTCGAGCAATATCTTAATTAGTGTGTGTGAGGTGGAGGATCCATTTATAGGAGCGGCTTTTAAATGGGTTGAATGCAGCATTTATCTTTGTTCTGTGGTGCTAAGAAATGAGTCTATTTGACAGTCCTGTTTGTAGCTGCCGTTTCTGTACAGATATGAGTCCTTTCATGCTTATCTGGCAACCACAGACAGACTCTACTCTGATTGGCTGTTTCTAACGAGCTAGCTAACCTGAACGCAGCTGAGCTGGTTCTCCTTCACTAAGTGGTAACTGGAGCTCTACTGCAGCTATGAAGCGAGGCTCCACATCCAGACTGAGATGTTAGAGCCAGAACCAGAGGAGGAACCAGAGACTGAGGAGGAAACAGAGGAGGAACCAGAGACTGAGGAGGAAACAGAGGAGGAACCAGAGACCGAGGAGGAACCAGAGGAGGAACCAGAGACTAAAAAGGAACCAGAGGAGGAACCAAGGACTGAGGAGGAACCAGAGGAGGAACCAGAGACTGAGGAGGAACCAGAGGAGGAACCAGAGATTTGTCATTACTTGATAAAACCATGATGAAAACACTTCTTTTTGCATCTCAGAGACAGCGTGGCTTCGTTCTCAGATGCAGATGCGTGCAGGCGTGTGCTGACAGTAGAGAAGCAGACTCGCTCTAATGTTGGCTCTGGATGAGCCTCCATGGGGAAAGAAACGAGGAAGATGGCTGAGAGGTCTCTCCCTCCATCCTCAGAAAACGCTCCCCACCACCCGCAGGTCTCAATTAAAGTTTGTCGCTGAACTGAGCACAAATGTGGGTGCCCACCGGTTTCACTGAGCCACACTCCAGGGGACCTGTGTGTGTGTGTGTGTGTGTGTGTGTGTGTGTGTGTGTGTGTGTGTGTGTGGGAAGGAGCAGAAGAAGGGAGACATGTTCTCCCTCTTCTGTCTCTCTCAGGGGCTCGGTTCTCATCTTTCAGTCACGTCGGGCTCGGGGATAAAAACAGATGTTTCCAGAAGTTTCGGCGTTGAAACACCTGTTAAGATAAGCGGGAGACATCCGACCTTCGCTCGCGCTGCGGTCCAGGGATGCCCACTGGAGAGGGTTTTTTTCCTCTCCTCTTTTTCTTTCGGGAGGCAGAGAGATTACAGCGTCTCATCTCTTTGTTAATTGTGTCAGCGCCATGCGTGGAATTTCAAACATAACTCTGGTGCCCTTTAGTGGATCAAAGCGCTCTGCGCCCCCCGTAACACAGCCCTTCATGCCTCCACTGGTGCGGAGTTCCTTCAGAATAAAAGCACAGACGGAAAAACTCATCACCCAACGCTCCACACATGATCACTTTAAACTAATTCAGTTCAACTTGTTCTGATTGTTTGTGCCGGGGAATGGTTGGAGACATGTCAAAGAGCGTTCCCAACGCTCCACTCTGGCAACCAGCGCTCCAGCAGAAGAAAACACCAGGTTAATACAACCATCTGTTAAAATATGGCCCAGGATGGTTATTTTCTGCTGCCGAGCGTCTGCTGCCTTCATGCTCCTCTCGTTATGAAAACACATCGTCTTAATTAGAAACAAACGGTTCGTGAAATCTGGGGGCCAAGCTCCTTAAGTTTATCCTGTGATATGAGTGGACCCTAATCCCAAAGACAGGGGAGGGCTCTCATTGGCTGGGAGAAGCACCTGGGTGTGTGTGTGTGTGTGTGTGTTTCCCAGAACCATTTATTTTTCAAAGTGGGCTGGATGGTCTTTGTTTCCTGCTGCTAGGAACACATGTAGACCATGTGAGGTGTGTTTATTTGCCATATCTGGTGCCCCTCTGGATTCCAAGCTCTCGCTCTGGCTCTCACTCTTCACCTTATCCGCTGTTTATCTTGCTTCACTTTCTCAGCTCAGTCACGATGGACTCACTCTCTGAAGAGGCTTCGGACACATCTGGCTCCGAGATGTGTCACACATGAGTCAGCACGCTTGCATTTGGCCAGGAAAGGGAAAGTTTAACGGATGTATCAGACCTGGCAGTTTGTTCTGAAACTCAAAGATCGTTTACTTTGGTTTTATTTTAACCCAGTAATAATTATTTCTAGGTATTATCACTTCTATCCTGAGCTAGAATATCCAAAACACACAAACTAAACAAACTAAATGAAATTAAAATGCATACAATACTCACAATATTCACACTTAATCGCCTCAAATTGTTTGATCACCACTGTCAGTCATTAGCATGTTGCTATTAGCGTCTCGTTCATTCAGTGAGACTCTGGCTCATGGACCAGTTCAACCCAGCAGAACAAACTGGTCTCACACACCGTCTGTTTTCTCTGACCAGTGAGAACAGTTGGTTCTCGCATGGCATTCGTCTTTGTAAACTCGAGACCGTTTCCCTGTGACCACAATTGATTGAAAAGTGAATGATTCTGTATTTTTAGACTGTGAAACCGAACAAAGCGAACGAGCCACAGTCCTGAGCACGGCCTTAGTATTCAGCACTGCGGCTCGGATGTGGGAGCCAGTTTGGTTCAAGTCTCCTGATTTACTGGCTCACGTGAACGGGGGAGGGGGCTGCTGGGACTCCTGCCTCACTCTCATATTTTATGTGATGGGACGTGATGTTTTATTCTGCTGCTATTCCACAAAGCCGAGGGAGAAGTGCTTTTTCATCCGAGGTCTCTTTCCAGGCTGAGACACTGTGGGCTGAGGGCTATGACATGGCAAGTCTCACGTTACCATTTTTCCCTCCGTGCCTGGAGATGGAGAGCGACAGCTGCGTGTGCCAGCTCTGCACGCCCGTGGCCCCCACACCTAACACCAAAACTCTGACTTCACCGGCCAGAAATCCTGCAAGTTGACACCAGTTACTGTAACTTCCCACACGTTGGCAGGCGATGATTCGGATGTCTGATGGTGCCAAAAGCAAAAAAGGGGAAAAAAAAAGAAAGAGAGAGGTCGGTCGAGATCTCCCCCGGCACAGAGTGCTTAGTCACTGCTGATGAGGAGGCATTGTGTCCTGCTACAAAGCTTCAATTAGTAATGGGTAGGGAGGCAACCATGCTGACTCGAGCATTTCTCACGCTGTCCTCTGGTGTGATTCGGCCTTATTAAACAGGTGTACACTCCAACAAGTCGGCAAAGTAGGTCATGCATCTTTCAGCGGCTGCATCTGTGCTTTGCAGAAGCAGAGCCTGACTGGCTCTCGACCTGGCTCTGGGGTCCAGGTCCCAGGCTGGACCAGGCTCTGGGGTCCAGGTCTCAGACTGGACCAGGCTCTGGGGTCCAGGTCCCAGACTGGACCTGGCTCTGGGGTCCAGGTCCCAGACTGGACCAGGCTCTGGGGTCCAGGTCCCAGGCTGGACCAGGCTCTGGGGTCCAGGTCGCAGACTGAACCAGGCTCTGGAGTCCAGGTGCCAGACTGAACCAGGCTCTGGGGTCCAGGTCCCAGACTGGACCAGGCTCTGGGGTCCAGGTCCCAGACTGGACCAGGCTCTGGGGTCCAGATCCCACATTCTGCATGCAGCTGAGGCAGGAGAGGCTCCGCCACGAGAGGTCTCCAGCTCTTTTACGAGTTGAAACAAAAGGGGCCGATGCTGCCTTTTTCTTTCTGGAGGGGACTGTCTCACACTCTCAGATAAAACTTTCCACTTCACACGGCTCTGATCACAAACTTATCCCTGTCACCCCCAGGCCCCCGGAGGATGGAGCTGCAGTCACAGAACTTATGCTGAAATTAGTTCGATCTCTTTTCTTCTTCCACCCATTGTTCAGTCATTTCCTTCTCACTCTGCATGATTTTTTTTTCATCTTCACTTCCCTGCTATAAAGACAAATAAATCTGCTCCAAATGCCTCAGAGTAACTCTTTAGGTTCCAGTCATAATATTGGAGTCTGAGTGCGGCTCGAGTTCTCAGGAAATTGGGAAAACACACAGGAAAACACTGCTGTACTCTCTAGTCAGTGTGCTCCTACCCAAGGCGTTTTCACAAGAAGTGCTGCATGGAGGCCAGGATAGTGTTGTGATTCTCAACAGCTTATTCAGATTTGCTTTTCCTCAGATATTGAATTTTGAAAGTTCTTCTGCAGGCAGCACTCACAACAAAAAAGACTGAAACTCGTATTTGGCCTCTCGGGACAAAAGAGAACCAATAATGTGGAGCTGTACAAGAAGTAGGAGAGAAATTACATCTGGAATATCTCGTCCTCACTTAGAATTTCCCCTTTCCTGCTTTGTGCTGTGTTGACTTTTCCAGTCGGAGCGGAAAAACGAGTGCTCTGGAAATCCGAGGACTCCACGTGGTTACCGCAAGTGGTCAGACCTTTCATGCAGAGCCGGTGCTCTCATCCCTCTGCTATGTGCATTTGCATGAGCGAAAAAACCTGCACGAGGAGCTGCCTGAGTCACTTAGCGAGGCCTGAGAAGAGCTGAAGGTTTACCGTCCAGCTGAGGACTCTACCAGGACCTGCTTGTAAATGCACTCAGTTTCTGCTCATGCTTCACTTGCAGCTCCAGCTGATCCTCGCAGGTCGGTCACCTAGCTCCTCACTGACGTACGTCCAGGTAAAGTCTTGCAGCTCTTTGCTCTTGCAGCTCCTCAGACAAAGCAGGACGTTCCTCTGTGGAGCGTCTGCAGCAGCTGCTGCGGCTGCTCAGCACCTTCTCATCTCACATTCAGATCCCATATGTTTCCCATCATCCTGCAGATGGACGCTACATATTGGTCCCCACCTGTATGCCAAAAAATGAATACGGCAGGCTGACTTTAAAAAAACAAAAAAGTATTTTAAGAGGAAAACTCCCAGTAGACGGTGTAAATCTGAATTATGTGCCCCCGAGTCGTCTTTAATGAATATGCAAGGAGCGAACGCGTTGCAAATGAGGGGAAGTCTGGAAGGTTGCCACCACAGAAATAGCTGCTAGAACTTTTGTCGTCTCCTGCTTTTTAGCACCAGCTCAGGTTCTTAATGAAGCTTCGCATTAGCAGGGATTTATTGTAACGTGACGACACATCTGTGCTGGCACGCACCTCGCCTAATGATTCACCTATTTACAGCACAGACCAGGCCTGGACTGGGACCAGGCTACAACTGGAACTTTCCTGAGCCCAGTGAGACTTTTATCTTGTTTGGTAACTCAGACTGAAGGTGGATGGAAGGATGTGGGGGTGTGTAGAAGGTGAGCTCAGATTGGAAGGTAAAGACCAGATACAGATACTGTTTCCTTCTTTGCATGCATGTCTGTCTACAGTGGTTTCTACCGTTGTGTCAGTTTGCAAAGTGCGGTGTTTCTGGGGTGTGACAGTGTGTGAGCATCTATTATTAAAGGAGAAAATCTGCATTTATGCAACTGAACGATGGTGTGTGTGGAAGCGGAGCCATGGGCCCACGTGTGCCCTGCGCTGTGATAGATGGTGGGAAACAGTATTGTAATAAGGCGCAGCGGTGGAAAGGGCTGGAGCTGTTATTTACACCAGCCTGAGCGTTCCTCTGATCCTCTGTCATGTTTCCCTCGGCTGGACGAGCAGCCGATGTGAGATGAGAGCGGCGGCCGCTGATAGCGCTGCCTCTAAACGCTCGGCAGGATCGCAGCAGAGACGGATCGCACGCCTCTGACGGAGCGCTCCACCCCCGGCCCCGCTCTGTCCTGGGTGGCAGCCACCCGTCCTTAAACTGAAATGTATTTGTTGTTCTCTTGTCACTTCTGCTCGTCATCAACCATGCGCTTCACCTGCAGCCGTAGTTCATCTGTTTAACGCGGTGAAGAAGAATGTTGGCCCAGGACAGAATGCACAGGAGGAAACGCTTCCCTGAAAAAAATAGAAAGTATATAGATGGATATACTTTGCTGATAAATGTGGGCAAGATAGAGTATATGGAGCAGTGAAACAAAGAGCGTTAAACCACAGCGTGACTCCGGCTACCAGCCTCTCCTCCGTCTCTGTGCTTCACGTCTCCGGCCGCTCTCAGCTCGTCTGGTAATCGTTAGAGATGGAACGAAACGTCGTTTAACGTCGTCTCCAAACAGACAAACCAGGACAGCGACGCTGGGGGAACTCGACAACACGACCGTGAAATGAATATCTCTGGATTGTTCAGCGTTCGGACCGTGGCATGTCTGCAACACGGTCTGAAGAAAATGTGGAACTGGATTTCTGTCACTCCTGGATCACACGGAGGGCAGCAACTTGTCATTTATTGTCCTGATGGATTGATTAGTTGTTTGTTGTGTAAAGAATATTGATCTATGGTTCACAAAGACCTCAGCAAAGACTCAGAAATGAGATCTTTGAGTTCAGTTTATAACAGGATCTACAACAAGATACAACAGGATGAGAATTTCATGCTCTTCAATGATGACGTATTCTAACATTATACCAACATATTTCATGTTGAAACATGACATGTTATCACACTATACTTCTCAGTTTTATTTATTTATTTACAGTGTGATGGCAGCAGTGCTAGTGCAGATGCAGGTAAACGATGCCTTCAGGGACACCTGAGGGGTTCCAGAGAAACAGCCACATTTACCACCCACATGTCAGACAGGCTGGCTTTTACTAGGATGTACTTTGCTACTTAATAATCTTGGATATGCATGTTTATGAGATGATGCAGGAAGGTCACCTGTTCTGTTCCTGTTCCTTGCAGAGTTTGTGTGCTCTCTCCTTACATTCTCCTCTAAAATATTCATCTTTTTGTTGTTTGCAGAGTCTAAACCTCCCCTAGATGTGAGCGTGATTAGTTGCATCCCCTGCGACTGTGTTCGGGTCTGTCGCGGTGTAGCTGTCGTTACATAACCAGAGGAGACTGTGGCACCAGTGTAACTGTCCCCGTCTCTATGCTCAGACATAGCTGGGAGGTGCTCATCTGTCCCGAGTCTGGAAGCACACACAGCCGGTGTTATTTCCTCCCCGGACCCGCTGAGCTCGCTCTGTTGTGCAGCCGCTATTGACTCTGCGCCTTCCCTGTGAATCAGACATTTTAATGAATGGAGCCCTTGAACACAACTCATATGAAAGGTTTTCCCCTGGGCTCAGGTTTCCAGGCTGTGATAATCACTTCATTTGCATGCCTGAGGCCAGGCCGACAGCAGAGATCACATATTACCATTCTGTCTGCTAACGAGTTTATCTTCCTCACCCTCCTCGCCGTCCTTGTGTCTTTGGCTCAGGCTTGGATATGATCTCATCCCCATGCATAAAATACTTTATTTATCGTGCTTTTTTTATTTCTTGTTTTTTTATTTTAGAGTGTCATCTGCACAGCCATTTATCAGTGACAGATGAGCTCCCCTGGGAGGACGTGATAAACTTGGTTGTTGTTTGACGCCATCCAAGGGCGAGCGCGCGCCCTCAGTGTGTGACAGGAAGCCAGACCCCCCCCCCCCCACCCTAGACCCATGTACCTCCACCCAGACCCACGTACCTCCACCCAGACCCACGTACCTCCACCCAGCGCTGTCTGTAACAGCAGCTACTGCGGGTCACTACTTAACTAGAGTCAACCAGTCACTCGAGAAGATATGAAACAGGCTCAGAAAACCAACCCAGGGGAAATCTAGAGTGATACAGTGCAGCGCTGCCTGGTTTATGTAACATCACTTCTATCACTGCTGCTAATACAACTGCTACAAACAGGCAAGGCTATGTTAGCCTCGACCAATTCATTCATTATGAGACGTCTTCTTTTTTGTTTTTGCAAAATTTATTTGCAAATTACATCACAAGAAAGTATTCTGGAGAGAAACAGAGTGTAATCACGCTGCTATATGAATCAAATGGATTCTCAGTGTTTTTATGGCTCTGATGAATGGGGTGTGTTAATGTGAGTATCATAACGAGGGTGGCTGTGTGTGTGTGTGTGTGTGTGTGTGTCCTGTGGTTTTCTGCTCTGCTGCGTCCAGGTGGAGCCTCTTTGTCCCCTGATGGTTTCCAGGTCTGAGGCAGGACGTGCAGCAGGATGTTACAGGATGTTACAGGATCTAACGTGTTGTTTCAGACGTCTGCGTCCTCTGACTGGTTTGCATAAACACGGAACAGAAAGCTGCAGTGGAGGACAGGTGTCGCTGACCTTGATGAGCAGGACTGAGCTCTAGGTGTTGTTTACTAGACGACGTGGAGCTGAAGGGGGCATCTCTGCAGAGCACACGCTGGTTCTTCCCTCAGTTCTTAATAAGCCTTTTCATCTTCAGACGTCCTGGACTCCAGCGGCGTACGGGCTGCAGGTTTAAACCTGCAGCAGGAGGTTTTCTCCTCTGCGGCTGCGCTGTCAGGCCTCAGGGCTGCTACGCAGGACGAGGAGGAACAGAATCTGATCAAACTCATTTACATGTCTGGAGACGTGAGCAACAAGCATCAGTAGCACTGAAAAAGATCCGGAAATTCTATCCACCCATTATTATTCATATTTATTTATTAAAATATATATATTATGTTATTTATATTTATTTTACCCAGTTTGTACACAATGGAGTGATGCATTGTCCACAAGTACACAATGTCTGTCCCAGTCTCAGCTCTGTCTGTCCCAGTCTCAGCTCTGTCTGTCCCAGTCCCAGCTCTGTCTGTCCCAGTCCCAGCTCTGTCTGTCCCAGTCCCAGCTCTGTCTGTCCCAGTCTCAGCTCTGTCTGTCCCAGTCTCAGCTCAGCCCAGTCTGAAAGCCGAGCTTTCAATCCTCCGTTCCAGTTTGTCAGCGTGTTGTTTCGGGCCTGTGGCGGCTCACGGTTTGACGATGCTACACGGGGTCAAACACTCAGACATTAAAACAAAACAGCACAACAACAGATCCGTGCTGATGAAGTGGAGCCACGGAGAGTTTACTGGACTCACAAAGTCAGAAATGCAGCAGAAACATTCTTTCAATCTTGATCCTCTTGAAAAGCTGCTGATTCCTGCCCGGCTAATTAGCTGCGCTGCTGCCCCCGACTCGCTGATATGAACCCCAGTATCTCTGGGAGCACGAGGGAGTGAAGGAAGACACACTCTTATCAGAGTCTTTGTTGGTGCAGAGCGTGTGTGTGTGTGTGTGTGTGTGTGTGTGTGTGTGTGTGGCGCTGCTCTGGCTGGACGCCTGCCACCGCTGCTGGGACTGGGACCAGGCTCCGGGCGTAAACACAGCTCCCTCCTCGGCTCCCTCCTCGGCTCCCTCCTCGGCTCCCTCCTCGCCTCCCTCCTCGCCTCCCTCCTCGGCTCCCTCCTCGGCTCCCTCCTCGGCTCCCTCCTCGGCTCCCTTCTCGGCTCCCTCCTCGGCTCCCTTCTCCCCTCCCTTCTCCCCTCCCTTCTCCCCTCCCTCCTCGGCTCCCTCCTCGGCTCCCTCCTCGGCTCCCTTCTCGGCTCCCTCCTCGGCTCCCTTCTCCCCTCCCTTCTCCCCTCCCTTCTCCCCTCCCTCCTCGGCTCCCTCCTTGCCTCCCTCCTCGCCTCCCTCCTCGCCTCCCTCCTCGCCTCCCTCCTCGCCTCCCTCCTCCCCTCCCTTCTCCCCTCCCTCCTCGCCTCCCTCCTCGGCTCGGTCCTGGGCTCGGTCCTGAGCGAGGAGCTGGGCCCGGCCTCTGCAGGGCGGCTGTGGAGGAAGCGACGGGCCGAGCAGACGCCTCACAGCCGCCACAGCAGCAGCTCTGCTGTCGTCACCCTGCTGCAATGCAGACGCCTGCTGCTTGTGTTACACATCATAAATATTTCGAGAGGATGTCAGGACAGTTTACACCGAGGCTGCACATAACACATCCTCAGCAGCTCATAAATCACCCGCTAATTATCCCACCAGGCTATTTGAAAATGAGACTCTTTCCTCCAGTCAGCGTTCACAGCTTTCATCATTTTTCTCCTTTGGAGTCGTTTATTTCTCAGTCAGCTCGTGCCGATCTGTGCGTTTTGCAGCGTTACAAATGTAGCGTGCGAACAATGCATCACTCTCGGTTTTATTTCCACTTGCTTCCAGAGGAGCTGCTCTGCTCCCAAACTTTCAAACTTTCTCTGTTTTATTTTGCGGCTTGAGTCTGTCAGACTGAGGCAGATACGTCACAGATCAGGCCTTTACTGTCGTTCCCAGGCCTTCCTGTAAAAGCTAATGAAGCTAAAGCAGAGGGAACGTTCCTGGGAGGACGGTGGTGAGGTGGGAGCTCAGCAGGAACCTGAACAGAACTCAAATCTCACACTTCAGTTCCACTCCAACGCATCCCACTGTAACAATGCTCAGCGGGCAGCTGCATGTTCTGAGTGGCTGAGGAGTAAAGTCCAGTCTGAACCAAGTCACAGTCAATAGGACCAGGACCGGCCCTGATCCACCTGAGGTCTGCAGGAGCCTCAGATCTAGCTGCTGTGTGCTCATGTTCAACTTCCAGGTGTTTTCATTACAATTTTCACAGAATGAAGGATATTTGTCCTTCCTAGAAAGTCCAGCTGCTACTTGCAGGTGTTTCTCTGGAAGGCTCTTTGAAGTTTGAGCCATTAGTCTATGTTAAGTCTAGTCTCATTACATCCAATAAGTTCTGTAAAGTCTCATCCCCTCCATGTCTCCATGATCTCAGAACAATGATGGTCGTATGACACCTACAACATATTCAGTGATGAGTAAAGAAGGAAGTGTGTCCATCACTGTGTTGTGATGAAGAAACATCTGAAACACCACGTCAGGAGAGGGGAAACATGTTATATTGATATCTGAAATTATGTTATTTGATATTTATTGTGATATTGAGGTTTTGGTTAATGGAAACCCAGTTAGTTAACCCAGAGCTGCACACATATGCAGATGATAATGTTGTTTTACAGCCTCTTCATTCTTTAAATATGAAAATGTATGTAAAGAAAACCAATAGTTTTTACAGTGCTAACACATAATGAACAGAGCGGGTTGCTAGAAGTTCCTCTCCGGGCCTCCCTGGAGTCACACGTGGAGATCTCAGGCTTGGTAATGAACATCATCATCATGAACATCATGGCTGTGCTGCAGTGTCTCTGATCTCAGAAGGAGGAGGCTTCAGTCTCACATTATGAACAACGTTTGTACAAAGAGCTCTGATTGTCTCCTCCTCTGGTGTTTACAGGAGTCTCACTTTCTCTAATAGAGGCTAGAAATACATTATCAACTCAGTCTCGGCTAATGTTCTGCTGACTCAGCATCACAGACAGTGCTTTTATATTCATCCCCGCCTATTAGAAGTGAATGAAGTGTTGTGACTAATCTAATGAGGAGGTGTTGGCCCCCGGCGGCTGGGGAGCGTGCCTGGTGTGGGAACCGGCCGCTGTCCGCACACATCCTGAGCAGCTCCTGTCAAAATAACTCTGCCTGGCGGCGAGAGTGGCTCTGCTGTCGCTGCTGCTTCTAAATAATGAGCCGGAGGCGAAGGGAGGGACCTGCCGACAGCCGAGACTCACACACACACACACACACACACACACACACACACACACACACACACACACACACGCCGGGCCGGCGACGGCTGCCGCCAGTCATCATTTAGTCAGATGTGCAAATTTGGCATCATGTCGTTTATCATGAACGTGCATCCCCGACTAATGAAAGACAACATAATGGCTTTATCAATAAGGCATCAGCTGTGATGCTGCTGCCTCTTTCCCCCTGCCCGTCCTGACTCTGATGGAGCTCAGACAGGTCCACCATCCACCATCCAACCATCCAACCATCTAAACAGACCGAGCTGTCTATCGCTATGGCTCATGTGATGTTGAACGTCCCGGTGCAGACTACGTCCTGGTTCTCACTGCACGAGTCTTCTATTGGTCATGATTGTCACCAAAACAAGTTTTGTTTAAAAATCTTTTTTCTTCTCCATTTGAGTTCTCCTACTCTGCATTTCTCCATGTTTTCCTAACATTGTGCAGCTCTACAGTTGTTAAAGCTTCACTTTATTTCACTGCCAGACTGAAGTGAAAGCGGCTCCTGCGCCTCTCTCCCTCCGTCCCCAAAACTGGGCAAAAATGCGGCTGAAATCATGCAGCCTGCGCTGCGTATTCCAGGGATCCTCAGGAAGCCTGTGTGTGGCTGGAGCCCTGACTTAGAGCCAGGCGGAGTAGCTGCGGCCTCTCCAGGCTGATGGAGAGGCCATCACAGTGTTTTCATAATGGAGAGGCTGCTTCCTGCTCAGCCCGGTCAACAGGCAGCAGCGGCCTCGTCTCGCAGACGCACAAATGAGATTTTCAATCTGAGAGATGGGATCAGGGAGCTGGCAGCCATTTGTCATCGCCTGATTTGCTGCCTGGCTTCTTCTTCTCCTTCATCCTGCTCCTGTTCTTCCTCTCCTTGTCCTCTGCTGCGATGGAGCGATCTGTTAAATTCCTAAGGAAGTGGTCGGGCAGCAGGAACAGGAGATGATGACAGCCACTTCCTCTAAGCGATGAGATTTCAGCAGATTAAAAGAAAAAAAGAACAGGAGAAACAAAGGAGCGGAGGAGCAGATAATGGAGGAGTGGAGGAGCTCCCACTCTTCCTGGAGCCTGGTCGCCTCCGTTGTTTCACTGTTGTTGTTGTTGTTGCTAAGCACGTCAGAGCAAAGGTTTGGCCTCCCTCCTTCATCTCTTGTCTTCCTTTGTCGTCCTCTGCTCTGCCGCGCTGCTTATTGTTGCTCATACTGAGGAGATCATTGTTCCTCGTTGTGTTAAGACTACAAACCGTTAAGGCTGCTGAGGCTGGAGCTGCTGAGGCTGCTGAGGCTGCTGAGGCTGGAGCTGCTGGAGCTGCTGAGGCTGGAGCTGCTGAGTCTGCTGAGGCTGGAGCTGCTGAGGCTGCTGAGGCTGGAGCTGCTGAGGCTGCTGAGGCTGGAGCTGCTGAGGCTGCTGAGGCTGGAGCTGCTGAGGCTGCTGAGGCTGGAGCTGCTGAGGCTGCTGAGGCTGGAGCTGCTGAGGCTGCTGAGGCTGGAGCTGCTGAGGCTGCTGAGGCTGGAGCTGCTGAGGCTGCTGAGGCTGGAGCTGCTGAGGCTGCTGAGGCTGGAGCTGCTGAGGCTGCTGAGGCTGGAGCTGCTGAGGCTGCTGAGGCTGGAGCTGCTGAGGCTGCTGAGGCTGGAGCTGCTGAGGCTGCTGGAGCAGCTCCAGTCGTTAGACGCAGCCCTTTCAGGGCAGCAGCCTTCACCTCGTGGCTGCTCCAAAGTTCATGAGGCTGCAGCTGCAGTTACCCTCCATACGATACCAGTATTTCCAGCTAACTTCTAAACTTTTGTCAGTTTTAACTGTGAGATCAACAGTCTGAGCTAAGGTTGTGCGGCAGCAGCAGCTGCAGCTAGATCCGTTTTAGGGCAAAACGTGTTATTGGTTTGGTCATTACGTGGGATTTGTTCTCATTTTATTATTAAGTGTTGCTACTGAAGAGGCTCAGTTCTGTAGAAACACTGGAAGCCTCGTGTGGAACAACACACAAGTATTTGTAAAAATCATTTTAAGCTTTGTCTGAGACTGTAGATGGAAATGGTGTCGATATGATTCTTTGAGAAGGTGAAAGAAGTGGAGGAGGAACCCGGGCATGGTTCCTGCATCAGGAGTCCCACGGGTTTCATTAGGATGACATGAAACGTTCAGTGGAACGTGGTAACGGCGTACGCTGTAGGACCACAGAAAATAAAAGCTTTTAAAGTTTTCACAAACCAAAACTAGCGACTAGTGCCTGGGAGAGCAGGGTGACTCGGGGCTCCAGTCTTTTATCTCCCCGCTGCCCCTCCAGCTCGCAGCTGAAAAGTCTTACACCTCAGTAATTGCTGTTATTTTTGAAGCTTTTATGATGGCTTCTAATGGCCGATGTGCTTTGTGTGAGAGAGAGAGAGGGCGAGAGAGTGAGAGAAAGAGAGAGAGAGAGGGAGAGAGAGACAGAGAGAGAGAGAGAGAGAGAGAGAGACAGAGAGAGAGAGAGGGAGCCAGAGCTTTTCTGATAATGGACACTGACTCAGTCGGGGTGGATTTCACACTGTACAGCCTTCCTCTCTCCAGCTGCTAAACCCCCTCCTCTTCCTCCTCTGCCCCCCCCCCCCCCCCCCCCCCCCCTCTTACTGTCATCCCTCATCCATGTTTGCGTCGGAGGTGGAGCACTGCTGGCTGTGAAGCATCTGTCTCTTCTTTAGGTTTGGGAATTTTTCCTCTCCCTCCCTATCTCTCTCTCCCTCTCTCCTTCTCTCTCTCCCTCTCTCTCTTCCTCTCCCTCTCCCTCCCCACACATCCATCTCATTTCTTGTCACGTTTCCAGGCCTGATTATCCCTGGCTTGCACAAACAGCGCTCCACTTCTGGCTGCCTCCCTGGGTAGCTCCTCCTGCCTCCTGCCCGTGGAGGCGCAGGTGAAGCTGAGCTGCTCCTGCCCGCGTCGCAGCCACAACAACTCGTGGCGGGATTAACAACCTGCAGAACGTGACCTGTCAGAACAAAGCTGCTCACCCAGCTCTGGAGAGGGTGTGTGATACGTCCCTGGAACTGTTGCTTTACACATTTCTGCTGTAAGGAGAGGTGGGGGGGCTAGGAGCTACTCAGGCCTCAGAGGCTAGCTTACAACCCTGTGTTTAGTCTGGGGCTGTCGTGGTCATCCTGCTGTGTCCTGTTATCAATGGGGAGTATGACCAAATGTGATGCTTCATGTATGCAGAGATCTGGCTCCTTTCATGCTTATCTGGCAACCACACATAGGTGTTTGAAGGCCTGCCACTCGTAGGAAAGGTCACGTGACTGTTCGTTCTCTTGACTCTCTGATCCCGGTGGCGCTCGGAGCGATACGGCTGTGGAGTGTGTGCACACGATGCTAATGATGCTGGAGGTGAGCGAGTTTTCAACAGAGGCAAGGTTAAAAACAAGCTTTTCCATCTTAACTAAACATTTCCCTGAAATTTACATAAATGCTGCCAAAAAAAACTTGTTTCCATCCATTCATCGCGTGCCACAAACATCTTATCGAGAACAGAAAGTTAATTTACGTCCTTCTGTGCTGCTGCATTCATGGTCCCTCCGAGAGACGACGCGCAAATCTGACATTTCTGACTTGGCTGCGGAAGGTTTTATTAATGCAACAAATTAGACCATGTTTTGTTATCTCCTAAATACTGAGCATGTTGGTTTATTTATTTCTTGGCTTCTGAACACGAGTAGATAAAAGGCAGAGCTGTTTGGCAGCTGACTATCAGTCCTCAGATGTCCTTAAACGCACCACCAACATGAGGCTTGAGAAGCAGCAGAGAATACTGAATGGAGATAAAGGAGAAGCAAAATACACAGATATTTGGGTGAAAATACCTTTGCGATTTATGTTTTTTTTCCCTATTTTTCCAGCTGGTTTGAAAGGAGGAAGGTTGGCTTCAGTTTGGAGCTCATTTGATTTGTACTTGATGGACAAAGAGCAGCAGAAGCTGCTGGTCACCCACAGTATGTGTGAACCGAGTGGAGAGCCTGAGAGGAAACAGGACGATGGTCTGATTCTGCTTTGTTGTGTTCTGACTCACCTCGCTGACATTTACCTTCCTGAGGAATGCATCTAAACGGAGCTGCAGCTCGACGCGCAGCTTCAGACCCGATCCATCATGCAGACGTCTGACCTGACCTCTGCCAACGACTGCTCTGAGCTTCCTTTGAAGCACACACGTAAGGTGTAAGACACAACATCACCCTCCATGTTCTAAACTGGCTCTGAATGGTCCCGCCCAGCCTGACTCCTTCTCCCAGAGGTTCAGGTAATGAAACGTTGAACGTTTGTGTGATTAGAGCTGTGTGTCTGCAGACTGTGTGTCTGCAGGCAGCGTCTCTGTCCTCCAGTCTGTGCTCAAGCTCTGAGTCTCAAAAGTGTCTCACCTCCAGCTAAAACATTTTTACACTTTGTTATTTTCTCTCTCTTTTTTCCGCTAGACCTTGTTTTTTTTGTTTTTTTTGTTCTCAACATGCAGCAATTGACAAGCGACACTTTGTGGAAGTGCTCGATTCTTAATCCGCAGGTGGTGCAAAAAAGGAGAAATAATTGGATCCTCAGATTTTCACACAGCGTTTTTGACTGAGGATAAAAATCAGTTTTAGCTTCATTCAGCAGTGATGGAAAATGATGTTTATTGGACGCTCTGGTCTACAGGTTCAATCACCTGCTTTAGTGTGTAGATCTGGTTCCAGGCAGAATTTGTTGGTTCGATCTAACATCTTGTTATGTCATTTCCTGGTGTTTGATCCTGTCATTCACTGTCCGCGGGGACGCTCAGTGTTTGTAGGAATGTTGGACGGTCAGTGGTCCAACGTGAGGTTTGTTTCTGTCAGACTGTCTCCTATCTCATCCATTCATCCATTCATCATCTCACCTGAAATCTCCTGTGACAGTGTCTCCTGTACACAGAGAGGACAGGACTCATGGTCCCGTCCACAGTTGGCCCAAACACCCATGTTTTTGTCCTCTCCCTCTTGTCTCTGTCTGCGGGAAGCAGCCTGTTTGCTGGATCTGTTGTTTTGCTCAGATCTTGTTTTGGTCCTGGAGCTCGCAGGAGTTGACATGCAGAACGGCTGCTCTCATCGCAGGCTAATCTCCAGGTTGCACTGAGAGGAAACATATTATAATTAGATTGTCAAATGCAAAAAGGTCAGATGATTTATTATCCACTTAGGCCCTGAATGAACATGACAAAACGTTGGGGAAAACAGATTTTTTTCTATAGAGAGAAACGTTAAAGATGGTCGTATTGAGTCATCTCAGCAGTTGTGATTCGATCTGAGCCTCACCGATTATTCACATACATTTCAGTACCGTATTTCTGTATTTCTATCTCTGGTCTTCACAATGATCTGCCCGCAATGAATCGGACGGAGCAGGTCCTCCAGCAGGACTCGCTCTCTCTGTGAATTATAATCCCCCTTCAAAGACAAGGAAATAAAAACAGTATCGAGTGATTCTGCGGAGCAGACGCAGCGATTCACCTGCTCCGGCCGCCTTGTTGTCAGCCGCTGGTTCTGGGATCTGTCTGCACAATTCTGCCAATGCTGCAGTTGTGTCTGACATGACAGCTCTCCTCCCAGGGGTTAAGCATCATTCATATTCATGAGAGCGATGCTGGAGAGCTGCAGCCTGGCACTCTGTGAAACAACTGCCAGGCTTTATTTCATTTTACTTTCTTTTTCCCCGTCCCGCTCCCTCTCCTCCTCCACGTCTGTGACAGGATGTCACGTCTCCTCCCGTCCCCTCCTGACTGATGTGCAGCCGATAAAAATGCACGTGTCATTGAAATTCAGGAAAGTAATCGACAGCTGTGTTTCAGAAAGAAAGGAATCGATCGTTGTTTTCTGGAGCTGATGTTTCCAGGCAGGAGGCTTTGTGCCGGGCCCAGACGTGTTGTGTTAACCGTAATCCTCCTTTCATCAATTCTGTGTCCATCATTGGAGTTATTTGTTCATTGTTATTTTTTCCTCCAGTCTCGTGTTTCCCAAAGGCCAGCTGTCAGTCAGCCATCACAGACAGTTCTGCTTCAGACCGCAGTGAGAAACAGAGTAAAGCCTGAATCAGCACCACAAACGTTTCCTACACGGGCTTCATGACCACTGAAAGCTCTTCACACACTGAGAAAAGTAACAAAGAACAATAATAATAAAGAATTTACATGAGAAAAGGATGAACTCACAAAGGTGAAAGGCTACGGCACACACTCACAGTATGAACTGCAAGCTATGTTGTGAAGTTTCTGCTTGAGCTCGTTAGAATCACAGCTCATCAGCTCCTCCAGGAGCAGGAGTCTGGGATGCAGTTGTAGTCGAGCCACTCAGGATAAAATAAACTGAATGTGTTTCTCTGCAGACGATGTGACTAAACTTGAATGCTTCATCACTGAGGACTGAAAACAGAAACACAGCTCTGTCTTCTTTAAATATTCACACACGTTTCCACCCGATCGCACAACATCAGCAGTGATCAGAGCTTCAGTGTCGAGAACATGTCGAGCTGCAAACCTTCTGATCCATGGAAAATCGGACCATCAGGTTCCTCCTCCAAGAGCTTCTGCTCATCCTCAGCACAGACAGTAAACAAATTATGTGGCGCTAATCAAGGTAATTTGGCATAAAGCATCAGAGTGAGAGAGAGAGAGATGGAGAGAGAGAGAGAGATTTTGACTTGCTGACCATGAATGGTGAATCATCACCACACTACAGTCAAAAAGTCAAAAAAGCTGTGTTAGCCATAGAAACTGAGGCGACACGTCTCACAATAGAGATGATGTGAAAACCTTGGTAACAGTGTCATGATATTGTTAAAGTATGAATGTTCATCTCAGTGGATTTATTATGCATTTAAACAGAAGCCACATTCAGTCCTTTACATTTTCAAGTTTAGAACAGCTCGGCTTGGCTCCACTGTTGATCATGGGACACTGGGCCGCACAGAGACAGTGAAGATGAATCGTTATGAGACGTTTCCTTCAGAGAAGTGTTGACAGACCGACGGCTGAGCAGCCGGAGCAGAGCGGCCTGTTTCGCCCCGGCAGGTGTCGCACACAGCGATGCTCAGCCGCGGCGATGCTGAGCCGCGGCGATGCTCACGGTTACCACGGCAACGAACCCTGAACCACAACCTTCACCGGCAACAACCTCACCGTGACATGGCCCATTGTCAGGTCCCTGCTCGCAGCGTAGGAGCAGAATATTCCTGTTTTTCTGTCCTGTTATTCAGCGTCTCACAGAGGAAAACAGAGAGCCATTAACATCAGGCTCCATTGTGCAGCGCCCGCCCACGCTCAAGGAAAACTGCTATGAACCCAACTGTTGCTCACTCTTTTCAGCCCGTTGTGCAGAATGAAAAACAAATTGATTGCTTTCTGTTCGTAGCAGAAGAAGGGGCAAGGGCACAAACGGCGGCAAACTCAAGAACATCTGTCCAAGGGTGACTCCATTCAGGAAACTGCTGCACTGGACTCTCATGAAAGATCTAAAGTAATGACAGTTATTTGTGAAAGTTCAGCTTTTGGTGGCATAAAACCTAGAATTTATTATGTCTTTGCAAAATAGAAAGCCACTGAGTTTCACATGTCTGCATAACAGGGTGACCTTTAATTCAGAAACCCCATAATGCAATAAGCAAAACGCATCAATAGCATCAGATATCAAAAGCGCCGCATTGAAAAGGAAAATCAGTTCACGTGTGCCGGACTGCTCCTGTCCGCCAGGTCACATGTCCTGGACGTGAACAGAGCGTTTCATCACAGTCTGAGATGGACGCGTCTGGAGGACCAGCTCAGCAGAGCTGCTTAGAGATGCTCTGATGCCTCAGTCAGAGTGCCATATGTAATGTCATATATATATTAGAAAAGATGAATGCAGCAGAGTTGCTGTATTAACAGGCCAATCAGGCCGACCGTGGTAGAATTGCAGGATTAAATAATTCAGAGAGAAATTACTCTTCAGAACAGAAATGTGAATAATTCAGAGTATTATGACTTAAAAGAACTATCAGCCATGCACAGAATGGAGTGGATGTATGATTAATTCAACATCTGGATCAGGGCTGCGCTCCTTCCCTCTCCCGCTCCAGCGCTGATGATTCCAGGATGGATGTGAGGACGATTCCAGGATGGATGTGAGGATGATTCCAGGGTGGATGTGAGGATGATTCCAGGATGGATGTGAGGGCTGAGCTCAGGCCTCGGGTCTGGAGCTGCTCTGTCTGCGTAGCTGTGGGTCCAACCAGGAGTCCCTGGGCCGAACCTGGCCGAACAGTCCCTCACATCTGTGTCCACGCAGAACTGCTTCTGATCGTTCCTTTCTATCAGTGATATCGATCAGAACACTGACAGCTCTTGTTATGGCTCACACGTCTTCTACTTCTTCAGATCTTCTCGACTTGATCGGGCTCAGTGGACCATTATTACGTTTTTTATTATTACTTTTACTTACAGAGCAAAGTCTTCAGAGTGTAATTTGTGAAAAAATGGCCAAACTTTTCCCGTTTTAATGAATGGGACGACACAAGCTGCCTCGACTATGAGCAGTAGCTGCAGTGAGACTGTAATAAAGCTGCTCCTACTAGTGCTGCTGTGTTGTTGCTTTATGCAGCTGTCACTCTCCAAACTCTCCTGCTGGGGAACTTTGCTGGTTTTGCCAGACTTTATGTTTCAGGTGTGCAGGTGTTTCAAGAGGCTGATCATCATGAAAATGTTCAAATACAGAGGATGGAAAACAGTTTGTGCTCATCTTCCTCCTCCTCCTCGTCCTCCTCCTCCTCCACCTCCTCCTCCTGGTGTCTGCACATAGTTGTATCACCGACATTACGTCCCACAGGGTATATAGTTATGTTATTATAGCTGGATCATGTATATATCCATATATATTTGGTTTTGAGAATTTAACCAGAATCCTCGTCTCCTCTGAGCTCGTTCCCACAGCTGTGCTTTCATCTCCAAACTGCAGATGTGACGTTTCCACATTTCTTTAATTTGCAGATATTGTGGAACCCTTAAACACCCACCTGGTAACATTTTTTGTAATCATGCACACACACAATGTGCTGTAAACCTGCATTTGAAGACAGCTCATCATATCCCTTGATGATGCTTCTGAAGATTTTCAATCAGAAACAGTAAACTTGATTCTGATTCCAAATTTCATTTAATCTTAATCATAAAATCGATGATATAACTTTACAATTTCCTCTACACTGTGTGACCATGAGTCAAGTAGACATGGTTAGTTGTGCTACGTATTCCTACAGAATGTGTAGTGTGTGAATGCGTGGTCTGTCTTACTGCCTGTATTTACGTATACCTGTTTGTTTGCTAGTTTTATAGTGTTTTATAGTTGCATAGCACTAAAGTTACATTGTTTTTCTATTGAGAAGCTATCTCTCATCTATCTCAGGATCTTCTGTCACAAAACTCTCTTCACTCGCAGTCTTCAGTCCTCAGCTGCTGGAGAGAAAATGAACTGACATAAGTTGCTCCTCAGCACCTTTATTAGACTGGATGAGTTTCTGATTAGTTTTGCTGTTTCCCTGCAGTTTGGCTTTGCAGTAAAGAACATTCTGGGCAGATTTCTATGGCTTTACCTCTAGCACCACTGTGTGTATGAAGTATCACATGTGTCTAAAACATGCAGGAGATCGTCTGATTCTGCCCTCTGGTCGGGTGTGTTCCATCTCTGTTCTCCAGCATCTTCTCCACCACTGTGTTTATCCACATCTCAGGGTTGTGTATGTGTGTGTGTGTGTGTGTGTGTGTGTGTGTGTGTGTGTGTGTGGGTGTGTGTGTGTGAGAGGCTGCGTCTCTGGACGCCAACGCTCCGCAGTCAGATTGTGTTTGCTCAACACAGTCGCCCTCCTGCGTCTGCTGGCACGCTGTGAGTCAGATAAAACACTTTCCCACTTCTCCAAATGGATCAGCTGCTGGTCTCCAAGGCCGCTGCACTAGCTGCCATCTGTGAGCCTGCGTGTGTGTGTGTGTGTGTGTGTGTGTGTGTGTGTGTGTGTGTGTGTGATCCTGGAACATAAATGAACAGTTTTTACAGAATAGGTCTATGAGTCATATGCCTCTGTGTGTGTGTGTGTGTGTGTGTGTGTGTGTGTGTGTGTGTGTGTGTGTGTGTGAGAGAGAGAAAGAGCATGAATGGAAATAAATGTGGCACTAAGCCCAGGAACATTGTGCTTATTAGATTTTTAAAGTACAAGCAATATAACATGATGCCAGACACACACACACTTCCTGCACTCACACACTCACCTCTGGAGTCGCACACCTGTGTGTGTGTGTGTGTGTGTGTGTGTGTGTGTGTGTGTGTGTGTGTGTGTGTGTGTGTGTGTGTGTGTGTGTGGAGCATGAACGGATGCATCTAGAATGTGAGCGGCTCCGTCTGTAGCTGGAGGTGAAGGTGTGAAGACTCGATGAAGTCACGTCTCAGAGGTCTTTGACTTTCAGTCACACACAGTCTCACACACACACACACACACACACACAGTCACACACACACACACACAGTCTCACACACACACACACACAGTCACACACACACACACACACACATGCAGGGTTTTTCTGCAGCTTTGCTCCAGGATGATGGAAAAGCTCTGCCAGCAGCTAAAACAGCTTCAGCTCTGCTGAAAACTTGATTTTACTCAACTCGTCTTCTAATTAATTCTGACACATTTTACAATTCTCTTTGAATTAGTAGTTACATTTATCTAATTGTATTACTTTTACTCTCTTGCATGACAACTAATCCATGAATAAAGCACATGAGTTTTATTATTATTTCATAGACACGTCTGTAGATGAAGTTTTGAAAAGTCCCGTCCTGGAAACAACTTTTGCCGTTTTATTCACAGATAATCTTGTGCTACTTCCATCAACTCTCTGACACAGAATTTTATCTGTAATGAGGCTCTTTTTTTTCACTTTCTCTCCGCCTCACATTCTCATGTAGGTCAGCCTCGGTGAAATGACCGCTCAGCTCCTGTTGTTCCATTTTCTCACTGTGCGGTTGAGAGTTGACAGATTCACTGTGACACTTTAGGCTGAAACAGATTCCCAGGGGCCTGAGCTGCACTCTCTGTGCTTCTCTGTCTGCATGTGTGTGTGTGTGTGTGTGTGTGTGTGTGTGTGTGTGTGTGTGTGTGTGTGAGTGAGAGTTGCTAAAAAGGCACACACACACACACAGATTGTATGTTCTCTGAAACCTGATGATCCTCCTTCACATTCGAGCGACTCAGACTGGACTTTGAACCCGTGTTGTTATCTTCTCACATCTGATCCTCTGGGTTTGATGCTGTTTTATCCAAGCTTGGAACGTGTGTGTGTGTATGTATGTGTGTGTGTGTGTGTGTGTGTGTGTGTGTGTGTGCCGTTTGCAGTACAGTGGATTACAACACTATTATTTGTGTGAGATACAGTTCCCTCAGGAATCTTCCTATAGAAATCAGATTTTTTTTTCCAGGCATGTGCACACACTGATCCATTGATGATCCATTCTTGTCTTTGCCCCAGTGATCATGCAGATTCCCCCTCTGTGGAACACATGAAGGTTCATCTCCTTTCATATCGTGTCTCAGTGCTGAGACACCGGCCGTTAACTCAAAAACGCTGAAATGTGCAAACAACTAATTCCCTGCATGTTGAGAGGGCGCACAACAAGCCCAGTCCATATGGTCAATGTACTAAATATATAAGATAGGATGAATTATAGATCACATGATATGGTGTGAGATGAGATGGTGGTGCTGATCAATAGTCCTGCTCATCTGCTCGTGATCAGTGAACAACAGTGAAAGCTGATGACAGGATTCACATTGGTACATGTTACATGTTCTCAGTCAACTAGTTGTTTGGTTTTAAAAGGTGCTTGAGACCAAGATGAAGTCCTCAGATAACTAGTTTTGCCTTCGCCTCAGAGTTCTTTAGTTTGCTGACAGACAGAACTGAAGAAACCAGAAAATATCCACATCAGAGAGGCTGAGATCACAGAGCTGAACTGACGTCTTTAAAAGCCTCTCTACTCACAAACGTTCGAGCGTGGAGCTGCTCTCCAGCTCGTCCTCACCTGCGTTCAAGGAGAAACTCTAATTTGGGCAAAGCTGTAACGCCACAGATGATTACAGTCTGGTTCCAACAGAGAGAGAAGCTCCAACCCTGAGACTCAGCAGAGGGCTGAGGGTGATGTGTTCCTGCTAGACTCTGCTCCTAAAACGCACATTAACTGTATGAGTATGTGACGACCTGTTCAGATGTGCAGGCACATGAAGCTTTACCTCTCCACTGTAGATGTGACCGGTCAGTCAGATGGATGCTCTTCATGTCGGTGGTCTGCAAACATCCACCAGGAGCCCAGGATGAGCTCTGTGACGTCTCTGACTTCTCAGCTCAGCGCGAGGTTCAGGTCGAGGCTGGGAGCCTTCGTCACCCTCAGACGATGGGAGCAGCGTTGTTTGGATTCATCTGCCGGGGACTCAGCTTCCCCGCTGCAGCCCTGGAATAGTGGAGAGAGGCTCGGGAGTGCTGCTTAAGTAATATTAAATCCCTGCATTCGTATGAATCCTGCCTGGCCCTGGGCGTGCAGAGGAGCCGCTAATTCATCTCTGTTAATTTACGGTATTAGAGGGAGAGAGATTGCCTGCAGTGCTTGTTTCAGCAGATCCTGGCTTCCTCTCCTCGTATCTGCTCCATCTCCGGCTGATGAAGCAGCGCACATCTCATTCAGACCAGCTCCCAGCTGACGCCAGGTTGTTGTTTTTGTATTAAAGCCTTAATTTACCCGCGGAAGCCGCAGAGCTCGCGCTCTCTCCCTCGCAGATTAATGATGCCGCAGACGTTCAGGCTGCACAATTATTCTACTTTAATACAACTTAATTTCTGAAAAACTGCATGTGCTTGTATTCCTGAGCGAGTGGCTCGACTCAGAGCGTGGGTGCCTACAGAGCAGGAGGCGGAGTTAAACAGTTCAGCCATCACAGGTTCAATCAGCTCGATAACAAACGTGCTATCACACGTAAACAATCATGTTTACTCCACGAATGTGTCTTTGAAAGGAGAGAAACCCCCCCACATCACAGGAATCACCTGCATTGTTCAGTGGGACCTACGCGTGTGTGTGTGTGTGTGTCTGGAGGGGGGGGGGTGTAGAAACCATCCAAAAACACTCTCAGCTCTTCCATCTGAACTGGGGCGATTTACTTGATGTTTTAGACGCCACTTTATTTTCTGGGGATCACAACAGACGTAAAGTCAAGGCAACGCAATGCAAATCCTACCTTTGGTTGCCAGATCAGCATTAAAAGGTGTCAGATCTGTGCAGGAACAGAGCGTAGCAAGAGACGATATTGTTAAAGGGCTGAAAAATAGATTCTGATGCTCCATTGCTTCTATGTTAACTCCAGGGAACGAGGAGACGTTTCAGAACACGGTTCCTAAAGCAGCAGAGACCCAGGTGCTCAGCTCACATGCACCCGATTGTGTTTGTTTGTGTCCACACACACACACACACACACACACACACACACACACACACACACACACACACCCACACCCACACAGATCCCATCATCAGGGCCTGCTGCTCCTCCGGAGGCAGTGGTGAAGGTCTGTGTAATATCGTACACTCTCACATTCCCTCAGAAGCCGGAGCTACTCCACAATTGTTTTATCAGAGCAAATAAATAGCTGCGCTCTCCAAGAAACAATCGAGGTTCCCCGGGGGCCTCGCGCTGCCTTCACATGCAAAAACATGAGAACAAAACAAAACTGAAAGAGAAAACAGAGTTGGATTTCAAGGTAGGAGGCTGCTCAGAGGGAGCGGGAGTGTCTTCAGTGGCTCCTCACATCGCTCCTCTCTCTGTTCCTGGGCTGATGTGGCTGGAGGTTCTCATCCTGTGGCACAGAGCTGCTGCACATAGAATCACATGGAGGAGACATAACCTCATCATCACTGAGGAGGGCCTCCTATAGCAGGGCTTGGATTGCATTCAGCTGTCCAGATTGAACTCTGAAGAAAGCACCACAGAGTTTGTTATTTTGGCAGACTGTGGCCAGCAGGAGCAGCAGAGTGGAGAGTCTCTGGAGTCTCTAAACTAGATCTAAAACATCTAACAGATTAATCCCTGATAATCCCCGATAATCCCTGAAAAGACATCGATTATCTGTGCTCTTACCGCTCCTGAAACTTTGTTTTTGTCTTTTCCCCACAAAATCTTCTCATTCCAACACCTTTAATCCCCTTTTACTGTATTTTCTCCACTGAATACTTGACTTGAGATGGTTTCACAACAAATGTTTGGAGGTTTGTGGTAAAAGTTAGGCTCAAATATTTATCTCCCACAATTGTTAGTGGATAACTCACAGTGTCAGGAGCTGGAACAGTTGTGAGTCTTGTCACTGTTAAAGCTTTTTCTCCCTTCTGCCCAGCGTCTTGTGAGGGAAGGCGCTCTGTAAACAGTTCTGTTACATCCCTGTTCTTAATCTTAATGTGTAGTCACTGTATGTACGATCTGCCTGCACCTGTCTGCCAGTAACAATCGAGCCACCTCCCCCGTCCTGTCCTGTGCTTCCATCCAGCTGATAAGTGAGGCCTGATGAGTGAGAAAGCCTACAGATGAGCTGATTCAGGCGTCCTCTGTCCCCGTCTCTCTGCTTCCTCGGGCTCCGATGAAACCGTGGAGCTGGAGACGGGCCCTGGGCTCGGCTGCAGCTGCTCTCTCAAAATGTTTCCTCTCCATGAATACGTTTGTGCGCGTCTCGCTGCCGTCTCGTGTGTAGGTACAGCGTGCGGCTTTGTGTGTCGCTGCGCCTCAAATCAAACCCATTCATCTCAGAAACAATCGCAGACGCACCAGCCGACTGATTCCCTCTGCCTCCTCTGTACAGATAAAATATTTTCTTTGAGAAATTCACTGAATCTCTCTCTCTCTCCCTCTCTCTCTCCCCATGTCTGCTGCTGCTGCCTGCTGCTCTCTCCTCTAAGGTAAGAGACTCGAGCTGTGAACAGTTTTTTTTGGAGTTTTTGCAGGTGAATCGTGTTGCGTAAATCACTATGTTGCTTTTAGTCCAATGCACATTACTGGATCACATGAGCCTACGAGCCCTCCTTAGAAGCAGCCTGAGACCACAGACCTGCTGGCTCCTGGCTCCAGGCCTTCTGCCTCACCTGTCGGAGCAGGAGCACAGTGCTGCTTTCTTGAGGTGTGCCACGTTGTAAATGAGATCTGGAGAGGCTGGGAGTTAATCTCCTCCGCAGACATCGAGCCTTTGAAAACAATCAAAGCAGCTTCTCCTTCCTCTGCCTTTTTTTCAGGCTCAAACACTGCAGAGATTCATTTATCAGAGCTGATTATCCGTCTGATGCTGCTGTTTGCGTGAAATTAAATGTATGTGTGAATGCTTGTTTCTCATCTGGGGCGTTTGATAGCCGCTCTTTTTGAAGATAATGACTTACTTGTGGGCGTGTCGTTCAATTAGAGGAATATAAGAAAAAGCTGTGTTGGAGCATCAGCCATGTCACAGTGTGTGAACAGCGTCAGCCGCTGTCTCTCCCTCTCTCTCCCTCTCTCTCCCTCTCTCTCTCTCTCTCCCTCTCTCTCCCTCTCTCTCTCCCTCTCTCTCTCTCTCTCTCTCTCCCTCTCTCTCTGTCACAGTCTCCGTGCTGTTCTTATCTTTATTCATCCTCCATAGAGCTCTACATCTGTCTCAGATCACGGAGCGAAGCAGAGTCTCCTTCTCGTCCTTTTGTCTCTAACTATGAGCAGAGCTGCGGGTGAAACGAAGCGGGGATGTTAGCAGTGCGCCAGGCTGGAGAGGCAGAGCAGCGTATGTGGAGAGCAGTCAGATAGCACCCAGCGCGTCCCCGCCATCACTGTGTAATTTGCGGTGGAGGATGACAGGAAGTCATAAACAAAATAAGTCGGGCGCCACCTCTGCCAAGTGCAACAGCCTTGACTGGGAGGACAGACAGTCAGAAAGACTCAGAGTCACCGGCTGAGTTCATCCCCGCAGTTCATTCCAGTTTAGAGCGCGTTTCTGGCCCGTTGGACCCAGACGTTATTTTGAAACAAAGCAGATTCAATTAGACAGATTCAGGAACAGGAACCGGGAAAGAAAGCAGGACTGTGGCTCCTTCCTTTGTGGTTTATCTCCCCAGAGGCTGTCGTCGCAATCCTGCCTCTAATCTCCTCTTTGTTCGAGCTGCCATTGTTTTCCTCGGTGTCCATCATGCTTTCCTGCAAGCAGTTTATTTCAAATTCATGGAAATGTGCACAAAAACACCTTAAAACGTGGGAACTGGGCGGGGAGGGGCTGCTGGCGAATGAGGAAAGCCTTTGGCCCGGTGGAATTTCCAACAGCTTCTTTTGACAAAGGTTTGTATTGATTTTCTGAAGAGCCGGCAATGTGGTAGCTATTACCAGGCCTGGCACAGGGAGCCACATTCTTCCTTTGTACCATCATAAAAATGTCATCTGTGTCAGGTGGGATCCTGGCATGATGCTAGTGGAGGCAGCAGAGCACACCCCCAGAGCGAGCGGGGACGGCCTCTCATGGAAGAAGAAGAAACGTTTCAAGATGAATCTCCCATGTCCTGCAGTTTGCCATGAGGCATCAGGAATGAATGGAACGGCTGCTGCTAATGCTGCTGCAGCTGATGCTTTCTGGCTGCAGGAGAGTTTCAAGTCAGACATCATTAGGTGCAGTTATCATTCAGTTATGTTGGTCTCTGTGTTTCCTGCTCCAACACACCTGATTGAAACCATCATGAAGCTCTGCAGACGGAAGGCGAATCAGGTGTATTGGAGATATCTCAGACATGCAGAGACACTGAGTTAGAACATCAAACTTCACAATCCTCACAGCTGAAGCTGAAGATGCTGCGTCAGCTTCACAGAGAAGAGCTGCTCTACCTTCACGTCTGGCCTTCACTGGGGCAGATGCACTGAAGTAAAGAGTAGCTTTCTGAGCCAGAGAAAACAATAGGTTCAAAAGATCTGTAACTGTGCTGAGACTCTTTAACCATAAAACCAAAAATCAACTAGACTGATACAGGAATGTTGGAGCAAAACAGAAAAAAGCAGGCCCGAGTCACCCGGGGTGTCACCTCCTGAGCTGTGTAATCAGGATACATGAGCACAACAAGCAGCAGCTTCCACAGACCTGCTCTGTTAATCGTTCCCAGCTCCACTGTAGCTGCGACCCTGCCCTGACCCTGACGTCTGTGGCGGCCTCGTTCCACTGCTCCTCTCCTGTTTGATGCTGCCCTCTCTCCCTCTCTCTCTCTCTCTCTCTCTCTCTCTCTCTCTCCCTCTCTCTCTCGCTCCCTCTCCCTCTCTCTCTCTCCTCTTCGTGACCTGCACTTTGCGGTCTTAATAAACCCAGCGTGCAGGCTGCATTCTTACCGTGCGGCGCTGACATTAGCTGTCTGAGCACAGCTGTAAACACTGCTTCACGCCACCTTCCAAAAATACCCAGAATTCCTGCGTCCCGACCGCACGTCCTCCAGGTCGTGAGGGAAGGGCCGCGTCACGCCGCCTCCCTGCTCCAGACCTCTGCTAGATGTTTCCAGAGGGTCCACAGCAGCTTTCTAGATGTTTCTACAGAGAAGTGGAGGTGACCTCGCAGTAGAGCCAGTGCAGTTTCCTCAGACCATAATAACTGATTGGCTTCATGTATGTTTGCTCATAAATGCCATTTACCCAGTCGTCATATCTTCATATCTTTTCCTATATTTTCTTTTCTTTCTCATTTAGGTTTTTCTTTCATTCAACAGCTCACTTTTTAGAAATATGTTTTGCAGTACATCTTGGAGAGTAGCCATTAGTCCTTTCATTGTAGCGTGTACGATGAGGGTGAAGTGGACTCTGATTTATTCTATCATCAGCTAATGCAATAACGGTTGCTATGGCAACAATGCTTTTTTGGAGTATATTTACAACAATTCTACCGAATTAGTTTGTTAAATTTGATCATTTTCTGGTTCCTTTAGTCTTCTATGATCTCTTTCAAAACTGATGGACTACAAAATCACACTTTATGGATCCGAGAGGTAAAAACCTGACATTCAGGCTGACCTGGATCTGTGGAACTGAGGAGAAAACAGCTGCCACGCCTCCATGCAGGCTGGTCAGGTTCTGGGATCTATTTTTAACAAACTGCAGACGTCTACATAAATAACTGCATCACACATCCTGTTGCCTAAGATGAGCTTTAAGTGCTGGTGATGCAGCCATGCAGCGTCTCGAGGTGTTTGTAGGTCACTGACTGACCGACGGAGGGGAGAGGGCTCTCTGCCTCTCTCCGGCTCGCTGATGGAAACATGGCCCAGATGTTTCACCCTCAGACCCTCAGCAGCTTCTCAGGTTCACAGGGACTCCTGTTCCCATGAGTGAAGCAGGGCCGCGGGGGCCTGGTCATCAGCAGATGCTCTGCAGGCTTGGTGGGTGGTGTCATGGCAGCGAGCAGCGAGTGCAGGGCATGATGGGAATGAGCGATGGCAAACACTGGGGCGTCTGCAGAGACAAGTGGCTGCCAGCACCAGCTGACACCACCACACTGCTCCCACTCTCCCTCCTCATCTTCCTCCTCCGCCTCCTCCTCCTGGAGTCACAGGCCTCATCATCCTCCTCCTTTGTGTCTGGACTCTTTCCTAAACCGTCTTGTTATTGAATGAAATCAGAAATAACATACAAATGCTCACAGAGCTCAAAAGGTATGTTTGTAAACTGCAGAAAAATGCAAATACATCTTTTGCAATAGATAAGTGACTGTTTGTAAAATGGAGAGTCAGAGAATCTTTCATCTGCATTTATTGACTTTTAAGTCGGGATGTTTCGATTGCCAAATGCCGAAACGTTTTCCTGGATTCCAATTTTCTCTCTAAAAACTGATTGACAACTTAGTTTCCTTCAGACTGCATAAAGTCACAGCATCTCCTTCCACATAAACAACTCCCACAGCTTAACTTCTGCAAATAACAGTGAGCTGACACTGAGAAGCTGTTTGCCTCTACCTGACAGGTTTAGCCTGGCTCAGGTTAGCTGCTGGTTAGGTTTCTATCTGCTCGTTGCTTCCCTCACAGCTCACTTCCCCAGTATCCATGCGTTAGCGTGTTAGTGGAGCAGATCTGCAGCGTGCTTGTGAAGCCAGCGGAAAACAGGTATTGAACGTGTATTATCTAACGTGTTTTTGCCGATTCAAGCGCCTGCTGAGCATATTTCATATCAGCCCAGCTCCAGGGGCTACAACCCTTTGGGACCATGTCTCTGTTACATCATTTGCTTTTACCTCTCCTATGAGTTGTGTGAGATGTGTGAACAGGTTTGTTTGGAATCAGAAACATGCGAGTCTGACCTGCCTCTCTCTGGATAAGGCAGACAAACCTCTGATTCCAGCCTCTGGAGGCTCGATCTGTTTATCTCTGCTCTGAAGATGAAGCGGGCAGAGAGACGAGGATGTCCCTGAGTGGACGCGAGGCTGCAGCACAACTAACCAAACAAGGTCAAACAGGAAGTGGTGCAGCTGCAGCCGTGCATTAACAGCAGCCACTTCTCATTTCTTTGACAAACCCATTGACCTGCTCCGCCGGCAGATGGAGGCGAAATGATGGCACTAAATTATACTGGGATGCTTTTAATTTGCAAGTCTGCTCTCCCTGGGAAATGGCCCCTGTTTGTTTAGAGCACGTTGGCAGGGAGCAAAGCATTCTGGGTGTCATCACGTCCACAGTTTTTAGAGGTGAGAAGAAAGGGAATGGAGCAACTTTTAAACGCTGCAGTTTGGGGAAACTTTTGGCCTGATGGCAACGATCTGAGCGCCGGCAGACTCTTTGATTGTATTTCATGGCTGAATGTGTTTAGATCTGCTTTTCCCCAAACCTGACGGCCCAGATGGTTTGCTGCACACAAACATCTGACAAGTCGTCCTTGGAAGCTGCTTGGAAAAGGGCAAACACTTTCTGAGAAAAGTTCCTGGCTGCTGATCATCGCAGGCATAGATCACGCATTTAAAGGTTAGATTATCTGCTTCCTCGTGATTTCATCTAATCCCAAATTTGAACGATACGTCGTCAGATTCTCAATCTCAAATCACGTCAGCGTGGCGAGAGCGTACCCGGTCACAGTCGGTGAATACCGCAGTGTCAAATCCTAAATGACAGCATTAATTCACAGTAAATGTTGAGCCCTGCAGGCAAAATAAAGCCTAACAGAAAGCAGAGACTGGGCTGCATGTACGCTGATAATCTTTTTACCGCTCTTGTGTTTTAATCCACACTTTAATCCTGGGCCGACTGCACTGTTGCAGCACATGGCAGAGGGAAGCAGGGATGTCGGGAGATGCTCTCTCACCGCGCTGTTCATCGATGAAATGCAGCCAGTGAAAACGGTTTTGTAGGGAGGCAGCAGCCACCGTCCTTCGATCATGTATGTATTAGCCGAGTGCTTCGTCCATACGCTCAGGATCAATGAGCAAAAGTTCCATTTAGAGCCGCAGAAATCATTCCAGCTCCATAAAGACCGAGGACACCTCTCAGGCTGACGGATCAATATCTCGCTCTGCTGAATTGTAAAACGATTTAAATAAAAACAAAAATCACCATTTTATATTAAGACAAACACACATTAGCAGGACTCTGGCTTTCAGTCCCGTCTCAGCCATATAAACAGAAGATTTACACTTTATTACTGGTCATTAGTGCTTTAGCCTCTCATCAGGAAGGTTTCTGGTTCAAATCTTGAGTCTGTGTCTGTGTGTGTGTGTGGGTGTGTGTATGTGTGTGTGTGTGTGTGTGTGTGTGTGTGTGAGTGTGTGAGTGTGTGTGTGTGTGTGTGTGTGTGTGAGTGTGTGTTTGTGTGTGTGTGTGTGTGTGTGTGTGTGTGTGTGGGTGTTCATGTACCAAGGTCTGTTCACCCTGTGAGCTGGATGTACACTCCAGCACATTCTTGTAACGTCACTGTGTACGAAGCGGCTGAGATAATGGATGCATTACAGATGTCTGTGACAAACGAGTTCGTCATGGCAACCAGCTGACGATGTGCTCTATGGATGAATTTATTTCTTCTTTTTTCTATGCTTTTAGACATAGAAATGTGAATGGAATAACTTTTTAACTGCCATATTAGCACTGGGTTTTCACTATCTGCATCTTTCATATGTAATGTTTTGTCTAAATTCCTAAATAACAACAGCTGGCCAGTTGTTGACAGCTCGTATGGATATGTGTATGTATCTAGTGTGTGTTTCTGCTGTTCCAGCTGCTCTGTAACCTGTTGCTGCAGAGTCAGTGTCTACTATGGACCAGCGTGGATGCAGCCCATCCGGGGTTGTTATTTTGTCCTATTTTGTTCTTCCAAAGCGTTCTTGGGTTGGAGAGAATTCAACAGAGAGAGAGAGAGAGAGAGAGAGAGAGAGAGAGAGAGAGAGAGAGAGAGAGAGAGAGAGAGGGAGAGAGAGAGACTCAGGGTCAAGTGTCGTTTTGCGCAGCGCGCTTCAGTTTACTGTCTCCACCTGCCGCCATGTTAAGCTGTTTCCCCCTGAAGCCCTCGCTCATTGCATCCTATTCATAGGCTCACCAGTGATGCAGGTGTTTCCATAGCAACTGGCAGCGGCAGCCGGGGCCTGGTGGCTGCAGTGTGTGTGTGTGTGTGTGTGTGTGTGTGTGTGTGTGTGTGTGTGTGTGTGTGTGTGAGGGAGGGAGAGAGAGAGAGAGTGTGTTTGTGGAGGTGTTTGTGAGAGAGACTGAGGAAAGACAAAAAACACTTGAGTTTGTCCATTTTTCCAACTGAAACTGGGTTAACAGCCTATAGCAGTGGCCACACACACGTACACACACACAACACACACACACACACACACACACAACACACACACAACACACACACACACACACACACAAGCTGTCTGTAACTGTAAGATGTTCTGTTAGCTGAATTAACTGAGCAGTCAGTTGTGAGTGTGTGTTCTAAAAAGCCAAACAGTATCGTTCAGCACAGCTCATAGCAGCTACTTTAGTAACGCTCTCCCTCTCCAACTCTTCATGTTGCTGTTTGTAATAATATTGGTGCAGAAGCCTTGGACTGGTCCAGTGACCTACACTGTTTATGCACCAGTGTTCAGTGTTAGCAAAACAGAGCTCAGTGTTAGCTTAGCTTAGCTTAGCTTAGTTTAGAGAGAGCAGAGTATAAATGTCTCCGTTAGAGATCAAATCAGTCGTACCACAAGCCTGTCCTCTTCTTTTGGCCAAGCAGCACCCAGTGAAACTTCGTCTTCTTTTTTTGTCCCTTTATTTTCGCTGCCCTCTCTCCATTATTTTAGCTTAGCATTAGCTCAGCACTGTCCAGCTGTTCCTGGTGCTCCACTCTGGGTGAAAGCCTGTCGGTGACCTGCATACCTGAGGTTGTGACGGTTGTAAAATTGCATTGATAGCGTGTAATATTACGGTAGTCACCTATGTCTGACTGTAATGGACACGAGCTGGTAATCACCTCAGCAAACACGCAGCGTGTTTGGAAAGACACGTTCCCTCCAATCGCCCTCCTACAAGTGCTATCGAAGCACAAGGGGAATTAGTAAAGGCTGGCCTGGTCGTTATGGATGGCAGCTTCGTATTCTAATGACTACATAGTGCTGCGGCTGGTAAATACCAGCCCCGTTAGAACCGAGCCCGAGGCCATATTTTCTGCCATTAGCCGTGTTTGTTTTTCCAACGCTTTCTTTATTTCTGCAAACGACGCAAGAAGCTGTGGAAGAGAAAAATCAAGGCGGACGTTTCCCCGCAGCACAGGACTGCTCGGTGGTGGCTGCGGGAGTGGGAGAGGGACGTGAATCCTCCGTTCCAGCCGTGTCGCCTCAGCTCGGCCCAGACAGACACCTGTGCTGTTGGAACCTGTGCTCTGTCTCGCTCCTGCTTCTCATCTCTGCACTCTAGGAGTGCAGAGTCATTCAGGAGGCCTGCACAGGCAAGCTCTGTAAGGGATCCGAGAATGAAATACTGTTTTTACCTTGATTTTGCTGCATAACAACAGTCTAGACCTGGACATCATCACCTCAACATTACTATCTAGTTTGAAATGCAGCTAAAAAGAGTGATGCAAACCAAGCAATCAGTGACCTCTAAAATAATGTGCCTATAACTCCAGGCAACTCCTGGTTAGTCCTCAGTCTCTGGTTCCTCCTCTGGTTCCTCCTCTGGTTCCTCCTCTGGTTCCTCCTCAGTCTCAGGTTCCTCCTCAGTCTCTGGTTCCTCCTCTGGTTCTGACTCCATCATCTCAGGCTGGATGTGGAGCATCGCTCCATAGCTGCAGCAGAGCTCCAGTTACTTAGTGAAGGAGAACCAGCTGAGGAGTTGTTCAATAAGGAAGTCATGTTAAGTCACTTCAAGGCATGTAAAGTCATTTGGGTAGGGCAGGGCAGCCAATTAGAGTAAAGCCTCTCTGTGGTTGCCAGATCGACATAAAAGCAGTCAGATTTGTGCAGAAACAGAGTGTACCACTCCCACAGCTAAAAACATGACTTTATAAGGGCTGTTAAATGGATCTGAGGCAGTCCTGATGAAACAAACGTCCAATAGCTTCCATGAAACCCAGGATTAATTCTTCATTAAGCCAGTCGAGGTCCCTTTCCAGTCTGAATGTATTTCAGATGATGTGTTCTCGATGTGTTCTCACAGACTCCCTGCCTGGATGATAGCTGGAAGACATCAGAGTCCAGTGACACTTTCATGTTTTCCTTTTATAGACAAACGTCTTTGCAGATTTCCAGTCACCACTTTTTCGCTTTTTCTGTCTGAACTGCATTTTTTTTCTTCATTTAATGCCATCATGTATCAACTGACTGAGATTGTCCTTTGCTCCATCTGTTTAAAATAACTCACTAAGAACTCCAGAATAATAGACCCAGCTGCCAAACTGTGAGTGTCTTGACACAATGGATGCAGTTAGTGTGACACATCCCAGCGCGGTCCAAAACAAAACACAACGCTCCAACAAATGACTTTTCTCTCAGTTTCTCCTGTTTTTTTTTTCATATTTATCGCCTGAGGCTGTGCTTTCAGAAAATAGAAAAAATAACTTAAAATAACTGCAGAGCATATATGTGGAAAGTCTCTGGGAGCAGCGTTTCCCCCAGTGAGATGAATGAGGTGGATCCTTCTTGACATGAGATGATATCTGCTCCGCACCAGTGGATTTACAGCAGGGACGCCCTCAAAGAGGCACAGAGATTAGATGCCCCCTCCTTCGCCCTCCCCCAGCAGATGGGAGGCCATGATAAGGAAAGTGAGGCTCCAGTTTTCTGTGGCTGTGATGCAGTGTTAGTGCAGCTTTGTGGAATGCACGCTTTGATAATAACTGGCACTAATCATTGAGCTCTGGCAGGGCTGTGTGTCAGGTTACAAACATGTATCTGAGCACATCTTCAAGCCAGTGTCGATTTAGTAGAAAAACTACATTTTTGTTGTTATCTTTTAGCCACAATCAGTGTTTGTCTCTGCACTACTTCTACTTCTTGAACTTCCATCCCTTCATTGTGAATACACTTAAGATGCTCTGAAGACTGAGCAGCGTCAGTGAGTCCTCTGTCATTCTCTGGCATATCCACAGGGCTGCAGGTTCTTGTTTATTTTATTTATTTATTTTATTATTTTATCTAGAGAGATACGTTGTGACTAACATACAGTCAAAGATGAAGTTTTGCAATGTAACAGATCTTACGGTCTCTGTAGCTTTAATGACAAAGTATAATCTCTTCATGTTTCATCCTAGTCAACGAATTAAAGGCTGTTTTACTGTATAGACGTTGGAAGTCTTGAAGAACCACAGTCTGTGCTTCCACCTGCTCACATCTCTGGCCTGTGGCTGTGAGCAGATGTGGACAGCATCACTCTCATGGTCAGGGAAACACAGTGATTCATGCCTGGTTGTTGTTTGCATGGAGGTAAGGCATTTAGTCTTACTTTATTGTGCTATGAGGGATTATTTGAGCTGGCTATGCTTGGCTGTGAATGAAGTGGTAGGGTGCCTTTTCTGAACTGTAGCGTCTCTATTCTCTGCAAACTCTTCATGCTTGTTGAGTGTTGAAATGGGGATTGTCACTCTCATTTTATTTTGGTTTTGGACTGTCTTTAATTCAATAGCAGTGGCAAAAAGAAAAAGAAGTAACAGTCTAGAGAAAATCTAAAAATTGCTTTTTTCTGCAGCACTGAGATACCCCACTTTGTGTAAAAGTACCCTTGGGTCTTGTTTAAATTACATTAGTATAAAAATCAGAAAATGGCTTCATCCTTAATAGCTTTGCCAAGCACTTCTGGAGGAGCAGTGGCAGGAATGTGAAGGCGGTATTAAAGAAATCATTAGAGGAAAAAAGAAAGAAATGATGAAGAGAAATCATTTCATGGCAGGTAGCCCGGCTCCAAATTCTTTAACACGGACTCAAACCATCAAGCTGCATTTGTGTCTGGTCAGCCTGGACCAGGGGGGAGGAGGAGGAGGAGGAAGAGGAGGAGGAGGAGGAGGACCTAAATCACACGGTGCCCGTGGAACGAGCGTTCTGTTGGCATTCTGCGAAGGTTCAAGCTATGAATCAGGGCGGCGAGGCCGGCGTGTGAAGGCAGCGGGGTTAACCGGCTGGCGTGCTACATGAAAGGCTCCGTCTGAAGGCCGGAGCTGCTCAGAGAGGAGACCCATTTGGCATCTATTTATCAGGTATCCACTGAGCAGCTTTTAAGCGCTATGAGTGGGAGTAAAATGGGACGAGAAGAAAAAGAAAAAATCCGTCCGCCCTCACATCCACTGCTGGATATGAGCCTGTTCGCTGCATTCCAGGAGCCATTTTCTGCTGTGGAGCCGATGAAGAGCGGTGATGCTCCTCATCCTCAACGTGTCCAGTGAATCCACTCAGTCTGGCTGAAAGAGCTGACAGCTGTATGGACAGAATCACCTCAGCCTCGGCTCGTCTTTAACGTGCTGGGGATCGAGTGAGGGAGGAAACTAGGCCGGTATCATCAGATACTTTCAGTAAAGGAAAGAAAAGACAGTTAAACATCAAAAGATGTGTTTCATTTAAGGGTAAATAAAGAAACTGTGCGTATGTTGTATATTAGTATTAGTAATTACAGATCAAAGCCAGTGAGGTCACTAAAAGTGGGTAAGTCAATAAACAAAATGTATCTGTTGATAATAAACAAATTCTATCCAATTCTTTGCAAATGCGAGTGTAGAATAGAAGCATACAGGCTGTCATACAGAATATTAGATGGATGACAAAACATGCAGTAAAATGCACAAAATAAGTCATATTGTGTGGTATTGATGTTTTCATGCAACCCGATCCAATAACAGAAATGCTAGTATCAATATTTGACTATTGATCCAATCATAATTTGTCGAATGCCTCAAAGGCCACAGTGGGAGCCTGCTCTGGCTGAACGTGTGGACTCCTCGGCCGGCCTGGCTCCTCGGAGCTGATGGGAGGTGTGAGGAGGCATGGACATCACGTCATTAACAGCCGGCCTTTAACCTCCTCCAAACATCACTGTGAGGAATGATTAGAGTCAGGAAACATTCCTCAGGCACCTCTCTGGCTGCTATTACATGGAAATTGTGCAAATTATGCTTTGGACACACACACAAATGAAATCAAGTCGATCGATCGGTATTTAAGCTCAGAACTCAGGAGTTTGCAGGTGTTCAGAGGCAGCGACCCTACATTCACCAGTCCACCTCACAGAGGCGTGAGCAGAGCGCGTGAATCTGTTTCTAGGAGCAGAGAATGTTTTTATTGAAGATTAACGACACGGACCTTGAAGTTAAATTGAGATTTGAGAACTCTGTGACTGGAACGACTCAACAAGTTGTCACTGACGGATGTTCAATGTCAAATAATCACCAACTGTTTTAAAAACAGTTTGGCCAGTCTGAGTGTTCAAAAAAAAAACTTTTACCATGTTTTTTTAATCAAGAAGTCAAGATTCTCTGAGGTCAGATTCTAAAATAATAATCTTTAGCCTTGAAGCATCAACAGCTTTTGTGACTTGCTGTTCATGATGAATGGATGAATGGAGAGGAACGTCTGGCTGCTTGCTTGAGTCGTCACAGCAGGACGTCCGCTGCATCCAGGCACAGGGAGCAGGGGGGTTTCATCACTGTGCTCACCTGTTAGTGCTAGTCCCAGGTCACTGAGCGGGACGAGCTGCAGGCTGCTGAGGGATGCTGAGGGATGCTGCAGGCTGCTGAGGGATGCTGAGGGATGCTGAGCTGTTATTGGTCTCCACGTCGAGCCCGTCTGTGGTTCTGGTGAAGACAAACTGTGAACAGAGCCAGAACAACGGGACGTTAGCTGCAGCTATCGAGGATCTCTCGGCGCACATGTGCACCTCCACAGCTGCTCCAGTCTGCCAGAAAACACAGATCAAAGCCAGAAAACAAGATCGCAATCAAGGACGTGCAGTATTTGCACTCTGCCGTCGGGGAGTCACGTCAATATCGTGTGAAATAATCGTTATTATCTTCATTATCATTCCTGTTGCATCATCAGGCAGAGCAGGTACAAACACAACGTACACACACAGTGTGTGGGCGCCTCAGCGGTACAGAGAGCAGTCCTGATGTCGAACAAACCTCCAGCGTCGTCACACCTCACCTCGGTCGTACGTGTGCGTGTTTTATTTGTGCGTGCTTGCTTCAGGTCGCAGCTGGCGCTAAGAGGATTTCCATGTCCGTCTGCGGCAGCTCTGCAGCTGCTGTTCTGTGATTTGTCCATATCACAGCTCCTGAAACTGTGCAGGTAAACATGCAGCAAAAAACAGAAGTCCTCCAGGACTCAAAGTGGAAGCTTCTGTTGCATTGTCTAAGAGCAGACGTTAGATATTAGTAGGTGCTTCCTCTGCTGTTTATCCACATTTATCTCCAGTGTTCTACTTACTGTTTCCTTTCTCTACATGCATAGAGCTTTTAAGAGTTTTTAATACTCCCTGCCACTAGGGGGTAGCAACAATTTACCCTCTATGTGAAATAGCAGCATTTATCAAAGGTAGTTTTATCTGATGGAGCCAGGTAAACGGTGAAAGGAAAGCTGACAAATTAGGATTTTGGATCCCAAACCGAATGGAATTTGCTGTGACAAATGAGCCCAATTAGGCGTCAGTCATATTAATAGTTCCTTTTAACGAGGTAAGAGCTGTGATTTTACCATGTGCAAAGGAGCCAGGCTGAGGAGGCACTGGGATGAAAACCAGTTAGATTTACTGGTCAGGTTTAAACCAAGCAGCTGTTTGTTCCTTGTCCAGTTGGACTCATTTTGACCTTATCGATGCCCCCCCCCCCAGCTTTGACCACATGTCCTGAGCGGAATTCACTTCCCGGCCCGATAAATGTAATCTCAGTCTTCTGACATGTGCAGCTGTTGCCTCAGTGTAGAACAGGTGCTGTTAGTATCCGTGCTGGTCGGGCTGCTGGTCGGGGGAAGTCCTGGTCCTCCATGTTGAACCGTCTCATAGAGATGCAGGCGGCGTCCCAGCTGCCTCTGCACTCAGCACATATCAGCCCCAGCTCCTCATTCTGCCATGATGAGGATTTATGAGCCTTTAAATGGAGGGGCTGTATTGTCAGCGGAGCCACAAGTCGGTGTATTCTGGGTATTCTGCGTCCTTCCACATTAGGTTTTCTCTTTGAGCTGTGGCAGAAAGGCCAGAATGCCTTCAAGCCCTCCAGCAGACCCCACAATTTCTCTCCATTTTAGTCTTTTTTCCCTACACCGATCAAAGGGAACTTTGGCCTGGACACCAAGGTTTTTCAGGGACAACACCAAAGAAAACCACACAACAAAGACGACTGCCCCAGAAAATAACAAACCAAACTGCTAAAGTCTATCAGAGTGTGTTTGGATGGTTTTAAGTTTCTTCTCATCCCGTCTCTTTGAAACGTGAACCCCGTCCACCCAAAGCAGGCTTGTGAGCCGCCGGGCCTCGCTCGGGTCTGGAGGGAGGAACAGTTTAAAGAGCGCGAAAAATTAATTTCCCTTTTGTTTCCTATGCACACATGTCGTGTAATCGATGGCGCGGGGTTGCCGTGGAAACGGCTGAGACAGTCCTCAGAGAGCGGCGGCAAAAAACGCCGTTTGGTGTTCTTCTTTCTCATTGGCTGAAAAGTGGCGGCGAGGAAGCTCTGCCTGTGGACTTTCAGTCCTCAGTACGGACCGTGTCCCGGTCTGCAGGGACGCTGGTCTGAGAGGCTGTGGAGCGCTCAGACGCTCCCTGGAACATGGGCGAGGTGCCGACAGGTTGTCGATTCTCATCCTTCACAGACTCACATTAGTAGTTTCATCAGAACTACAGCAAACTCATCCAGGAGCTGACAGTGAGGTGTGCTGACAGTCGGGGAGGAGAATTATGTTGCTCCTCCACTTTATGTGACGTACAGGTGACACCGATGGTTGACATTAACTCTTGTTGTCTATGCAGGATTTCTAAGCAGTATTTGATTTCATGATGAAAATGGTTATTCTCACCAAAGTCAGACTCGAGCTGTCTGAACGGTGCACAACTTGAATTTGAATAGATTTATTGCCTTAATTTTAGACCAAAAGCCAAGAACATTCCTCACTCAAAACAAGCATACAAGACTGAGTCCTGTAGTTTGGCAAAATGCTTCTTGGATTGGGTTGGAGACAGAAATACCCATTTGATCTGCAGTTATACTGATCCTCAGGGTTTTAGACGAGCCTGCTTTCCAACAAAATCAATTCCAAATGGTTTTTAAAGCCTCTATTTCTATTTTTTGTGTATGACTGCTAATCAAATCATTGGCTGTCAGAATAAAACTCTTAAAGTTTGAATTGACAGTTTATTCAACAAAATCTCTGTGTGTAAATGAAAAGTTGTGACATCTTCTCAGCAGGCAGTGTCGCCTGGTTGTGTGACAGAATTGAAGGCAGAAATAGATTTAAAATCCCAAACTTGAACTCTGAAAACGGTGAATGGGACCTCATTTCTGGCCGTTTCTGTCACTTTAGTCATTTTAGAAAGAATTCATTTAGTTCACAGCGGAGGATCTGAGACCCTCCCGCCAGGACTCTCCCCTTCATAGGCTGTGATTGCCTCTTTCTTGCAGCAGCAGTTTTGGATCTGGACTCCAGACCATAAATGTGACTTTGAGTGTAAAGCGTTTGAAACGTGTGGTTTGCAGTGTTTTCTCCTCCCCTCGCAGCAGTAAGAAGCTGGAATAAACACGTCGTACCCACAGGGCAACAGCCACGCCACGTCCCTGACCCGCTGCTTCACACCAGGCCCAGGGAGGGGGAGGGGCCGAGGGGTGGACCAGCCGTCTCTGGCTAAATTGAGATCCAGGTTGTGCTAATGTACCCCCCCCCCCCCCACCCCTCCAGTCTTGGCTGCTCCTACAAGGTACATGTGGACCCGGGGGATCCTGCCTTTGTCTCTGTGGCCAGGAGAACAATGGCTCCTCTGGAAGGTGTCTGTTCACCATGACAAAGCGCAGAAGTCCTCCAGCTGCACACGCAGTCACAGACGCTCCGAGCAGCGTGGACAAACACCCGGCCATAAAGCAGAGAGACAACACACACACACACACACACACACACACACACACACACACACACACACACACGCACACGCACACGCACACACACACACACACACACAGTGGGCTGTGCACGCTGCGGCTGACCGCAGCTATGCAGTGCAGGATCAGAGATTAGAAGCATGTGGCGAGTCGCAGACACAGTTCCTTTTGTTTCTCGCTGCTTTTCTTCACATTTTTAGCAAGGCTTTTTGCAAGCGGTGCAAAACTAAAAGAATCAAAGTATTCGGTGGCCTCGCGCTGACAGAGGCTGCTCCCAGCTGCAGCCGATGGTGGCTGAAGCTTTGAGACCTTCCTCCTCCTCCTCCTCCTCACTCTGGTCCTGGCTGAGACGGTCCAGGGTAATGAGGAGCACGACACCTTCTCCCTCCTCTGCCTCAGGTTGAAGCCTCACATTCACTCTCATTACTGTCGTGTTTTCCAAAGCAAAGTGGAGATCGACCAAAGTCAGACCAGACCGCTGACCTCGCTTAGATGGTTGAACATAACTAGGTTTACTCTGTTATTGAGTAAAAGTTGCAGTAATGAGGAAATCAGGACTGACTGGACTAATTGGAGCAAATGATTTTCTCATTACTCGTTGTACCTGCTCTGTACGGCCACCCGGTCACAGAGGTTAGTGCTGCTCTGTTCCGCTCACTTCTGTGAGTTTGTCTGATCTGCCTGTGAACACCTGAGGTTTCTCCAGGTTATTAGGCTCGATTTGGCTCTTAATGGCCTGTTGTGTGCTGGCATAGTCTCCAGTCTACCCAGACATGTGTTCAGGAGGAAACCAGTGAGCCTGGAGAGGACGTGTCCAGTCCACACAGAGGTCTGATCGAGATTCGAACCGGGCAACACCTCGATCCGTGTAGAATTCATCGTTTTTAAATGGTTTTGTTCCTTTTCCTTTCAGACAGAAGCGAGTAGCATCTCTGTCAGACACGCCTGCTTTGGAGAGGATTAACAACACAATCGATTCCAAATGTCTCTCAAAGCTCACATTTCTCACAGTTTGGTACGGCCGCGTATCAAAGCCTTGACCTTCAGAATAACGCATGTGAAGTTGGAGATGATTTTCTGTGTAAAAACACTTTAGTTGAGAGAGATCGTGACTTCCTCCTAATTAGCATCTCAATGTGATGGTGGCATGAAACGTTTTTCTAGCTTGTTTGCTTGGAACAGAAACACTGAGTGAACAGGAGATCCTGTGCTGCTGCGTTACTGTGACTTTCTACTAATCCTGCTCCTTCTAACAGGCTTTAGCAGCATAATGCACGATGTACGAGTGCCGAGCTCTCGTCCATACGTTTTCTCAGTCTCTTCACAGGACGAGATGATAGCAGTTGTTTCTCACAATTAATGCACTGGATGGTAATTTCCAGGCCGAGCTGCAGTAGCTGCCAAGCTGTTTACCCCTTTAGAAATGATCCGGCCTGAAAAAAAACATTAACAAACCGGGAAGGAGGAATAGTTTAAGGCCACAGAGGAGCTGATGAAAGAGTATTAAAAAGCCTTGGATTTCTACATCAATCCCGGTCCCAAAAAGTCTGGACTCAGTGCAGAAGGTAAATAAGAGTAGAATGCAGTCCTTCACAAGTGAACTGTGTTTACAGACAGAGGCTGAACGAAGTGGAGCAGCACTCATCACCATGACTTCGCTCATGCTTACACTTCTCATACTGGAACCAGTACCGTTCAATGGGTGAATCTCCGCTGAGACGTAATGGGATCAGAGTGTGACTGGTTTCAGTTCCTGGTGAAATGTTGATCAGCCAATCAGAGCGAAGCATTGAGAGGCGCGTCTTATATGCAGAAACAGGACTTAATATTGTAAAAAGGGCTGTGGAATAGACCGAGGCATGTCTGATGAAGGCAGCTCTCCATGTATAAATCCTGCATCCAGAAGCTTTAACAGCTGCTTCTGTGAATGGATCCTCCACCTCCTCCACCTCCTCCACCTCCTCCTCCACCTCCAACCTCACACAGCAGACGCCCTCAACAGGCTGAGCAGTGCTGAGCTAACAGGAAGTCATATGGTGTCGCACTGACTCATGCAGACTCACATTAAGTCAGGAGGAGTTATATAAAGTCACACGATCATTGATGTGAGTGACAGGCAGGACAGCCAATCAGAGCAAAGCCTACCTGTGGTTGCCAGATCTGCATTAAAGGAGCAGAAACGGAGCGTAATATTCCCACAGCTACAATATAAACAGTACAGTGAAATAGACTCTGAGGACATTTCTGATGAAACCAGTGTCCCATAGCTTCTATGTTAACACCAGAGAAGTATGCATACAGTAATTCAGAGTGTTGGAATGATTTCCTAAGGTCTCGCTGTCCCCCCGAAGGCTGCTCGCTGCCTGTGGAGCGAGTGTTGCCTTTATCTGCGTCTCCCGGAGAGGATGCGGCTGCAGACGCTGCTGTAGCTGCTGAGCTGATAGCAGATGGAGGAGATGGAGGAGGAGGAGGAGGAGGAGGAGGAGGAGGAGGAGGAGGAGGAGGAGCGGCGGCTGCAGGGCCGAGGCGCCCGCTCCAGGCCTTCACTCCGGCTCGTGATAAGAGCGGGTCTGTGGACCTGGCTCGGCTGTTGCTTCTGCTGCTGGTTTAAGAGCTGCAGCCTCATGTCTCAGTGTGTCACAACATGCAGATAATTCACATGATTGACTGTATTCATGTAGACCAGTCCTATCCAGTCAGTAATGTAACAGTCTAATACACTCCACCTGTTGCAACAACCTTGTTTTAGTGTTTATGTGAGGTTGATTCAGCAACAACTGCTAATTCAGCTTTAATCAATGACTCCGAGATGGAGGTGTCTGATATGTGTATTCATCACATACTTTGGTAGGATTATATATTTCACCTTTTAGCTTAGTCACCAAGGCTACTTTTATGTTGTAACTGGTCTCCATGTGGTTAAAGTGGACAAGCACCCTGACCTGTAGTCTGTAATCTGCACGGTAATCTGCTGTGGATGTAAATCCAGGAATATGAGGTCCTTTGAAGAGGAGAAACAGTTCCTGCTCCCTCTTTAAATCAGACCTTCAACATCCTTCTGATTGCTTCAGTGACACCTGCGGTTTCAGTTTTCATTCTTAGCGTCGCTGAGGAAACAAACAATCTTTTCTTGTGTTTTTTGGACTCTAAAGGCCACAGTCTGAGGCTCAGTGAGAAGTGAGACTGCTGCTACTCTCAATTTATAAAAAGCAGCAAAGCAGGGGTGAGAAAATCCATATGACACCTCAGTATATGAGGCAGAAGCACCATATGTACTTTTTTTTTTCACTTGGGAGCTGGAGTCAGCCTAGTTCTGGCTGCTTGTCCTCATTTTTCAAGGGCGATTTTTCTTCTTCTTCCTCTTCCTCTTCCTCTTCCTCCCCTTCACACCAGCAGCAGTGCAGCCAACTCTCTTCCCTCTCTCTCTCTCTCTCTCTCTCTCTCTCTCTCTCTCTCTCTCTCCATCTATCTATTCATATCTTCCGTCTGCCTTGTGTACATACATTATTTAACAATTTAGAGCAGTAAAAACACTATAATGGAGTGTCTTGGTATCCAGCCTGACCACTGAGACATGTTATTTTTGCCAATCTCCTTCGCCCCATTCAGAAGGTTAAATAATGTATGTGTTGGCAGCACATCCACTCTGCTGGTGGGGGTGCAGATGGGAGTCATCAGTATGCCGAGTGTGTCATTAGGATGACACCCTCCACTGACAGATTGTGGATTTCGGACGCATTTCGCCGTGGGAAGCTTGCAGTGAATGTGAGATCGAGATGTGGGGACGGAGGGAGGGCTGGTGCAGGGATCTGATCTCATTTGCTGCCTGGTGTTGATTAGTTTGGCTCGCCTCCCACTTCCCCCGTGTGTTTTTATTGAGTTTGTGAGGAGATCAGACCCCAGGTCTCGCCTCTCACTTTTATTTTACACAATCAGATTTAATCTTCTAGCATCGGCGTCTGGGATGTTGTGCTTTACAGCATCGACCTTTGATATTCCCACCGCTGCCCGCTCTTATCCACGCTCACAATGACAAACAAACAAACAAATAAATAAATAAAATCCCTGGCTCCCAGGCTCCCAAACAGCTGCATTGTGTCTCATTGACATGGAAATGGTTTTTCACCTGTGTTGGCGATGCAGATTGATCTGAGGCCAGGATGCTCTGAAGGAACCCGCCTCCGTCCTCCATCATATTCGCGTTCCCGTCGGAGCTGCTGCGCTGGTGGGCGGAGCAGAGGGCGGTGACAGCCGAGCATGTCAAACAGCGGCCCCGCCTGGCCCCAGCCTGGCCCCAGCCTGGCCCCAGCCTGGCCCCAGGCCCCGGCCCTGGTCCAGCCCCAGCACCAGCCTGCACCTAGCTCTGGCCCCGGCCTGGCCCCAGCCTGGCCCCGGGCCCCAGAATAACACTAGAGGCCATGCTCCTTCTACTGTCCCGTGCCTCTAGACCATGAAGGAGACCATGAGGAACCTCATGGAGGACCTAATGTAGCGTTGGCATCACGTGAGGTTTTCATCCAGCTCTGCTCTGAGGCATTGAAACAGGAATATGAAGGACTGAGTCTATAAGAGACTCATGTGACCAGTAGAGTCAGGTGTGTGATCAGAGTGCTGCTACCACTAGTGCTGGACCGTCTCCACCGGTTTGAAGCGAACACCTCGCCATCCTGCAGCGTTCATTTGAAGCTGACACGCCTCCATCTGCTGCGGGTGCAGCCTGCATGCTGAGCAGATGCTCTGATCGCTCCCATCCTCTGTAGTTATTACATCCAGCAGCAGGTGCAGAGCGTCAACCACATACACAGCCATCACGTCAGGCGAGGCAGGAGCTCGGCCACGCCTCTGTGACCTCTGACCTCTGGCCTCTGCTCTGCTCAGTCGCTTCTAGGAGGTGTGAATGTGATGTTATAGGATTAAAATCATTTGTTTGGCTTAAATCATAAACATCCATTCACAGTTTCACTCCATGCATTTCAGGGTTCAGTGGAACTCCAGGTGTGATTCTAATAGCAGTGTTTAAACATAGTGAGTGATGCTACAGTAAAACATGCCTGTGAAGTTTTTCCCCGTGTTGAGTCATTCACAGTTTGAGCTGTTTAGCTGCTGAATAGCACCGTGTTTTCTGAACGTCATAACCACGTTCAATAAAACTATTGTGACTGGCTTTTTATCAAGCTGTTCACTGGCTCTCGTGTCAGTAAATCGCAGATGAGTCTTGCATCTTTGTTGAACAGAAAATGAAGATCTTCTCCGGCAGCAGTGGAAATGACGCCAAATTAGATGATGAGCGATGAATTATTCGACCTAATTACACCAAATATGCATTCAGCGGTGCAACAACAGCTCTTATCAGTGCTTTGTTTCTTTTATCTCACCTCGTGAGGCCATTGATGAGAATGTCCTGTGGTGGTTAATGTGGTGCAGGCCTGAGACCAGTAGAAACAGGCTGAATGCTGCTAAACTAAATGATGGAGTAGGCTTCGGTATTGGACCATCAGAGGGAATATTTTGTTGAACCTGATTGCGTATGATTGCAGTCTGCTTTTATTTGCATTCTCCGCAGCTCAACTTTTCCATATTGGTGCGGCTGCATGACGTAACGTCGCTCTAATTATCTCTGAGAAGATACTGCAAAGTGCAGCCATCATCAGAATGAAAAGGGCAGGAGAAAAAAAACATGCAGCCGCCACACTCGCTGCTGCATTACAACCAGGCCTCAGGAAATTGCATTTCAGGCGCAGGCGGGAGCTATCCGCCGCTTAATCGATGGTTCTCTGGCCTTTGTTGACGATGACAAGTGTCAGATCAGGTGTCCTTTTGAGGAAGATTTATTCCAGAAAGAATTGGACAGAGAAATCCAATTAAAATAGAATCTGTCAGCAACAAAATCTCCTCAGATTGAATGCGGGAGGATTCAGACTCGCTATCCTCCCATATCTCAGACGCGCCACATAATCTGCAGATCACACATTTTCCTCAGCAAACACCCAGAATAACTGTCTACCCGGAGCCTCCTCCGTGGAGCTGAGAGGAGCCCGGCGGCCTCCTGCTGGAGTCCAGACAGCACACCTCGCAGGAGTTCTGCACTTCCAAGGAAATGTTGATAATCGCGCTTAAACCAGACAAATTTATTGGGAGACAGAGTGGATGGAATGAAGCCGGGAGGAGGGCGGGGGGGCGCACAGATATAGGAAATATGCCGCTAATGCATCTTAAGCACTGTCATAAATTAGTTAGCATATATTTCACAGTGGAGACGTGTTCCACTTCTTCTCCTCCTTACGTCCGAGGAGGAGAATTTATGTCGAGGCCGTGGCGTCCTGGGAGGATCTCTGCAGACCACAGCATGGGAATAAAGCGCCCGCCTCCTCGCCTCCTCGCCTCCTCGCCTCCTCGCCTCCTTGCCTCCTCGCCTCCTCGCCTCCTCGCCTCCTTGCCTCCTCGCCGCCTCACCTCCTCGCCTCCTCGCCACCTACACAAAAGTGAAGCGGCTGCTCGGATGCTGGAGGAGAAGCATGGCGTTGATGCTCTCCACACACTTCCATTGCGTGTCTCTGCAGACGGCGTGGAGCAGCGTCTCTGTGTCCTGGAGGACAGCGGACGGCATCACGTCCCGCTCCGACATGTGAGAGGGTGAACGTGAAATATTCCTCCTTCAACAACCAAACAAACAAACACCACATGCTCTGTCTGCTGTCAGTGTCAGGCTTGGATCCACTCCGCGTATTTCTCAGTCTGCTCCGTGAAAGTCACACACATGCGAATCACGTCAACAAAGTCATAAAATCTATATCTGTCAGCAGCAGCAGAATGGGGTAGAATAGAATAGATTATCATAGAGAAGCTTCATTATTGCACAGGAACAGTAAATCCTGGAGGGATGCTGGAAGTGAGTGCAGGTTTAAGAGTTTGCATGGCAAACATCATTAACACAACAACTGCAATAAAAATGACAATAACAGACCCAGCGAGACATGATGTACCTGAGAATGTGATAATAGCAGCTCACACACACACACACACACACACACACACACACACACACACACACACACACATAGAGTTTCCATAGATCGATGGAGACGATGTGTGACTAAGGTGGGAGTATCGCGGCCACTCAGATGAGGCGTTCAGGGACCTAGGAAGCAACTTGAATGCATTTTGTGTAAATAGTGGGAACTGTTTGCAAAATGAAGAAATAAACAGTTTAATAATCTAAAAAAAAGCAAAGAAGCAGAGAAAAACTTATTTGTTGTGACAAAAGATAAAACTAATTTTCCTCACCCATAATTTGCTGTTATATCTCAGTAAAAAAGCAACTGGGGCAGCGTCTGCAGTGCTCGGTCGAGTAAATCAGATAAAACACTCCAGTTCAAACATCGAGACCAGCAGTAAACACACATTAACATGCATCGATAAAACACATAAAGGAGAAAATAAAACACTTACTGCAACACTCCAGCGAGGACAGAGTGGCCAAGGTCAGCAGCAGCATGAAGACTCCAAACATGAGCAAACGGTGCAGATAAGGGTGCGCTACACACAGCGCTGCCGACACAAGAACACAAAGGAGAACAGCAGGCGGTTCAAGAACAACACGCAGAAATGAAACAAAACAATCATAAGCAACTCAAGTATGAAGCTAGAGTTTAATGTGAAAATGGAAAAAAGATGTTCTTTGTTATCAGTTTATGTTTGGATTTCTGATGGCTGGACAAAGTCCGCTGGACTGAGGTTGTCTCCTCCTCCTCCTCGTGGCTCCTCCTTCAGAGGATTATACCTGTTGAATAATGAGCCTGTGATGCTCTGGACACCTGTCCAGGTTGTCTTCTCTCTTCTCACTGAGGAAATGCTCTCAAAGCTTAATGAACCTATAGCTTAGATTGGTTTAGATTTACCAGTTCAGGTCAGTCTTGATAGTTTTTGACACTTTTCTGATACAAACCCAGGACAGCAGCAAGACCGCTGACCTGATCTCCTTCCTGATGACTAGATATCGTAAAGCCGTCACACATCACGTGTCTCATTAAAAAGACGTGAGACGTGTTAACGTAGTTATTCTGGAGACTTCTGTCTGTCCAGTAACTCTGCAGCTCCTCATAGAGTTATAACACCTGCATACTCAGCATTCATCAGTCACCTGACTTCATTTGCTCTTTCAAAGAATCTTAAAGCAGAAGAATTTATTTTTAAGAGAAAAGAAATTGTCTAGAAGCATTAGGTGTGTGTGCTTTGCTTATTTGTTTATTCAGGAACGTTAATGCACAGAAAGGAAAACAATCTTAAGAAAACCTCGACTGAGCATCTCGGGGGAGGCTTTCAAAGGAGCTGGTGTCCTTTTCGGGGGAGTCGAGCTCCTCTTAAACTCCCCAGGAGATGTAAGTGTGTAAATATGATGGAGGCTGTTTATGGGTTTGTTTTTCCGTGAAAGCTGTCTGAGGTCTTATAGCGTTGTGACTTAATGATCAGTCAAGGGTTGCTTCAAAGCAGTGAAGATATCAGAAAGAAAGTATTTTGTGTTGCACAAAGTTCTCTGGGTGCTCCTCTGATTTCCACTGTGAATACATGAATAAATATGGCTGGAGGAGAAAGTCAGTTTTATATCTTAGTCATATCAAAAAGAGGCATTGATAGCTTGTGATGTCTGCTGGGGTAGAATTTAAGTATGAGTGTTTTCTCAGCAGCCAGAAGAAGTCTGGAGGAGTCGAGACGCATTGAATGTCAGATTTTATAAATGAAGCTTTTAGAGAGCTTCCCTCGTCTGATTAAATGAGTTAAGCATCTATTAAACTAAATTAAATCAGTGTTATTCAATAGATATAGCTTGAGCGTTTTGTCAACGTTTAATAAATGTAGATTTGTGAGCTTTTACACAACTCGGATGAAGTTATCGGAGATTAGATCAAACAAGGCAATCGTCTCCAGACAACACTGGAATCTCAGTCTACAAATCTCCGTCTGGAACTGAGCAGAAACACAGAGTTTAAAGAGCGAAAACGCAGGAAAACAAACAAAGAGGCTGCACGGGCTTTTTAAATGTTGATTTTTAAGTGTTGATTTTGGTATTCTCAAATGTCAACAGAGTGAAGGGAGCTTCAGACTGCTCCGCTCTGCCCCAGATTCCTCCTATCTGCTTGTTTCTGCAGCCTGTGCTCTTCAGAGCTGATTCTCAGCCTGTCGCTGGATCTGTATGCAGGAGCAGGCTCCGCCGGCTGACACGGTGGTCCGCTGTTGTCTTTGATTGAGATTACAAATGCACTGCGGGAGCTGAGCCCGAGTGGAGAGCTGGATTAAGGCCCCCCCACTGCCCCCCCACTCCCACCCCCCCACTACAGCCCAGGGACGTCCTGGGTGCTGTGGGTTAATGATAGACACGTCTCAGTTTCCAGAAGGAGACGTCCAGCAGGGAATGGTGTGGGCGCTGACAGGCGGAGCTGAGCCCTGCGTCACGTAGGCCCCGCCCCCGGGGGGGTCTGGAGCCTCCAGCACTGCTGCTCCGATGGAAGAAGACAAGATAAGACGAGATAGATCTGTTTCTGTCCCACGGTGCAGGACTGCAGGAGCAAGGCGTCAGCTGCTGCGTTTCCATCACCTGAGAAATGTTCAAAAGCTAAAAGTCACATTAAGAAACACGTCGATGCGTTTCCATGTTTTTAATGTCCTATCTTCCCCTTCTCAACTTGACTCCTTGCCTATTTATTCATATAGTATGAGACATTTCTCATCCTGGTCTGGTTTGAGTGAGTCAGATAGCTTGGCCTTGTAAAGACTAGACATAGAAATACGGCTCATACGCAAAACTCTCAAAGCAAACACCTGCAAGTACAGTAGCAGTATTACCATCACTATTTTATGAAAAACTAGCACAACTAGCAAAGTCTTCAGACACAATAAATAGTGACACATTCAGAAACTATAGTAGAAAGATCAAGTAAAGTATCACCCATTCTTTTTGCAATGATTAGACCCAAATATGACCGTATGGACAGGGATGTTGATATATAGATAGATGGATAGATAGAGAATGTCAGTTTAGGGACGTGTGTGGTGCAGGGATGTGTGTGTGGTGTGTGTGTGGTTGACTGGGGCGGTGCAGGTTGTGTAGACCACCTCAATTATGTAAAGAGTTTCATTTGATCTCAGACAGCTGGCGAGGAATCCCCATCAATTATAAATCCTGATCCACTTCCGGATGTTTCTGTCTTAATATCTTATCTTACTCCTCCTTGTATCATTGACGTGTGTGTGTGTGTGTGTGTGTGTGTGTGTGTGTGTGTGTGTGTGTGTGTGTTTGCGTCTGTGTGGGGATGATATCCTGACTCTGTGCTTCTCTCAGGGATGCTGAAGGAATAAGCTCCGAACTGGCCAGAGGCTGTAAAGCGATTGCAAAAGATTGAATTGGATTTAAGGCTCGCCTCTGTTCATGGATCCAGACTGCAGCCTGGCTGTATGTGTGTGTACATACATATATATATATATACACACACACACACACACACACACACACACACACACACACACACACACACACACACACACACACACACATAAATGTGGTATATATAGCTGGTGAGGTGGTTCGTCCTCATTCTCCACCTCCACAGGTGAACAGTCATCACACATACATGCACCCCCCCCCCCCCCCGACCACCCCCCCACCCCCCCAGTTTGCTCTAAGTTAGCCAGAGTTAAGTGCCCATAGATCACTGTCAGTCGCTGTTAATTGCAGTACCTCTGTATAATTGCCCATAGCAAATGAGAACATGGCCTGGACCATTCCTCACTCAGGGTGGGGGTGGGGGTGGGGGTGGGGTGTTGCTGCGGCTGTTTCTCTGAATGAAGATCTCTTCCCATGAAGCGTGGCGCTCCGTCCTGCAGAGACCTTCCTCTCCTGTTGGGTTTGCTTCCCAGACTGAGAGGGATAACGCCTGGAAGAGCCTATCTGCTTCCTGATGAGCAACCAGGAAGAGGGGGGAGCTGGGGGCACCAGCACGCTGCCAATGCTTCAGAGTTTCAGAATTGTTCAATTCATGAGTGTGAATCCAAAGTGAAGGATTGGAACGGCAGGAGGAGAAATTAAATCCACAGAGATTCAAGCAAAGCACAGAAAAGAGAGGATTTATTAAACTTTACTCTGGTGAAAGCAAAGAATCCTGTGGGGGAAGAAGGCTCCTCCATCATGTTTCACCAAATGAAAGTTAGAATTAATCATGGAATCGTTGCTTCTGTGGATGGAGCTACGATTCATCAGTGTCGATATGTTGTTCATTCACGAGTCCTAATGAAAGTTTCACTGCTCAGCTCTGCATATCAATCATTCATCATTCTTTGAATTCTAATTTCATTCAAGTTTTAATTAAATTCTGCTTCCTCTTCATATATTAGAAATTCACCATGAATTCAGGAATTTAACTGAAATCCAAGAGTCAGTCTCAGTTTGATGGTGGAGGCTTGTGTGAAGGTCTGAGAGCTCAGTGTGTCCTCCTCATGAAGGATGGAGATACCTTCACCCTAGGTCTGGAGATAGGCTCCAGCAGATACTGTGCAGCATGGACGTGGTAATACCTCCTTAAGTGCTTGGCAACACTCATTGGTAAAAGAGAAACATTTTAGAACAGTTTTATTGGAACACTTCAGCCTGGTCTGTGCCAAGACGATGTTTCAAACCTAAAATCTCAACTCTGAAGGTGACTTCAGAGGTATTACCAGTCAGACCAGGTCGTTACTTCAAGCCTGAAGTCCAGCTGTGGAGATCTGTGGATGACTCTGCAGGAGGAACGTATCTCTGAGAGCTTTTCAACAAAGCACTGGTGATATATCAGTGGAAGCAGCCTGGGTTTTACTGGGTATGGCATCAGAGAGGAAATCAGTCAGAGGGAGAATCTGTGCAGGTGTGTGTGTGTGTGTGTGTGTGTGTGTGTGTGTCAGAGGACGAGTGTGTACACACTGATACGTCACAGAGGTTTCATCTTTCATCCTGTTGGCCCGATATGCTCCTCTCCCCATTATGACACACACCATCATTAATACTGACCTAATCGGCTGAAATGTCTCTTGCCCTGCGCGGCCTATTATCAGGCAGCAAAGATAACAGAATTAAAAGGCGAGCCATCGACCTGAAAGGGCAGACGACGGCGGCAGAAGGCCATCCACTTCAGCACGCCGTCAGATGGATGGCGCTGAAACCCGTTCTGGAGACCAGGTCGGCTCCTCCTCTGAGCATCGACCCGCTTCATCCGCTCCTCTCAGGATGGCTGACATTTACTGTCCTCCTCCGACGGCACGGCCCAGTTCACTCTAAAGGAGAGCCGCAATGAAAAACCACTTTTAGCTCCGCTTTGTTGAACCACCACAGGCTGCTCAAAGCCGAAACATTCCTGTAGACAGTTTGAATATTGAAAGAAGATTGAATGGAATCTGAATAGAGAGGAATATGATGTAAAATATTATAGAAGCTAGATGTAATCCTGCCTCTGGACAGGTTTATGAATAAATATAGACACAGCTGAGAGTCTGCAGCAGTTTGACTTTCAGTTTGTGGGGACCTGTCAGTGTCTCTGCTCCTGGTTCGTCCTCGGGATCTCCCTCAGTCTCTGGTTCCTCCTCAGGTTCCTCCTCAGTCTCTGGTTCCTCCTCAGTCTCTGGTTCCTCCTCTGGTTCCTCCTCAGTCTCTGGTTCTTCCTCTGGTTCCTCCTCAGTTTCTAGTTCCTCCTCAGGTTCTTACTCAGCCTGTGGTTCAGCATGAAAGGAGCCAGATTTGTCCAGAAGCAGAGCCGAATGTTCTCAAAGCTAAAAACAGGATTGTGAAAGGTTTGAGGAATGGACTCTGAGGCTCCCGTAGCTTCTATATGAACACCAGAGAACAAGGAGAAATACTCCTCTAGGTCTCCTGTAAGCCCTTGTGTTTACCTGGCTCCATTTCATCAGCTGCCTGTGAAAGATTTACAGACTTCTCCTGAAATCTGGGAATCTCGGCTGAGACAGAGCCGTAGCGTCTGGCTCATAACGCCAGGTTCAAGGATTGCTTTCAGAAGTGGAAACCATTTGTACATTATCTTTGCACCTCTTGTTCAAACGCAGGAGTGTGAGCGGCGTCTGGAGGCCGTTATTATAGACAAGTAGATGTGATAACCGTTTGACCCGGCAGCCCCGCGGCTCCCGAGGTGCCGGGGACGGGATGCTCCCACTGACTCCGTCTCTCAGCCAGTTTATCTAAACTACTTGCTGCCAGAAAGTGCCTCTCGGGTCATTTAGCCACTGTCAACAATTCAGATGAGGCCACTGGCCCATGAAGGATAACACACCGGCAGCTCCTCAGAAAGCTTTTAGCAGGAGGCCTGGTGAGAGCGAGTAACGATCTGTTTTGGAACATCATTTATCTTCTATTACAATATTAAGGTGTTAGAACTCTTTTAATGAGTAAATCCATATCAGCCATGAAATGTGATAATGTGGCTCATAGTAAAGCCATGGAGACGTCTGCACTCCTCTCAGCTATAAAAAGAAGCTCTTCTGCCTCTTTTAGTTCAAAGCAGTATGAAAGTGTGTTGTTAAGGGGACAGAAATCCTAGAATGGTTAATTGTAGATGTTGGATCCATATTATTGATGAGACATCGTCATGGGCAGAAATATTGAAGAACCAACCCCTGACCATCAGGTGTAGAACCCTGGATAGGCTTCTGTTGGATGTTAATCTGTCTGACTGTATTGACCGCTCTGTAAAAACAGGATAATTACACCAATCTCATGGTTGTGCTCAAGCTGCAGCTTTCTCACAGGTTACAGTGAGGAACGGTAGGACTGGGAATCCAGAACAGCTTCCTTTTCCACCTGATTCCTCTGGACTCTTTGCTGCTCATTGATTCGACGTATTGGTCCAGATGTCATGTGCAGTGACATCACTTACCTGTGTGAGCTTCCACTGTACACATCATCTCCTGCGTTGTCCTCATGAATCTTCTGTGTGTTTTCAGTCAGCTGATATTTAGTTTCAGGTTGGATGCAAATGAGCTCTGCCAACGGTACAGTGTGAAGTAGTGTGTGTGCGTGTGTGTGTGTGTGTGTGTGTGTGTGTGTGTGTGTGTGTGCATAGATAGGTGCACACACAGCTGTTTTGAACTGTGTAACGCACAGCCAGTACTGGTTCCATGTTGGGGCTTTGTTCTTGTGGATCTCTGACCGATCGCTCTGGAAGGATGGATTCCCCTCCTCCTCCTCCTCCTCCTCCTCCTCCTCCTCCTCCTCCTCCTCCTCCTCCTCCTCACAAAGCTTTTGTCCACACACAAACTCACACACAAAGAAAAAAAGGAGACCGACATAACCTGATAATGACAGAGAAGCAGCTGCAGTGCAGTGTGCTCCACCTCGGTCCACTCAGCAGGTCTAGAGCAGATGAAGCTCCATGATCCCTGAGGAGTCAGAGAGGATGGAGTCACACGTAGCCGAGGAGCAAACATCTCTGAGCTGCAGCCCAGCACGGTGCAGGCGGCGGGCAGCGACGGCTGCTCTCCCTGGTTTATTAGCGTCTTTTCCATTAGTATGGAGGGAGTGTTGTGCAGCTCCGCAGTGATTATCAGCGTGCTGAGATGCGAGGCCACCTCAGGGTCAGACAAAGAAAGAGGATGGAGGCCAGCGGTTTAGCCTTTTTGGCCTCATTAGTTAATTAGGGTGCAGACTGGCAATTCCACTCACAGCCGCCTCTGTGCACATGCCAGGAATACATGAAAGTATCAGGACTTCATCTCCGCCAAAACAAAAACTTGAAGACTTGGTCAGACAGCTGATCAGGGACAGTGCTGTTGCTTTAGACCACTGTAGTCGTCATGTTTCGTTCTACCGCAGCACGTTTCCTTCTCCTGGAACGTCCTGTGTCCTGTGATTACTCCCCTCTCTGTGGTGGCTGGTCTGGTTCTCAGGGAGGCAGCGCAGGCCCGAGCAGTGTTTCAGCTGCTGCAGCAGATAACGTTGAGTCACGGCCAGGTCTCAGCCCTGATTTGTTCGGCTGCTCCATTCCTTTGCTGCTCGCACTCATCTGACGTATCGTATCAGCTGTAATAGCTGCGAGCGTGAAGGTTTTACAAATCAGGCCGTAGAAAAAGTTTTACGGACTTCAGCAGATTTAAGAACATTATTTCCAGGGAGTAGAGAAAAGGCCAATCTGTGACGAGTGCGTGAGAAGAGGTTTTGACTTTTAACAGGCAAACAACAAAAAAGAAGATGCTCGGACTGATTGTTCGACCACTATGGCTTGAGCCATTTACAGTTTTCAAGGCCTTTCATAAATAAAAACACCATTAAGCATCACTTTGCTCTCCCTGAAACAGTGGCTTCACAGATTTAATTCACTATAGTTTTCACCTGCTGCTTCAAAGACTCATTCCACATGAAAATTGTACTGGATTTTTCAGGATTCAATGGTTTGTGTGTGTGTGTGTGTGTGTGTGTGTGTGTGTGTGTGTGTGTGTGTGTGTGTTTCCTTTTCTTTTGGGAGGATATCTGCTCAACAAATAGCGAGCCAGCACCTTCCTCCACCTGAGGGCGAACGCATTAAGATAACAAGCAGAGCATCTTAAAAGCCATTAACTGTAGCTGAAGCTGGAGTGCTGAAAGAGGCAGAACGTCTCCACCTCCAGCTCATTTTGGACGGTGGTGAACATGTCAATCAAACTACACTCACAGCTTCTGTTTCCACCCTGATGAGTTGTCACACTTGTCAGATTTCAGCTCATTATTGTTTTTCACTTGTGTTCAGAAGTTTTTTCCAGCACCACACATATAATTAGTTTTGTTTTCCAAATCTACCAGTTGTTAATTGTTCTTTTAAGAAGCGTCACATTAAATAAAATGTAAAGAAATAACAATGCAAACCAAAGTCTATTGAAATGTATCTTAAGCAGGCTGTTTTCTCAGGCTGTTTGTATCTTGTAATCCTCCAAAAAGCTTCATTTGCATGTTAAAATCTCGCAGTCTGCTCCACCTGATGGCTGTTTGTTCCCTTGTCACCTCGGTCACTAATCCTCAGTTTGCACGTCTGCAGATTATAGCTCGGCCTCGGTTGCATTGCCGTTAATTAGGATGTACCGGGGGATTTGACCTCGTGACAGAGAGACCCCCGCAGGAAGTTAATTGGTAGGAGCTGAAGCATTTTCAGGTCAGAGCCAGATCAAATTACCTGGAAATACTTTCATGATCTGCTGCAGCTGAGAGGAGCAAGAGAGGCCAGCGCAGGAAGTTCTGGGCTGTGTGAGTAGAGCGGTCCGGGTCAGCCTCTCCCAGCGGGGCCGGATCGTTCCTGCCGTACCGGTCAGAATTCTGCAGCAGATAATGTGCTTTTACACATTATGCACCACCAGCTGCAGGTTTTCATAATGCTGAAGCCACGTCGGTCTTAACGTGTCAAGTATCTGGAGCAGGCCTCATGGGATGGCGCAGAACCAGCGGGTTCATTATGGAGACTCATTGTTTTCCAAGATTGGGAAATTTGCAGACAGTGGATCAATATTTCCATCCGTGACTCTAGGAAACAGAAGCGGCAGCTTAATGAGAGTTGATCGGGTTCTCATTAGTCCTGAGAGGATGATGGTGCCACTTCTTTCTAGACAAAAAATGTTTGCTCATTCTCAGATGACGTACTTCCACACCTGACACTTATTCATCTTCTGAAATTAAATGAAGTAGCATCATCTTCTACAAACAACTGAGGAAATAAACTTTCTAGATCTTTACATGAAAAAAATGAGTGTAAATAAATACATCACATCACTGACGTGATGCTCCAATTGTCACCTAGCTGCGTATATCTCCTCATGCAGATTCTAATCCTGAATATTACACCTGTGACTGGTTTAATATACTCTCCTTTATACTGTATATATCTCTCACCACCAGATTTCCTGTATTTCTGTCTTTTTCTGCGAAACTGTCTTTTAGGTCCAGTAATTACTTGCTGTCAGAGTGTGAGTTGGCCCCAAATTAGTCTGTGTGAAAATGGACTTTTGCTGTTTGATATGGGCCATTAATGATGACAGAGGAGCAGCAGTGATTGGAAACATGTCAGAGGAGTTTGCTGAAGGTTTGAAGCTGCACGTGTTTGATCAATTCAGGCTGTCACTCCACGGCTGGCCTCAAACTCCTCTGCACCTCCAGTCAGTGGAAAGCACTTAGAAGTGATGATTTCCGCAGCACACACTCCTCTCGACTCCGCTAATACACCGGGATGACAAGTGAAGTGGTGGCGGGTTCGGGGGTGGGATGATGGAAACAACCGTAATCCCGACAAAGCTTTGCCGGTGAATGACTGAAAGATGTGAGGAGAAGCAGCTTAGGAGCTGACGCGTCTATGTCAATTTGATTAAGGCCTGACGCCCACACACACAGCGCGGGATACGGCTGCTTAGTGCTTTGTGCGCTGTCTGCGAGTACAGCAGGTTAATGATAAGTGGTGAAGACAGTTTGCAGTGTTCTGCTGAAAGGCTAATTTATCTGGCTCTGAAGCGCAAATTGGAAACATAATGCGAAAAAGTTTGCTCTGTTGTAGGAGGCTCAGAGTAACGGCTCATTGTGCGTATTCACTGTTCACATGCATGCAAATCCATCGCTCCTTTAAAGTGCAGATGAGTGTGTGGGACGTGCTGCGGGCGTCGCTCTGCTGCTGTCATTAGCAGAGCTCCAGCAGGGCGCTGGTCCGGCCCCACTGGGCGCGGGCAGGTCCAGCTCACAACCACGAGGAAAACAAGCAAGAAAACTGCAAATGCATAGTGGAACAGGCTGGCAGGCAGACAGACCGTAGCAGAGATATATTCAAAAGTAGAATTACAGCAGGTCAGTCGGGGATGCCATATTTCCCCATGCACATCTGCACAATCATAAAACATGCACCAGTAGTAAACAGGACCAGACCTGCCCCCAAAACTCACAGCTGAACAAGACATAATCGACAGGCTGCAGAGCTACTGCAGCAGCTAACGCTAACGCTAGCTGCATTAGCATATGGACGTTGTGTGTCTTCAGGGTTCTGCTTGGCAGTACTAACAACAGCTTGCATGAACAGAGAACAGTTGTGACAATTCATGAGAGATTATGATGAATATATATATATGAGATTATCTGGTCAAATACAGTGCAAAGACGAGGCCAATTATCAGAGACTGCTCAGAAAATGGAGCTGAATAAATGAGTAAACACACGCTGACAGATTTATTCCACGCTTTTTAGTTCAGGAATCTTGTTGTAAACAAGAGGACGGTTCCTCAAACTCCCCTCCAGAGTGTCTCAGCTCAGTGGAGGCTTGTAGACTTCGTGTCCTTGTCACGTCATTTGGATCGGTAGTTATATCAGTGACACACAGCGGAGCCGCAGCCTCGTTCTGCTAATCGACACATCCAGGTGACACTGCTGTAGGTGGCATGTTTCTAGAGTCTCCACACGCTTTCTTGTCTCTCACTCTCGCTCTTAAATGTTTATTCCACATGCTCGAGCACATTGATGTGCGTGGATCGCTTGACGGAGCTGAAGCCAAACGTCTCGGGACAGAACACGTTCATTGGAACGACCTGGGTAATTGATAGTGAGGACTTCTCGGCATGTTACACCGTTTTTCTCCACAACAGGCCCGCGCTCAGGCTCAGGGAGGAGGCTGCAGCGTCTGCACTGTAAGAGCAGATACTATCATCAGCATATAGCATCACCATCTCTCCACACGTCCCCAGCCTCAGAGGGCTGGGCTGAAGCTGTCCCGGAGGAGCCTTGGTTATACTTTAGAGTTGACAGATTTCATTCATTTGCTGCATTTAGCAGGAGAAAAAAGTAAAAGAAGCTGCTGCTGATAGCGGCTCACCACCTGGTGGAGGAGAGAGGCTCAGCTTCAGGAGGTGATGAGTCGCAGTGCTTGGTGTTTTTTCCAGGTCAGAGACGGGTTTAGAGAGAGGCTCAGAGAGCTGATCCCACAGGGGGCTGATGGCACTGATGTGGCAGAAAGTTTGTGGAGAAGCTTCCAGAAGAGTGAGAGGCGGATGAGATTGAGAGATCAGGCAGCACAGGTGGACCTGACTCGGCTGACATGGACTTGAAGGAGGAGAGGACTTAGCTCTCTGCTGTCTGTCTCCTCTGGGTGGAAAGTTCATTCAAACTTCACCTCGCACAAAAGACACCTGCTGAATGAGTTATTTACCTTGTTTCCTGGTGTTGTTTTCGGTGTCTACTGCCCTTTTACGGTCGAATTTGTGATTGCGTGACTTTACATTCCTTTTGAGCAACCTAGCATCTCAGCTTGTTCTCCTCCACTTGGAGGTAACTAGAGCCTGAAGAGGAACCAGAGACTGAGGAAGAACCAGGAGTAGAGACAATGATGTTTCTCCACAAACTGAAAACCAAACAGCTGCAGACTCTCAGTCCTGTGCCTTTGTTTTCCGAGGTATATGTAACATTCTATGTCTATTCAGATTGACCCGCTTTTATAACTGCCATTTCAACATTATACTTTTTTCCATATGAAAGAGGACGTGATGATGTTTTCTGACTCACACTCCATCTTTGGCTGGCTAGAGAGTCATTATTCAGCAAAGTGGTTTTTCACTTTAGGGCTCCTTTCAATGTTGGAGTAATTTGCATAAATGCTGTTTCAGGTTTGAAAAGAGCGTAGATTAATTCTCATATCAAACATGATCTTGGATCCTTGGACTTTTTTTCCCTCCTCCTATTACAGCAAGTGAGACGTCAGGCTTGATTAAGTCAGGGACTGGGCTGCATCCCACCTCAGCTCCCAGCTGTGCTCCAGTGCCCCGGACCGCGGGGCATCTGAGGTGAATGCCCGCGTTAGAAGATCCCGCTGGATTCCAGGAATAGATCTCACGCTGCTTTGCCTCACCTGGTTCTGACAAATGAGTTTCTCTCCCTCCCTCCACCGCTAAAATTCCACTTTAGAAAGCTGAAAGCAGCTCGAATGAAATCCTCCCTGATAAAGGCTGGAGTCCTCTAAACAGTCTTCAGTGTCACTGCATCCACAGGTGGCTGGGAGCTGGCCGGTCCTAATGCGACCATGTCTGTGCAGGTTGTAGAAGCTGATCTCTCTGCTGTGTGTGTGTGGCACCGATCACACTTAAACAGCAACTTACAGTCACAGAGATGCCTTCAGGCCTTTTAATAAGGGAACATAAACACAGGTTCAGGTTTTGCGTCTGTCACTGTTGTCCCTGTCGATGGTTCTACTGGAACGTAAGCAGCTTCAGCAGCTCACAGTGTCTGCAGCTTTTACCCCGACCCGGAAGGAGAACGCAGACCAAGCACGTCTGCAGTTAAAGAGATTGAGAGACTGACTCTCAATCGAAGAGAGCGATTCCACAACTTTGCTGTTCCTTTTTAGTTACTTTCACCAAAATAACCACAGAAACTTAACAAGGTGTTCTGAAACCACGGCCCAGTGCGGCTACGTCACATCACGCTGCTGTTTGTATCACTAACAGTGAGGTGAACCATGACTGTGACCTACAGCACAGTGCTCTCTATATGAACCAGACAGTGTGACAGCACTGTCCACCCTGTCCCTGGCACTGTCCACTCAGACCTGGCTGATACGTTGATGCAGAGCTGCTGACTCCTCTGCTGACTGTGGAGCAGAGGAACTGCCTCTCCTCTCTGTGTCGTCACCTGGAACGTTTGACTGGACCAGTACTGCTTGTTCTCTTGGTGTTAGCGTACACGCTATGCATCACTGGTTTATCAGAAATGCCCCAGATGTTTTTTTACAAGCTCTTTCTTTTTGTATAATCCTATAATATTATGGTCCATTTCTGCTCAGGACTGCCACCCTTGAATAAAGACATGAAGTTTTATTTCCGAGGGGACAATACAACCCAAATTTACTGGATTACAGCAGAAGGAAATGTATTACATTTCTCATTGTAATACACATTATGTATTACATTTTGAAATGTGCTTCTCCCAAGACTGGCCTGTTTGTGTGTGTGTGTGTGTGTGTGTGTGTGTGTGTGTGTGTGTGTGTGTGTGTGTGTGTCTGCCCTCCACAGTGTGTGTGCCTGCTCCCTGCATGACTTGCATGTTAAGCACCAACAGCTGATGGTTGTAGCCTCCTTGTAATGGAGCCAGTCATCAGTAGCTGCCAGACTCCAATTAGGCATGCAGACCTGCTCATCCAGGACCACGAGGAAGAGGAGGAGGAGGAGGAGGAGGAGGAGGAGGAGGAGGAGGAGGCCTCAGAATCCAGGCTTCCCGCCACAAACACACAGACACATGTGAAACAACGTATGAGTGGAAGCCGTTAGATCGCCGCTTTGTACAAAGTCTCTGTCATCACACGTCCTGGTTAAACCTCTTCAGAGCGATTGTGAGTTTATCAGTAAATGAAAGCTCCATTTCTAAGGCAGCTTCTGTAGCTCTGAACGTGGCCCTCCATCTAACCTCCTCCTCCCTCTCTCTGACAAATTAACAACTGGAGTAATCATCTGCTTACAAGCTGCTAACGAGGAGAAGGCAGCCTGTCGGAGCGCCTGCGAGTGGACGTATATCTGTGTGTGTAAGACTTAATTAATGCTTTTAGTTCCACAAGCTATTCTTAACCACCCTAATTGTGTTTATGGAACGGTGATAACGTGGAGTTTAATTTCCAAACCTCATAATCACATTATGAAAAGTCAGATTTTTTAGGGAGAATCAGGAAACAGAACAGCTGCAGCATCTGTGTCTGTCACAGTATCCGTGATCTGTGCTCATGCTACAGCAGCAACAGTAAGAGCTGCTCCTCTCTGTGCTGCTGCTGAGGATGGAGACTAGATGAGACTAGGTGAGAACTTGTGGCTGTATTCTTCAATTATTTCAGGGGAAAAAAAACAGGACTTACAGAGGTTTGTTAGTAAAATCCTGTCGTCCCTGGTTGTGTTCATGATAGAGAGAGGGAGAGAGATGTGCATGCAATAAAAAACAGGTGATGGAAACATCATAGTTTCACATAATCCTCCCAGACATCATTAAAACATTGTTACGCTCCCATGAGGCGCTTCTTCAGACGTGTCCATCTAGAAGCTGATCTCAAAGTGTGATGGAAACACTTTGTTCACATCTCCAGGTCACGTGACCTGACGTAGGGGTCACATGACCAGTTCCCTTCAGACCAGATGGACAGAGGAGGAGACTCAACTGTTTCTACATCTGAGTCAAAGATCTAAGAAAACTATGTTCTGGACGTCCATCTTCCTCAGAGTGGAGGACCAGGACCACATGGTACCAGGGTTATTATGGGATGGAGCAGGACCACATGGTACCAGGGTTATTATGGGATGGAGCAGGACCACATGGTACCAGGGTTATTATGGGATGGACCAGGACCACATGGTACCAGGGTTATTATGGGATGGAGCAGGACCACATGGTACCAGGGTTATTATGGGATGGAGCAGGACCACATGGTACCAGGGTTATTATGGGATGGACCAGGACCACATGGTACCAGGGTTATTATGGGATGGAGCAGGAGCAGCCTGAGCAGCTGGACTTTGTTGGAAACACCACTAGTGAGGGCGCTTGCATTCATATTTTTGATTTAAACCAGAATAAGATGAAACTACAACCAAAGTTTGCTCACATGATGTTTTTATTTGGTCTCTGTGTCACACTCCATCTCCATCCACCTCTCTCACAGATATTTTCACTGGGCTGTTTGGGCTAACCCTAACCCTTAATGCAGCCTTTGAGAACACACTTTGAACACACACACATTTAGACACACATGTGTTTTTACTTCATTGAGTAATGTGAGTTTGTCACAGCCGCAGACAGTTTCTCTTGCAGATGTTTACATTTCTCTGACAGGGGCAGCAGCCCCCCCCCTCCCATACATGTAGACGACCACCTACGAAGCCTTTCGGCCAATCACGCGTCAGGATCCTCAGGCTGTGCCCCGGGCTCAGCAGCGTCTTCCTGGTGTGTGGTCCTCGTCTTGTTGTCCAAACTGTGACTATTATTGGACGTTTGTCTCGTCCAAATCTTGAGTTTTTATTTCTCTGAAAAATGTTTCTCTTCAAAAAACACAAACTCTGCGTCCACAGTGGGGATGCAGATGTTTGGAGAGGATCAGTGCTGTTGGCTGATAGGTGGAGGATGACAGCAGCCTGACGTTCATACAACAACAGAGGAAGTAATCCTGAAAAATATCCAGAAGCTCCCCAGACTACCAGTCTGTCTCTCTGCCCCAGTCTTATTTACATAACGTATTTACCGGATTGTACCACGGCATTAGTCACACTGAGCAAAATATGTCGCTTGGAGGAGGAAAAACATACCTGATCAACTCTGTTGTGCTTTTTCATATGTCCGTCCCTGTTTTGAGGATCTGCTTTGCACCCAGTCAGTTCAGAGTTTAGTCACGAGTGAAAATGTTTTTTTATGAAGTTGAAACCTTCAGATTTGAGTCTGTTTGCTGGAGAATCTATAAACCTGTCCCTGTAGGGCTCCGTCTATTACTTGGAGTCTTCCTAAGGCAGCTTTAAAGTCCAGCTGTGTGTTTGCTCTGCCATCCTCTGGTCATCATGTTGTTTGTCTCTGTTTGTTAACAGTTTGCCTCAGACCTGCTCTGCTTTACCCTCATTTCACCCATTCAATAACGCTGCCCCCAACCTCTGACATCAGCAGTTCTTACTTCTGGCCCAGCATAGAGGTGGTGCCTCTGTGGAACCAAGAGCCAATTCTCTGTCTGACAAAACATGGTTCTTAAAATGGTTCTAAATGAAGCACCAGCCTTCAAGCAGCAATGGAACAAAGGGGTTTGACTGAGATGTCATAAAACACGATTTAGCTCTTTGAATTGATACTTTGAACTGAATGAAATACAACCTATTTCAAGGTCTACATGACAGGTGTAGACGGTAGGAACACTCAGGGACCAGTGTGTGTGTGTGCAGAGATGTTGAGACTGTGGAGCTTTTATTACGAGCCTCTGAGAGGACTGAGAGAGGAGGTCTGCACCCCCCCCCCCCCCCCCCCGGCTGCTCACTTTACCTTCTTATTCATGTAATTTGGGTCAGGTCTGTCTCCACTACAGTGCTTTGATGAAAACTTTAAAGCGCTGGGCTGCTGTAGCTGAATGTTTTAGCATATTTACATCTTCTACAGCGGCAGCAAAACACGAGGCAGAGCAGACAGATATCAGCAACAGTCCAGCTCTCCATCATCACTGAGCAGGAGCTACATGTTACATCTTTGATTCATCTCTTAATGCTGCCATTAATCCAGTACCTCTGATTAACGTCCCCTGTGAAATATTACACTGGTTTGTGTAGTTAAACCTCATCACATATCTTTATCTCACGTTACTGATATCCTATCGCATGTGGAGCAGCCTGCAGTGTGCAGATTTCCTTTGTGATGATACAATTTCTGAATAGAAAGTCTCTACAAAGAGACTCTACAAAGACACGCGACCATGTTTTGTACAAATGTGAATGAATTGGGCTCTAACACTGCAGGCCATAAAACAATATGACCTCATGCATTGTGATAGTGATAAAGGAAGATGAAGACACACACATTTTAATGGCGACCCTCTCTGGGTGCGTGGGTCAGAGCCCCAACATATGAGGTTAAAGACGGATGTAATCTAATTACTGTAGGTCCATATAAAGCAGGGGCCTTGGTCTAACTAGAGAAAAAGTCTGGTTTGTGACGCTCTAACTGTCATATATGGGCAAAAATTTCAGTTTGTTGCTATTTTAATTCCTTTATTAGTCCCACAAGGGGACACACATGAAATCCTCTGGTTACTAACACGATCTAACCTGAGGACCAAAGTTCACACCAGTTCACAGTCCTATTCATGTTTTCCACCCAAAAACACGTTGTCAGAGAGAGGAAGTTGCTGTGTCCACACAGTAAAACCATGGTCTTTAGGTGAAGACTGAGCTTTGACTAATTAACTGTGGTGACATCTCCTGGGTTTGCTCTCAGCCCTCAGCTGCGACCCTGAATCACACTTCTGCTCAACATGAGACTCAGCATCCACTTTCTCCCGGAAACACTGGACGAGTGGCAATTTAGAGACGACAGAGTGAGAAAATGGTTCTGGGAATAGCGGCCTTTCCCACACCGGCTGAACCCCGTTTTGTTGTCTTAAGTGTTGCAGATAGGATCAGTTGGTTGTGGGCCAGTTGTCTTAGTCTTAGGAGGCTCGGCTCGGGTTTGCAGCGAGGTATCTGGGATCCGACCAGATGAGAGGAGGAAATGGATATGTTGTTTTCTTTGAATCTACCTCCAGCCTGGAAAAGCAAACACACCACGGGCAGCAGGTTTCCACGCTCGCATGCATGGCCTGGAACGAGGGCCAGGTCATGAAAGTGGCAGAATCTCTCTGCAAATCACCTTTGTGTGATCGCTTGGTTGAAGGAGGACGGGACTTTTCTCTCACCTGGAATGACTTAGATTAGAAGCAACATTGATAAATAACAAAGACCAGGGGAAAATGTTCCCTCGTAAAATGAAAAGCACCATGTTAACCGCCCCACTTACAGTAAGGAGTGCTTTGATTTGCAAGGTACTATAAAAAAAAACATTCCAACCAAATAAAAATGTTTCTACTGGTACTTTTTCAGTAGCCTGCCTGACAAAGTGGTTAAGAGGTGAATTTGCCTTAAATTTCGATGAGAGTTGTTGGTTTATTGCTGGTTAATTGTGGGTCATGGTGGGTTTATCTTCATTTCTTCTACCTTTGTGTAGTACAGATGTGTGACAAACATCTGTACATACAGGAATGAGGTGTGTGGCTCTTGTTTCTATATTGTGCTGTAATTCCAGCATCAGTGATGGGGTGAGAGGAGAGATGCTTCCTCCTCGGTCCAGCTCTCGTCTCCAGTGTGATGCAGGTCTGAATACACGGGTTGTCGCTGCTGGAACGTCTTGCTAGAGAGCTCCCAGTTTGCCAACAAGAAGGAGACGAAGCAGAGCGACCCGTCCGAACACAAAGGCCTATTGTGAGCAGGTCTGAGTGCTGCTGCAGCAGAGTGGAGGAGGCTGGGAGTGATGAAGATGATGGTGCTGAGGATGGTGGAGGAGATAAAGGAACAGCGGGGAACTCGTTTGTGCAGCAGGTTGTGGGATTAGGAGACGGCAGCGTGTGCCATGACAATGGCGCGCTACCTGTGTGTGAATGTGGAGTCCTGGCACATCGTTCCCATGGATCTCCTGGTGTGAGCTGGGCTGAGACTGACTCGCTGGTCTGTGTGAAGTGGCGACACGCTGGAGGCCCAGCGGGGCTCCTCCCGCAGCCTCTGGATCAGGACTCGCTGCTGTTTCTGCCTCACAGCCTCTGCTTCCTCTACCCCGGCTGCACATCGCTGAAAATATCCCAATACAACGTATCTCCACTTGTTTTCCCAAATCCTCACAACTTGCCTCATCCTGCTGCATATGGTGCCTTGATTAAACCTTTAAATTATTTTTGCTTGTTTCTTATTTTTTCATCATTGACGAGTTCTAATTTTGATCCGTGAGCACAGGAATAAACACCAGGTGTTTCTGAGCTGATTGGAGATCATCACACACAGATACCTGAAATGGTTGAATGTCGTGTTTTTATCTCTGATTTCTGATGTTAACATACTTTGAAGCTATGGAGCGCTGGTTTCACCAGAAATGCCTCAGGTGTTACTTTTACAACGTTATTTCTCGCTGTGGGAATATTACAGCCTGCTTCAGCCAGTAGGCCTCACTCTGCCTCACCTCATCCTGAGGAAGGACCGGAGCGCTTTCACTGACATTTTACTGAGACACTGGGGTTTTGAGGTCACCTTTTCATTTGTTTTGTGTCACTGTTTCACTCTGTCGGCTCTGCAGAGACCACTTGTACTGTTGACATGTTGGAGATCTTAACATAAGGCGGGATAAGTGGACTTGGGATGGGAGATAAAAAGAAATCTTTAAACTGTGTTCTCACAGACACAACAAGAGGATGCTCTGCAGCTCTGGACACAAAGTCATCTGCGTTCAAGCTGCTTTGTGGAACTTTGAGGCTCCAAACACATCTGTATCTGCAGCTGTTGGCCTCCCAGAGTCCCTTTCACAGTGCACTTATCTGAAGAAATGGTTGTTGCCTCTGTGTGTGCAAAACAATCTGATGTTGAGCCTCAGTGGTGGGCCGCCATCCCTCCTCCTGCTGCAGCCTAATGTGTGTTTTCTCTGTTCTGCAGCTGCCATGCAGGTGCAAATCATGCCACCGATCGGAGAGATCAGCCTGGGAGACTCCAAATTCTTCCTCTGCGAAGGTGAGAGAGGTTTCAAGCGTATTTCATTGAACACAGTGGGATGTGAATGTTGCTGTGTAGAACAACAGGCCCGGTTCATGTTTCATCCTACTGATTGAGACACACCGAGGAAGACGTTTCTGTGCCAGTTCGCCCGATTCAAGGACATTCAAGCTCATCTAAACACTGCAGACGCTCCGATCGATCACACGATCAGCTTGAATAGAACTCTGGACTGTTTGTACCCACCAACACAGTCCCATTGCTGGTTTCAGGCTGGTGCTGGTTCAGATGGTTTGACTTGCAAACCAGTGGAGAAGCAGTTGTTTTTCCACTGTTTGGAAGCCATGTTAAGAGGTCTAGGTGCAGGTTAGTTAGGTTAGTTAGTTAGTTAGGTGAGCCAGCATCATTCAGTGAAAACAAACATACATGTTTCATTAAAATACGAAATGAAAATGAGAGGAAACATCAGCGTCACAGGAGAAGATTTCAGCTCTGCATGCTAACCCCACCCCCAGCCTCTACATTAGCCCCACCCCCAGCCTCTACATTAGCCCCACCCCCAGCCTCTACACTAGCCCCACCCGCAGCCTCTACACTAGCACCACCCCCAGCCTCTACATTAGCCCCACCCCCACCTCTACATTAGCCCCACCCGCAGCCTCTATGTTCGCCCCACCCCCAGCCTCTACATTAGCCCTACCCCCAGCCTCTACATTAGCCCCACCCCCAACCTCTACACTAGCCCCACCCCCAGCCTCTACACTAGCCCCACCCCCAGCCTCTACATTAGCCCCACCCCCAGCCTCTACATTAGCCACAACCCCGCCTCTACATTAGCCCCACCCGCAGCCTCTATGTTAGCCCCACCCCCAGCCTCTACATTAGCCCCACCCCCAGCCTCTACATTAGCCCCACCCCCAGCCTCTATGTTAGCCCCACCCCCAGCCTCTTCATTAGCCCCACCCCCAGCCTCTTCATTAGCCCCACCCCCAGCCTCTACACTAGCCCCACCCCCATCCTCTACATTAGCCCCACCCCCAGCCTCTGACATAGCTGGCTGACTCATTACAACCAGTCTGAAGCTGATTTCTCTCATTTAACACTTTAATTCGTTTATTTTTTAATGTTTTGTCAACTATAGTTCTTTTACACAGAATCAGAATCGGCAAAATTCTCACAATCGAGAAAAATCATTTCATCAAAATGGGAACCGTCTTTGTGATTCCACGACTGAAGCCATGAAAGGTTCAGAATCGTTGCACATGTGGAATGTCTTTTGCCTAAATGTAACTGTGTTATTTCACTGTCATTTTCCAGTGTTGCTCCATGAAAGAAGGAGTGAGGCTTTGGTTTTAACTCCAGCCTCCCTCTGAGGCGGATGTCAGAATGCATTTGGAGCTTTTTGTGACGCTCCGGAGAGAAGACGCCGTTAATATGTTTCGGGGAGACATAAAAAATTTAAAAAAAAAAGAATGTCAGCTGGCTCCATTCTTTATGAAACTTGAATGATGTGGAAAAGATGTTTGATTCTTTCCTCCAGTGAACGTTTCCCCCAGCTGAACAATCCTCTGTGCCACTGAGCAAATAGACATTATTTATACCACTCTTTTTATGTCTCGCTTTGCATATTTCCTTTGATCTTTAAGAGACGTCGACTTCGGAGAGATGGATTGTGAACAATCAGTCCTCATCACAGCGTCGAAGCTGTTGATTCATGGAGCATAGATGGAAAATGTTTTTGTTGTTTTTTTTTTTAACTTGCAGACAGTTTATCTTAATGTTCATGTGCAGGACGGAAAGTGGAAAGTGTTGTTACCTCATCGCAAAACGGTTTGATTTCCATCCACAGTCCAAAAACATTCATGATTAGGTGTGTGTGTGTGTGTGTGTGTGTGTGTGTGTGTGTGTGTGTGTGTGTGTGTGAGTGTGTGTGTGTGTGTGTGTGTGTGTGTGTGTGTGTGTGTGTGTGTGTGTAGGACATCCCTCCATGTATCCCACAGAGCTGTAATGCTATACACTCATGGGCACTGACTAGAGCTACAACAAGCAAACAATTTATCAATATTTAACCGACTAACAAACTAAAAGTTCTTTGATTTTAGTTCTGATTCCAGTTGTAAAAAAATCTACTCTCAGCTTGTTAAATTGTGACTATTTTCTGGGGTTTTTTGTCTTCTTTGATAGAAAATTGAACGTCATTGAAGCGCTAATGAAAATTATATTTACTGACAATATCTTTTGAACCGAGTTTTAGCAACTGATTCATCAACGAAAATCAAACGACAGATTAATCGAATATGAAAACAATCATTTGCTGCTGCTAACCCCAACGCTGTGTATGATTTATGTGCATATTTGTTTGAATTGTCCTGGATTATTTGTTTTATTTTAGCTCAGTAAGATGTGGAGGTACTGGGTCAAAGCTGATCCTGTCAGATTCTGACCTCCCATTCAGAACTGTGTTTAGGCTGCATCACCTTGACCTAAAGATGAGCAGCCTGAGGGTGCAGCTCTGTGCTGCACCAGGCCAGGTGGAGCGTCCTGACGCTCTGTCTCCTTCCCTCTCCGTCTCTCAGTCACGGGAGACGCTAAAGACATCGACTGGTACGACCCCAGTGGACAGAAGATCCTGCCCAGGGGACCAGAGATCCTGGTGAGCCGCAACGATGAGTCCACGTCCACCCTCACCATCTACCACGCCACCGTCAACACCGCCGGCGTCTACACCTGCGTGGCCCGCAACGGAGAGCAGGAGGCGCAGGCCACCGTGCAGGTCCTCATATTCCGTGAGTGCCCTGCTTTGCTCCAGCTCCACGTTTGTGGGTGAAATCATGTGACATAAGAATTCAGGACAAAGGACTGCACAATATTAAGGAAATGTGACATGTGAAGTCTTGATGATGGCTCGATGCAGTCATTATGGATATTAAGTTTCTTTCTCTCCTGAATAAATGTGAATGTGTTCTTACTGAATAAGATGCACCTTATTAAATAGTCATTCCAATACAGTTGAATAGAGATAGCTGAGGTCATTTGTGCTATATATGAAACATACGGTGCACACTAGTATGTTTCAAACAAAATACGTTTTTTTAACGATAAAGTTTTAGTTTATTTTGAGCTATTACAGAGACCCAACTGTTCCCACAAAGAGCATTAAATAATAATAACATTAAATAAAAGTTGAGATGAACTTTCTTTTAACATGAGGAAGTCACCTTCAGAACCAGGTTAACTGTGGGCAGCCTCCACAGGTGTGTAAAGTAGCTACACCATATGATTAAGGTAAAAGTGAAAAGTAAGTGAAAACAACTTTTCAAATGCTTAATAACAGCTGAGTAACTTCTCTTTCCTGGCATCATTAATAAAGCATAGAAAGAAGAGAAGATAGAATATCTTGAAACACAAAAAGTAATAAATAAATGAATAAATAATGAACCATGAAACATGGCTAACGTGTCTGCTCTGCCCACAGAGAAGATCACCTTCAAGAACGCTCCGAGCCCGCAGGAGTTCAACGAAGGCGACGACGCCAACATCGTGTGTGAGGTGACGAGTTCCCCGCCGCCCTTCATCGTCTGGAAGCACAAAGGCTCCAAGATCCAGCCGGAGAAGGACGGTGAGTGGCTGCAGCTCCTCTTCCTCCGCCTCCATCCCTCCTTCCTGCCTCATTGCAGCAGCAGCTTCCTGCCAGCATCCGCTGCCAGTTCAGGCTTTCCAATCAATTTGCCGCTCTCTTCCTCATCTTGTCTCTCCTCCTCGTCCTCCTCCTCCTCCTCCTCCTCCTCCTGCCCCTTGACTGCGAACAAAACCATGCATTTTCAGCAGGTCGAGTGTAGAAGCTCATAGAGGATGCATGGACATGAAAATTGCATTTTCCACCCAAGCAAGAAGTGTTTTTTGTCACTAGAAAGGATTTCTGAGGGTAGATTGAACTTTAAGTTCTACAAATGGAGAGAAAACGAATGGAATCTGAGATTTAACAAATCAAGTCATTTTATGTTTTCTCTGCATGTATTTTTGCCAGATTCCCCTGGTGCGTCATATATTTTTAACACGTGTAGAAATAGAAGCTAGCGCTGGTCTCCGTGCTTGAAAGTGTGTTCCCCTTTCGCTGAAATCAAACACTCTTTGCATTTAGACTTGAAAGGGAAGTTTGGAAAGTTTTCAGCATGCAGAGGAAGGTTTGCAGTCGTTACCACGGACCCTAATGGCGAGCTGTCGCTGTCGCTGCAGTGCAGAACAAAACCCGAGCAGAACAAAACAAAAAAACATCAAAAGCTCCACAGAAAGTTTTCAAGGCGCTGCGGCGTCGTTATCCGTCCGTCCGCCGTGGATCTCAACAGCGACTGATTCAGCAGGAGACGCAGCGGAGCTCAGGGAGCAGCTGCTCCAGGAGGACACACACCCAGCACATCAGGGTGGAGGCAGGATGCTGCTGGAGGAGGACTCAGACAGACAGGCAGGCTGACAGACAGGCTGACAGACAGGCAGGCAGGCAGGTAGACAGGCAGGCAGGTAGACAGGCAGGTAGACAGACAGGCAGGCTGACAGACACGCAGGCAGGCAGGTAGACAGGCAGGCAGGCTGACAGACAGGCAGGCAGGCAGGCTGATAGACAGACAGGCAGGCAGGCTGATAGACAGGCAGGCAGGCAGATAGACAGCCAGGCAGGCAGGCAGGTAGACAGGCAGGCAGGCAGGTAGACAGGCAGGCAGGCAGGCTGATAGACAGGCAGGCAGGCAGGCTGATAGACAGGCAGGCAGGCAGGTAGACAGGCAGGCAGGCAGGCAGGTAGACAGGCAGGCAGGCAGATAGACAGCCAGGCAGGCAGGCAGGTAGACAGGCAGGCAGGCAGGTAGACAGGCAGGCAGGTAGACAGACAGACAGGCAGGCAGGTAGACAGGCAGGCAGGTAGACAGGCAGGCAGGCTGACAGACAGGCAGGCAGGCAGGTAGACAGACAGGCAGGCTGATAGACAGGCAGGCAGATAGACAGGCAGCCAGGCAGATAGACAGGCAGGCAGGCTGACGGACAGGCAGGCAGGCAGGTAGACAGGCAGGCAGGTAGATAGGCAGGCAGGCAGGTAGACAGGCAGGCAGGGAGACAGCCAGGCAGGCAGGTAGACAGCCAGGCAGGCTGATAGACAGCCAGGCAGGCAGGTAGACAGGCAGGCAGATAGACAGACAGGCAGGCAGATAGACATTATGATCCCTGAGGGGAACTGACACAGTGTCACACCGTGTTTATGTTTTCATGGGTCCCTCCGGCCACTGCATCTAAAGGTTTATTTGCACATTTTGGAAATTAAAAAAAGTAGTAAAATGAAATACTAAAATATTAAAAGAATGCTTCAGAAATATAAAAATGGCATCCTAAAAAACAGTAAAACAAACAAAATACTAAAATAAAATACAAGAAATAAAAATGCTAAAGATCTAGACTTCTGCTCCTGCCCTATAGCCCGGCTGCAGCCTCCTGTTGACTAGTGCTGAGCCTCGGTTGTTTGGATGGAAGCCTCTGAGTTCATGTAATGTATGTAAATACTACAAGACAATACTATAAGAAAGATGCAGGCAAGGCGAGGATGTAGAGACTCACTAGGGGCTTATGTGGAAGCAGAATGAGGAGGAGTTGTTGCATTAGTTGTGTATGGCAGGGGCGGTAGTCCCCTGCTGGCTCCAGCTGCTGTGGATGCTGCCTGTGTGGTGACCTGGCGGTGACCCCTCCCCACGCTGACCGCTGGACAGCCTCCCCTCACCACACTGCTGCTCTACGGACGCCCTGACGCTTGGCCCGCGCTCAGGGAATGTGTTTTTCACTGGAAAAGCCACTAATTGTGACCGACGCTGAAAACCTGAACCTTGCTTATGTAATTCCTCTCTGGCAGCACAGACTGTGACCAGATGCTGCATGTTAGCACAGTAACAGGGTCAGTGTGGCAAGAATTAAGAGCGGGTTAGTAAAGGAGAACAACTTCCTCTGTGCCAGTTCTACCAAGGTAGTAGAGGTAATACTGTAGTACGTGGTTGTGGCTGTGATGTCACTAGACTGATATAAAAGTGACTTTAAGTGAATTTACGTGTGAAAATACTGCATTAAAGCAGGCTCATGTCTAACATCTGGGAGCCACATCCAGGTCTCAGGCTCTGATCACTATTACTACTTCCTGGCTTGAGGGGAAGTCGATCATAGGTGAAGAAAAGGAATAAAAAGCTGAAAAGATGAAGAGTTCATTCACCAAACAGAAAGTCCTGAAAGAAACTCAAAGGATCATCACAAATCTTAAAAAGAAAACTGAAGCCAGCCATTAACACAGCCCATAACGCTAAGCCAAACTTCCACTGAGACAGTCCAAATAAACCTAGAAATGACCCGGCATGACAGACAAGAAGCAAAGATCAAAAAGAGGGTTTGAATACACAGATACTGAATACATGAGACCAGTGATTGTAGTAAACAATACCCAACAGATCAGCCAAGGAAAGTCCAGTTTGTGAGGTCATGTCTCAGGAAGTGGAGCTCTGGAAACCAGATGACCACTGGACTGGCTGGACCACTGAACCGGTGGAGGATGTTGATCAGTCGTAATATCAGGAAGTGGTTTTATTTAGTTGCACAACTTCAGACCAACAAGACAACGAACTGAAACGAATAAAACATTGTTAAGTCTCCCTTAACGTGCAGAAAAACCCAAGGCTGCTTGAGAGGAACTTGTCGGGTCAGGCACTGTTTGCGACCAGTTCACAGATGTGAATGTTGAGACAAAAAAAAATGGAATACGTTTTTCCAAATTGGGCAAAAAATAAGAACAAGCTCCCGGGCTCCGGGCTCTTAAATCAGCTGTGGTCAGACTTGTGGATGTGAACAAATCTCTGGAAGCTGCTCCCCCTCAGACGTGTGAGGAGGGAGGCCTGGTGCCAGTGAGCTGTACTGGTTCCAGTGAGCTGTACTGGGTTAATCAGCTCTTTGAGACGGTCCTAAAACGTTTTCCTCTGGCTTCAGTTTCCTGACAGAGTGTTTAAAGTGAGGCTTTGGCCACTTTTGCTCCATGTTCCTCTGCTGGGTCTCTTAAGGAAACCTCGCATCACTCACTGATCTGTGCTCTCTGATGTTAACATAGAAGCTATGTAAAACTGGCTTCTCCAGAAGTGCCTCAGATGCTGTTTTACAAGCAGTTTCCAATTCTGTACAGAGTTTCTGCACAGATCTGACATCCTTTCATGCTTATCTGGCAACCGCAAGTACACCTCACAAAAATGAGGTTTTATTCTCCGTTCAGGGCTGTGCTGAATTATTCTGAGAGGACAATAAATCTCTGCTGCTTTCAGGCCTACACTGACTGCTTTAAGCTGTATTAATGTTTCACTCCTATAGTCGAGTCCCATTAAAAGATATAACACATTTCTGCAAAAATGTGAGGGTGGACCCACTTTTGTGAGATACTATAAGTTTCACTGTATTTCCTGCCTCTCCACTGAATCATTACAGTATGTCTCTAGTCACTGACCAGGAATAGACTTTATTTTTATTTCGTAAAGCAAGGTAAAGGTTTTTTTTATTTCACTCCTGGTTTTAATTACTCTTTCTGTTCATTGGTCTTCTCAGTGCGGTTCAAGATCATGCCCACCGGCCTGCACATCCGCGGCATCAAGAAGACGGACGAGGGCATGTACAACTGCGAGGCCCGCGTCATGGCCAGAGGAGAGATCGACTTCAAGATGATCAAGGTCATCGTTAACGGTAGGACGCCCTCCCACCCCTCCCTGCTCCACACCTGGGAGCTCCACTCAGCCACCACAACCTCATCTAAACCTCATCCTGCCAAGCATTCACACAGGCTCTCATCTGGATTATTATCATCTGGATTATTCCTAACAGATACAGTCAGATCGGTACTTTATTTATCCCCTAAGGGAAGAAGTTGCATACAGGCGCACTGAAAAAGCATGATAATAATAACAATAATAATAATAATATGAATTATAGTGATAGTAACAGCAATAATAATCCCTTAGTTTCTGACAATATAAACTTTATATCTTGTAAAATACCTGGAAACGTCTGTTAGGACTTGTTGCACAGCTGAGATTTCACAGGTTGAGAGTCTAGTTTGTGTAATAAAACATGCACCTACAACACTTTGGTGTCAATGCTGGAGTCACAGGTTTGTAAGTAGAGAGGTGCAGCTCTGGACCTTGATAAGATCTCCTGTAGGAATGTGTGTGTGTGTGTGTGTGTGTGTATGTATATATGCATACATTAATCGATAGATTTCCATTGGAAGTCAGAGCTACTAGCACTTGAGGGAACAGAGATCCTGCTGTAGGTGGGTTCCTGTAGTGAGCAGAGTGAGGCTGCAGCTCTCTAACGTCTCTCCTCCTCTGTGTTTTCTTGGTTTGTTTCCTGCTCCCAGTTCTTCCCAGCATCCGCGCCCGGCAGTCCGACGTCAACGCCACGGCCGACATCGGCAGCACGGCGCTGCTGGCCTGCGACGCAGACGGCTTCCCCGAGCCCATGGTGACCTGGACTCAGTACGTCCCAGCCTCACACGGCCCCTCCCCCGCCTCCGAGGGGCTGCGCTTCAGTTTAGCAGAGAGGTGGAGGAGAGCGGGTCAGGGCAGAGCAGCAGCTGGGACCTGTCAGGGAGGAGAGAGCAGACCAGTGCCAGACTAAATGATAACGAGTCCTCCATCCCTCATAAAGAAGCAGCTTCAGAGGCACAGTCAGAGAATCCAGATGATTCAGAACGTTACGTTACTTTTCTTTGATTTACTCTGATTTTCAGTCCTGGACGTGACCACGATCAGAGGGAGTAGCAGGGCCCACATTCCTCACATTATACACAATACTCCATTACAAAACGCTGAGGCAGAATTTCATGAATGGAAGAACTTATGCATCCTCTACACACACACACACACACACACACACACACACACACACACACACACACACACACCCTTGCTCCTCAATGGCATCAAACAGACCCACTTATTATGCACGTTTGTTTTAGCGCTTCATAAGATGAGATTGCAGTCTAACAGTCACAGATCATATAATTACCAGGCTCAGTAGTACAACATTATAATTTTCTGATTCCTTTAGATTAAATCTTTGTTTCAGAACATCCTTTCAGGCCCATGTCACTGCTTTTACAGCATTTTCAATATGATGTAACTGATACATCTGATATAGACAGTAAAGATGAATTGACAGAATAATTGATGACTAAAATAATGACTCTCTGCAGCCCTAGTGTTTTATTACTGCTTAAAATAGGTAAAAACATATAAAAATATACGTAAAATGTTGTGTTTACTGTTGTCAGTCCAGCCTCGTCTGTCTCATTCCTCTTTGACTTGAAGCCGAGGCCTGAAGTTGTCTATTTTCATACCTGTCCACGTCTGCAGCTTCGCTCCGCTCCTTCATGACTAACGTGCTGGTTTCTCTCACACTCATTAAATTTACGCATGCGAGTCGAGTCCCGCTGCAAACAAACCTCGGAGCGGCTCCTTCACCTCTGACTGGAAGTGCAAATTGCATGTTTCAGATTCAGCACGGATCCACTGGGGCGGCTGGCTTTTACACTCATGTCTAAATTGAGCCTTCTGATGAAGCGTGAGATAAAAAGAAGTGAACTCTGCGCCCTTTCTGGCCCAACGCTTCACTCCAGAACGTTCAAGCATCATTTGTTGTGCTGCAAGTCCACAACAGCACCTTTCTTCAAAACGCTTGAAAAATGTGGATAATTGTGGATTTGCATGGCTGGGCCGACGCAGAAAAGATTAGATTTGCATGAATTTGTGTTCAGGTGAGCGTGGCGGCTGCAGAGCGGCTCAGATGGGAGTTATTAGAGCGGCCGGACCTCAGAGTCTCAGTCACAGCCCCTCACACATGTGTGAGCTGCAGCAGGTCGCTGCAGGGTCACACGCAGGTGCCACGAAGACGCAGAAACTAATTACAAATTATTCATCAGATTGAGGTTTGGCTTGACCCCGACATGAAGTCATTACTCATCACTTCACAGAACTCGGCTAGCCTACAGCAGGTTGGTCTAATGTGGATTTGCCATGTTTTTGTGAATTCGATCATGCTGATTTAGCAGCCAACTCATTAAGCATAAAGGAGAGTGTAGAAGGGTTCATGCTTGGTGACGCTCCCACACACTGTTCTCCTCGTCTCCTTCCTGAATCTCTCATCTAGAAATATCTGAAAGTATGTAGATGTGTGTACGAGCCCGGCCTGGGTCGCTGGGTCAGACACCTGCTTCAGACAGCCCACCCCCATGTTTGCAGCATCCAGAGCTTCATGATACAACCATCCCTCAACCACTGTGAATCAGTTCCTTACATGTCTGCACAAACTCAGACTGTAAAAGCCCACGTCTTATTTCCCAGAGCCGGACACCTCGTCAGCTCCTCAGGAGGAACTGTGACGACAGAGAAGCTTCATCATTAAACGCGACCTTGTTCTAGAAGCTACAGATGCTGCGGCAGCGCCGTCCTCAGAGGCTCGCCGCCTCCTCGCCTCGGTTGTTGTTGTGCAGCTGCTGCTCTCGTCCTGAGATAAAAACCCAAACAGATCATTGTCAGGCACAGAAAGTTATTTGTAGGTCCCTCGAGTTGGGTAAGCAAAACACGGGGTGAGGCGAGCTCCCAACCTGCCTTTTGTCTCTCCCTCCTTTTGCTGCAGCAACAACGTCGTCCTTGAGCAGGGCGATAAGTACAGCCTGAACGAGGACGGCTCCGAGCTGGTAATAAAAGACGTGAAGAAGGTGGATGAAGGAGACTACACCTGCATCGCCAGGAACAAGGCAGGAGAGAAGGCCGAGGAAGTGAGCCTGAACGTGTTCGGTAAGAGAACAACATCGAGGCTCTCTCTCTCCCTCTCTCTCTCTCTCTCTGGCCTTTTCTTTTTGTACTTATTGACATTTTCTGTCCAGGTTGTTTCCAGTGGCTGGCTGCTGGGTCTGTGCTATTGAAAGCTAATTAAGCCGAACCGCGGGACACTGAGCGAGCTCACGCTAGGAGTTTCTCCTCGTGAGGGAATTAGCAGGATCCCGTCAGTTCGTGTCCTTGCAGCTCTGTCACAGATCTGCTGATGAATGAAGCCCGTATGTGTGGGCGAGACCTATGGAAATGATGGAGCAAAAGCAGTCTGAGTGACTAGTTTTGAGTCGTGTATAGCTTGACTGCCGCATGGAGAAAAAGCAGATAGTTATCAGCCGTAAACTCTGGAGCAGCTTCAATAAATCAATCACTTCAGTGCATTTTGTCACTTTGAGAAAATATCAGGTTCTCACATTTCCTATTACTCTCAAATGTGCAATATGTTCTGTTAAATCTGTGCAGCATCTTTATCAAACACATTACTGCTCGTTGCTTATACACTTGTTATTTATGACCTTGTGTGATTTTTATGTTTCCGCTGTTGATTCACACGTTGTGATGTGCAAATATCACGGGACCAGCTCAGGAAGATCTTCTCTCTTCTCTTCTCATGGTTTAAATCCTTGTGTAAACTCTGATGTTTGCAACAGTCTGAAGATCAAAACCTTTTTCAGCATTTCATCTAGATGTTTTTTCTTTTCCCCAGTTCAACCTAAAATCACCTATCTGAACAACCAGTCGGCCTCAGAGTTCGACGATCAGGTGACGCTGACCTGCGAGGCGTCTGGAGACCCCACGCCCACCATCTCCTGGAGCTTTGAGAGCAGGGCGTTCACTGAAGGAGAGCAGGTACTGAAGTCTCACATGTACTGATCCATGAAGTGGCTCAGACTTTAAGATCCACATATGACCTCCACACAACGCTTCAGATCCTTCTCTGAATACTCTCTGATGCTTGAGATGCTGGTCACAGTGTCTGTCCGCCTCCAAATGTATCTTAAGGACACATTCATGCAAGACATTGGAACCTGTTAACATATCTCACATGTGCGGTCGACCAATGTGATTCAGCTCTGTTCAATTCAAAGAACTATGTGTCCTTGAGAGGAAATTCCAGGCGCTTTGAGAAGCTGCATATACACACACGACAGGTTAACGCAGGGCAGAATAAAGAAGTGAGGAGAAATGAAGTGAGATATTGACATTATGTGGTGCAGATTGTGTAAAGTGAAGTGGATGTGAGTGCTGTGATATGATGATGAGCCTGCAGAACTTCATCATATCAGTCTGGACTGAGAGGACACACCAAATCATGTGTGAACACTGTGACTCAGACTCACAGGTCTCACAGACTTCACTGAGCGTTAGCTCCAGGGTCCAGTCGCTCTGAGGTCCAGTCGCTCTGAGGTCCAGTCGCTCTGAGGTCCAGTCGCTCTGCTGTCCAGGGTCCAGTCGCTCTGAGGACCGTTCAGTGCCTCCCACTCTTCTCTTGGAACAGTAGACGTGAGGATCGTGCGTCGGATCAGGATCAGGAGGACGTGCTGAGCGTTTCCCTGCAGAGCGGTGGGATGATATTCCCACCGCCGCTCAGAGTGCTTAACACTCCACTTCACTCCATATTAATCATTAGCATTTAAAAGGGAATACATTTTGTGTGTGTGAAATGACTATGAAACGTGCTCATTGGAAATTCACAGAAAATTAAGTGAAAATGATTTTGGTGAAATTATCTTGATTGCGACTGTGTTAAAAGGCAGAAGTTTCCGTCTATCTCTAAAAGCCGTTTCTGAGCGCAGTCGTGCTCCTCTGGGAGCTGCTGTGATTATCCACTCGGGGAGCGACTGGGCTTTTCCCTTTTTTTGTTTCACTTTTTTTCTCCTCTCAGGATCAACGTGACATTAGAGCAAAGAGGTGTGAGCGTTCGGACCACAGACAGGTTCTGTGTCCGTGTCCTCCAGATAACGCAGGATTAACGCTGCGACTGCAGAAGACGTGTGCAGAGCCTCGCTCCGCCACACTGGTCACAGCGTGCTGGCAGTCAACAGCCTGGAGAGAGGATCCCATCCCCGCTCTATTGTCATGCTCCTATCAGCTCATTAAAAACCGTATAATTTCAAAAAATCCATCTTAAACGGCCCATTCCAACAACATGCGTCATGTGAGCGGTGCAGGATTAGTCCTCAGACGGCTGAGGTTCTGCTGTGAATGCAGCAGCACCGTGTCTAGATAAGCAGCTGCTGCAGCCGCCTCGCAGAGGAGCTGCACATCCACGGCCCACTCCTCTGCAGCTTCCAGGTGTCGCTGCTCACATCTGCATACAGCCTCTGATAAGAGAGGAACCGTGTGTGTGTGTGTGTGTGTGTGTGTGTGTGTGTGTGTGTTTGCCCTGCGGGGTCTCACATCACATCACCTGAGATACGAGCTGGTGCAAGAATCTGCTTCCAGGCGAGAGAAGGAACAATATGGGTGAATAATCAGATCATTACAGCCTCCTCCTGCAGTGATGGAGGAGACAGTACGCTCAGTACTGTGTGGTTAAAGTAGGTCAGTGTGCAGGAGGCTCGGAACCAGGTACAGAGGTAGTGGACCCTGTTTCCTGCTGAGCTTCAGTTGTTAAGGAGCCACAGTGATTGATCTGCACAGTCTGCAGTGGAACGTCTGGTCAGACGCTCTAAGAACCCGAGGTTGAGACGTAGATCCTGGAGCAGCTTGTTGCACCTGAAGCAGACCGATCACTGCCTCCTCCTCTGATTCTGGCTCCAGCATGTGAGGCTGGACGTGGACTCGCTCTAGAAAAGCTCATATCTTTAACGAGGGATGGAAAGTTGTGCGGTTGCCAGATCAACATGATGATGAATGGACTGGTTCTAGGCTTCATGAGCTCTTCACAGTTTGTGTCAGATTCATCCATTCATGACCCCATACAGTCCAGAGGCTTCAACACTCAGCCACCTGCTGACAGCATCACAGGCTCAGGGCCTCAGTATTTTCATCAAGGACACGTGGACGTGAGGCTGAGCCGACCTGGAGACGACCATGCTCCCCCTCAGCCACAGCTGTCCCTGGGGCGTCTGTGGCCGGTCTGTGCAGAGATGGACGGCAACGTTCACACCGTTACAAATAGGATCGTAGAAGGGCTGTAAAATGTTAGATAACAGCAGAGAACTAGGAGAAACACTCCAGTCAGCCATCAGAGGTAGATAGATAGATAGATAGATAGATAGATAGATAGATAGATAGATAGATAGATAGATAGATAGATAGATAGATAGATAGATAGATAGATAGATAGATAGATAGATAGATAGATAGATAGATAGATAGATAGATAGATAGATAGATAGATAGATAGATAGATAGATAGACAGACGGATAGATAGACAGACAGATAGATAGATAGATAGATAGATAGATAGATAGATAGATAGATAGATAGATAGATAGATAGATAGATACATAGATAGATAGATAGATAGATAGATAGATAGATAGATAGATAGATAGATAGATAGATAGATAGATAGATAGATAGATAGATAGATAGATAGATAGATAGATAGATAGATAGATAGATAGATAGATAGATAGATAGACCGAGGGATCCAAGGGATCCAAGGGATATTAAGTCGATTAGGCTGCAGATTAATTAATACACACAAACAGATATTTGTTTGGTGTGTCACTCTTACTCTGCAGCTCTTCAACAATCACATTCACAGTTATTCATATATATTTAGCCAGTGTCTGGTGTGGAAATGAGCTGCTTTCCCTAAACTCGACTCGCTCAGCCCACACAGAGTGCAAACATAATCCAGGCAGGGATTACGTTTGTTAGCACGTTGTAATTATGAAGGCAAATGAGTTGTACATGAATGTGTTTTGCGGGCGCTGCAGTTGTGTGGATGCAGAGGAAACACCTGTCCCGTCGTCTCCTGGAGGAAACAGACAGCGTTACACAACTTTCAGGCCATGTCCCACTGAGCTGTAGCACCACATCCAGCTGTGCCCAGATGCTGCTGGAACACCTTTTTCTCAGGTCACATTCATTTAATTAGTTTTAATTCATATATATCATTTAGATAGTGATGACTTGATGAAGCAAAAGGAGAAAAGAACGCCTGTAAGGAAAAGTCCAAGGAAACGAGTGGCTGCATGGAGATTTTTCTAGCCCGACTCAGTCAAAGTTCAAGTACTTTGCAAACCTTGAAAACATAATAAACAAAATTCTGTCAGTTCCAAGGATTACAGTCATGAACCCTGCTTACAGCTCTTCTTAACATCTGGCCAAGCTGTTTTCCTTCAATACAAAGGCTCATCGTCGACAGGCCTGTGGAGAATCTGCACAGATCTGTGTGAACCTGAGCAGACTAGACTGTACCACTCCTGTCCACAGGGGGCGCCAAAGCCAACAGTGACAGGTATTTACAGTCACTCAGAGTATTCACATTTTTTGTGACAGTAACTAATTTGTACAGTGAAGAGGCAGACGACACTGAATTCAATTTCACAATTTTCTTCCTTTAATACCAGAAGTCGGATTAGATTTGTCGTACGTTTGCGTAGCGTGCCTCACGTGTCTTCTCACCCTGAAACAAGAAACAATTAAAGGCTTTTGGCTTCAGTGGAATTAAACGTTGAAGCGAATCAGTGGCAGTGAAATGTTTGTCATGAAGAAAACCTCAACGCGCACGAAATCGCTATCTCACCTGTACCTGACGCGGCGGCTGAGCTCAGCTGCCAGGAGTGGAAACGCTTGAATTAAGGCTGCTGGCAGCGCGTCGCTCACTCTGTTTCCTGCCAGGGAAGAGAAAACATTCCCACGGTAAACACTGCTCCAAATCAGAGGCAACGCAGACTTTGCTGCAGCACCTGATGACAAAAGTTTACATTGTCACACTGAGACGATCTGAAGAATGAAATCATCAGCATGAGCGTTTTACATTCTGAAGTTTGACTCTGGTGCTGCCAAACTTTACAGATGAACTGCTCAACATCTTCAGGGAAACTTAGAGTAACTTTCAGTTTTCGTTGCCTTATATTGTGACTCGTTAGCTGGTTCTCCTTCACCAACTGATTACGGAGCTCTGCTGCAGCTATGGAGTGATGCTCCACATCCAGCCTGAGATGATGGAGCCAGAACCAGAGGAGGAACCAGAGACTTTTTGGCCTTAGGTCTCCTTAAACAGTCATCTCAAGGCTGCTTTAGGTTTTCAAGTTTACAGTGTAGTTCTTCCTGTAGAGTTTAGGCTCCGTTCCTCTCCATCCAGCCTGGACTCTGCTCTGCTCTCATCAGGACGTCCTGCAGATCCTGTGATAACGGCCGGCTCTAATTGGATCATTGGGCAGCAGATAACCATTCACCGCCCTGTCACGCTCCATCCTCTCCCTCATGTTCTCGTCTGTAATGACGTTTTACTCCCCGTGGTTTCGGCACCCTTGTTTTAAAGCTCAGCTTATCTCTCTGCCGTCTTTCACTCATTGATTTTTCACTTTTTTCCACCACCATGTGATTAGAAATATCTCCACACACTCGTTATTAATGGAAGATAAGTGGTGTGCGCCAGTCGTCTGCTCATAAATGAATGAGTTAATCAAAACACTGAGTGTCGTGATGAGAAAGCCTCTGATTAGAGAAACACGGTCCCCAGGCACCGGTAATGGCTCCCTCATAATTAGTTTCAGTGCCCCGTTTTCCTTCGTGTGCTTCCAGATTCTCCCTTATTACAGTACATTAATTAATACCCGGCTGAGGAGCCCCCATGCTGCTTCTGGAGAGTGTGCTCCAGTTTGGCATTCTGACCAGTTCTGCAAGTTCCCACCAACACGGCCTGAGCCTGGAACAGAGACATCCAGTCCTGACCTGGTAATCAGGCCTGGATGGCGTCAAAGGAGAACAACAGCGGACCTAAACATGGCTCACGCTGTAGTTTTACCTTTCAGCTTTACATCATTTACTTTGAGGAGAAGCCATCAAATCTGGGCAGTCTGCACCTTTGTTGGAGTCGTATTAACCCCTCAGGGTCAAATGCATGTTGGTGACAGGAGCTAGTCAGGAGCCAGTGTGAACAGGTGGTTTTTAGCGGGATGTGAAGTTCTGCAGTTTCTTGTGTGTTTGGGGAGAAGAGTTAGAGAGGGAGCGGGGGCGGCAATGCTACAGGCTCGGTCCCCCCTCTTCATACAGTTGCTGCTACTTTTTCTCTTTTTTTTTACACAGATCCACTCTAATTTGCCATTTCCCCACTGATATCTTTCAACACTACTCTTTATTTGATGTGTATTTCTTCTAACTTGTGGTACAACCTGAATTCCCCTGAGTGAACCTCCCTCAGGGATCAAAAAATAGTTTCCATCTGTTTTTTTTTATCCTGAGAGAACACAAGCAGTAAAAGTCTCATGTTTGATCGCTTCGACTGTGGATCCCGCGGTCCTGGCTGCAGCTGCTCCCCGGCAGGTTGCAGCGCTGCCTGTCCATGGCTGAATTATGTCACCGGGGAATGGAAATCAATGGACAATCTCCAGTTGGGTAATCTGTCACAGGGAGCGTCATGTCGGCCTGACTTTTATCAGGGTTGCGTGGCTGCTGCAGCGAGTTCAACATGATGGATTACGGGCTCTGAATCACACAGGGACGCTCCCAGCACGCTGCATGGCGTGTGTGTGCATCGAGAAAACCATAAACTGCTTATTCTCTCCTCCAGTCAGCAGGTAGCAGCTCGCATGTGTCGGTCGGTGCGTACAGACTTCTTTGTCAGCCTCATTCAGGAAGATAACAGCTGCTGACATATCCAGAGGGTAATGGTGTTTTATAGAGATGTCTGGACGATTTCTGCAGGATTAATGTCAACACTGACCTCCATTCAAACGATGCTGAGGCATGAGGACGGTTAGAAAGAGGGCCTTGGTATACATATGTTTTTTTAGATTCATGAAACTTATGAATGAACGGAAATGAGAACAAAATGTATCACTAAACTCACCCCTAATTGCAGCTGGATGTATATTCAGTCCCAGACAGCTGCATCTGTAAGTGCTGCTGCTGCTGCTCTGCTCTCTTTTGTTCAGTGATAATTCAAGTCTGGCAAAATAACAAATGTGTATGAAAACACAAGAAACAAATCCGTTTCACCAGCCGATAAGGAGAAGAGATGCCTTTGTCTGCTTTAGCTTTTAAGTGAATTACGATGTGGTATCAACACAAAAGCTTTTATTCTAAAATGAACAAAACACCAGTTTGAATTCTGCTGAATCAGCACATTTCTGCTCCGTCATCTCTGCGTATTGTCTCTGCCTCCACCACAGATAAAGAGACCAAAGCCACTGAAGTGGATGTGTATCAGTTCAGACTGTTTTGGACTGAATACGCATCTGGTGGAAATCAGGGTGTAGGTCAGACCAAGAGATGTCACGTCCTTTTCAGCGTTCATGGAATTCAGACCACAATGGATCAGTTAACTCACTTCTCACAGTCGCTCCAAGCTGAAAACCTGAACATGTTAAAAATGCTCTCTGAAAGTCTCCAAACCACCAGGAGGGTAAATAAAGGAACGCAGCCTGCTGTGTGTCCGGGACAGTGACTGGCAGCGCTGCAGCTCCTCGAAGACAAGAGACTAAAACATTCAGAGCGAGAGGCAGCGACTCACTGAACATGTCCTGAACACGTCCTGAACATGTCCTGAACACGTCCTGAATACATCCTGAACATGTCGTGAGCATGTCCTCAAGGCATCCTGAACATGTCCTGAACATGTTCTGAACACCTCCTGAACACATCCTGAACACGTCCTCAACATATCCTGAACATCCTGAACATGTGCTGAACATGTCCTGATCACATCCTCAACATATCCTCAACATGTCCTGAACACGTCCTCAACATGTGCTCTCTCTGTCCTCTCTAGGCTTCGTGGACGCGACCAGACAAATACGAGGTATTGCTGTGAGATGTGGTAGCCTCACTGTAGTTGGACTTATACACTAGACCCCCCCCCCCCCCACCACCACTCTTCACCCCCCCCCTCACCCACCCACCCACATCCTTTTAACCGCAGAGCAGAAGTGCTGTCACTCAGTCTACATTCAATTTAGCAGTGCACTAAGAACGTAGCCCATTAGACACGTAGTACAGTACATTTAATCCAGTTAGTTCCACTATGCATTTAGACTGGCCCTATTTATTCCTGTGCCTGTTTATTTTGGTCGACACGTTCCATGTCGACATGTTTCATATTTGTGGCTGTGCTGTTATTTCCTGCTGGACGTAGGAGGAGTGAGTGGAGCTGCAGCTTCGACAGGAGACACAGTCTGCTCTGCCAACACACACACAGCTAACAGCTAACCGCTAACAGCTAACAGCTCACCTCCACTTAAGCAGTAACTTTAACTCTCCGACTCGCCATCAGACGCCAGAAGTCTGCATGTTTTGTTCTTTTCAGCTGCACAGCCAGGGTGAAGCTGTGAAACGACGTGATCTGAGCTGTTGGTTCCCTCCTGCAGCGTGTGATGAAAGAGAAACATGCAAACTCTCAGCATCGCTAATCCTTACATTTCGCTCTCATGCTGACATTTGTTTCGGTACGACTGGGCGGCTGTGTGTGAACGTGCTGTGTGTTCTCCCCTGTCTCTCCCGTTTCTGCAGATGACGAGCTGCTCTCTGTAGATAAGTGCAGCCCCTCGCTCCGTTTTCAGTGTTTTCTTCCTCTTTATCAGTCGTCAGTTTAGTGGAGAAAGATGTTTGCTGTGCTTGTCCTTAACCATTTAGTGCTGCTTTGTTCTGCTTTGGGAGTGCGAGGCCGTGCGGTGTGGGAGAGGAGGAGGACGAGTTAAACCTGGAACGATAACAGCAGCACAATACACACCTGACCCACCGCTTTACTGTATGCTGACGTACAACACATAACAATCCTCATCAGACACACATCACATGTCACATGTTGACTTATGGAACAAAATAACCAGAGGGGGGTGAAGATAAGAAAACTCTGGTTTGTTTGAAGATGTTACTTTACATATGGTGCGGTGAATGCAGCATTGCTACTATGTTGAATATCTGGATCCAGCCCACCACTGAGAATCAGCTGTTGATGAATGCTCTTCCAATAACACAGCATTGATCTCTCTAATCTGGAGTCACTGATAATAGGTTTGGCCCTGCTCGCATTAGGAGGCAGCTGAACCCGACTCTGTGACGGGCATAAATCACCGGCTGCTAACAAGCTGGCATTATGAGATTAGTCCGTGTGATGAATGGATCCTGACTGCTGATATTCTGCCCAAAGTGTTTACAGTGCGTCTTTATTTCATTCTAAGTGTCTCAGGTCTGAGGGCTCAAGTGATGAGAGCCTGACGTGAGGACTCATCTCGTCTGTGCTGGATTTACCTCTGAAGTCTGTTTGAGTTGGTTCAGAGGCAGAGCTGCTGCCATGAGGCGCTAATGAAGGAAGGACTCCGCTGTTTGTTCTTCTTAACACCTCAGATATCTGGACGTGTCCCGGGAATCAGGGATAAATTGGACGTTTAAGCTGTGAACTGCTTTGTTGACTTGTGGTGAGTGAGTTCACTGAGGCCATAGGAAGAAGTTCCCTCAACGCTGTGGTTTGAAGGCTCCGTTAGCTTCAGCAGGAGGTTCCTGCTCGCCTGGATCAGTCCCATCAGAGGCCACTGGACGTCTCCTTTACCCTCAGATGATGAGGCTTCTTCATCTTAAACACAAGACCGTTTTAATCCTCACATGTAATGAAGACACAGAGTCTGACATAGCCACTGAGTTAAAGAGCAAACATACAATATAATAAACAATTAATTAGACATTGATATGAATATTTTAGCTAGAGCTATCTATTCATCTTAATGCATTAGTCACAGGATTTATTATCCATATACATTAGCTGTGTATGCATATGAAGTATTGTCATTATTATGTTACCAATCACAGTGACAGTTGGGAGTGATGGAGGTGATGGTTCTTGCCCAGTCCTTAACTCTAGACTGTGGCTATGAATACAATAATGTCAATCACAGCCTCTGCTGTTGCCAACAATAATTAGATTATGATTATATAGGTGCTGTTTGTCAGTCTTTTTAAAGTATCCTTAGTTAACATTGCCAGAACATACAAAACATAAACTAAGCTAAATCTTAATATGTTTAAAACATAAACTAAGCTAAATCTAAATATGTTTAATACATTGTTCACATTGTGGGGAGTGTGTACAGTGAACAGAGTAAGGACAGTCACAAGATGGATTCAGACGTTGATAAAAGAAAAACATGATTTTTCAACGTGGCAAAAACAAGGATCCATCACTCAGCAACCTCGACAAAGCAAGCAGAGTGAATAAGAAAAGACGAGAGGAGATTAAAACAATTACGCAGCACAACGTGTGCACCCAGTCTGACAGCGTCCGGAAGACGTTGATGCAGCGTCTCATAAATCCAGCAACACGGGGAGCGGAGCTCTGGCTCCCTGGCTCCTGGCTCCTGGCTCCTGGCTCCTGGCTCCTGGCTCCTGGCTCCTGGCTCCTGGCTCCCTGGCTCCTGGCTCCCTGGCTCCTGGCTCCCTGGCTCCTGGCTCCCAGGCTCCCAGGCTCGGGGGGATCTCAGCCTGCAGACGCCTCCTCTCCAGTCCTACCACAGCGTGTGACAGCCGAGACACGTGTATCGACAGCTTACGTAACGTACGCTCCCGGCTCAGACGGCCGAGCTGCGACTGTACAAACACAAGCGTGGAAAAGGCATTTCCACGGCTTCCATCTCTGCTCCACTCCTCTAATTAATTTGGTGACAAATCAGAGTTGTGTAATTAAAAGGATTCACTGGGATGAATGAATAAATCCTGTTCAAAGGGCTGCCCGCTCGCCTCTGCCTCCTCGTCGTTTCATTAAAGTATTATTCTCCATTAACCTCGCCCCCCTCGCTGTTTGCATTCCTGCACCAGCGCCGCAGTGAGACAAGATTAATGCCACCCTTCCAGAATGTTCCGGGACACTCCCTCCGATCCCGGCCCAGCAGCACATCTGCACGGCTGCTCTGCCGAGGCTCACGCATCACGCCGTGACGCTCAAACAAATATCTGTTGATTATTCACGACGAGGACGCTGAAGCACCTCGCTGCTCTGCAGCTCCCAGAGAACCATGGCAGCCAGCCGCAGGACCTGCACCCTGACCAGGAGGAGAGGACCAGCCTCAGGACCTGCACCCTGACCAGGAGGAGGAGAGGACCAGCCGCAGGACCTGCACCCTGACCAGGAGGAGGAGAGGACCAGCCGCAGGACCTGCACCCTGACCAGGAGGAGGAGAGGGCCAGCAGCAGGACCTGCACCCTGACCAGGAGGAGAGGGCCAGCAGCAGGACCTGCACCCTGACCAGGAGGAGAGGGCCAGCAGCAGGACCTGCACCCTGACCAGGAGGAGAGGGCCAGCAGCAGGACCTGCACCCTGACCAGGAGGAGGAGAGGGCCAGCAGCAGGACCTGCACCCTGACCAGGAGGAGGAGAGGACCAGCAGCAGGACCTGCACCCTGACCATGTGTGGAGGAGAGGGCCAGCAGCAGGACCTGCACCCTGACCAGGAGGAGAGGACCAGCCGCAGGACCTGCACCCTGACCAGGAGGAGGAGAGGGCCAGCAGCAGGACCTGCACCCTGACCAGGAGGAGGAGAGGGCCAGCAGCAGGACCTGCACCCTGACCAGGAGGAGGAGAGGGCCAGCAGCAGGACCTGCACCCTGACCAGGAGGAGGAGAGGGCCAGCAGCAGGACCTGCACCCTGACCAGGAGGAGAGGGCCAGCAGCAGGACCTGCACCCTGACCAGGAGGAGAGGGCCAGCAGCAGGACCTGCACCCTGACCAGGAGGAGAGGACCAGCCGCAGGACCTGCACCCTGACCAAGAGGAGGAGAGGGCCAGCAGCAGGACCTGCACCCTGACCAGGAGGAGAGGGCAAGCTGCTGCTGGAGCTGGGCTGCTATCAGGCTGCTGTCTGTCGCTAACCTCTTTATTTTGTTCTCAGCACATTCTCAAGAACACATCTTCATCAGTGCGTGGGAAGAATGGCCTCTGCCGCTGTGTCTGAATGTGTAGATTAATGCCACCCTTCCAGAATGTTCCGGGACACTCCCTCCGATCCCGGCCCAGCAGCACATCTGCACGGCTGCTCTGCCGAGGCTCACGCATCACGCCGTGACGCTCAAACAAATATCTGTTGATTATTCACGACGAGGACGCTGAAGCACCTCGCTGCTCTGCAGCTCCCAGAGAACCATGGCAGCCAGCCGCAGGACCTGCACCCTGACCAGGAGGAGAGGACCAGCCTCAGGACCTGCACCCTGACCAGGAGGAGGAGAGGACCAGCCGCAGGACCTGCACCCTGACCAGGAGGAGGAGAGGACCAGCCGCAGGACCTGCACCCTGACCAGGAGGAGGAGAGGGCCAGCAGCAGGACCTGCACCCTGACCAGGAGGAGAGGGCCAGCAGCAGGACCTGCACCCTGACCAGGAGGAGAGGGCCAGCAGCAGGACCTGCACCCTGACCAGGAGGAGAGGGCCAGCAGCAGGACCTGCACCCTGACCAGGAGGAGGAGAGGGCCAGCAGCAGGACCTGCACCCTGACCAGGAGGAGGAGAGGACCAGCAGCAGGACCTGCACCCTGACCATGTGTGGAGGAGAGGGCCAGCAGCAGGACCTGCACCCTGACCAGGAGGAGAGGACCAGCCGCAGGACCTGCACCCTGACCAGGAGGAGAGGACCAGCCGCAGGACCTGCACCCTGACCAAGAGGAGGAGAGGGCCAGCAGCAGGACCTGCACCCTGACCAGGAGGAGAGGGCAAGCTGCTGCTGGAGCTGGGCTGCTATCAGGCTGCTGTCTGTCGCTAACCTCTTTATTTTGTTCTCAGCACATTCTCAAGAACACATCTTCATCAGTGCGTGGGAAGAATGGCCTCTGCCGCTGTGTCTGAATGTGTAGCTGCAGAAGCCTGAGTGCTGCAGCTCGTCTGGCCTGGGCAGGGTTGTGCTGTGAGCAGAGCAGTCAGGATGCTGCTGGACAGGTTTAGTAACAAGCTGCTCATGGTGCAGCTGGCGTGGCCTTGAGCTGAGGCTGCGACACACCTGCAGGAGCTGCACTCGTTTCCATCACAAAACTAAAAAACACTTCTGTATGCACCTGGTGGACCGACACCATGTCCTTTGGGATATTTAGGTTTTATGCATTTCTAGGAGAAACAGAAACACACCTAGTCACCGTCTGAAGGACCTGGGATCGACTCCTGGGTGGGGTCAGGTGTTTGTACTACCACACAGTCAGTATCAGAGACTCTAAATTGCCTCTGGGTTTGAGTGTCCTCGATTTATATCTGTGATAAACTTCTAATCAGTACTCACTATTGATTTGAAAAATCACCTCATGTGAGACATTCGAGGGGTTTTTGGTGTGAAGTTGTTTTCATTGTCAGTTTTTGGGTTTTGTGCACTTCCAGCAGTAATTGAAATGCACTTTGTGTCGATAATCATGGATGAAAGCATCAGCTGAATCAGTCACCAGCAGAAGTAGGAACAGCGTTAGAGCGGACTCACATTAGAGCGATGTGGTCGAGGCGTGCAGGTGCAGGTTGAGCTGTGATGGCAGTTCTGGAAACAGAAACAGGGATTAACGAGCCATTTGTAGCGACGACAGTTACACTGTTCCAGCTGCAATTAGCACCAGGTGAACCTGCAGGGACGGGACCAGCGTCCCCAGGAGGCTCCACTTCTCCTCTAAACCTCTTCATCATACATGTGTGTTTTCCTAGCTTCAGGAATAACTGGCTGAGCTTCCTTCCTCTGGGACGATCGTTTTTAACTGCAGTCTCACCTCTAGAGCTTCAGCTGACTGGTGTGTGTCTGCATTTTATTTCTTGTCAACAAATCTGACTTAAAACACGAAACCCAACAACACCTCAGCTTCCTCATCCTGTCTGCGACACTCGCTTCAGGAAAATATAGTAGGAGTAGCACCATCTCCTTCCCTTTTATCTCAACACTTTTTTTTCTCTTCTCTTTCTATGTTTTTTACCCGATGATATACTGTCACTCACCTGTCAATCAAGCATCACTGCTGTGTGTGTGTGTGTGTGTGTGTGTGTGTGTGTGTGTTTTTGGTTCTTCAGCGACTGAAATTTGTGTTTGTTTCTTGGCTTTTATTCTCCTTCCAGAAACACACTAAAACCTCACCTCTTCACCTCTTCACCTCCTCTGATCTCTCTTTTTTGTAGGATGAAGGATGAAACGACCCATAAAGCACCTTGGCCGCAGGCATCTTCTCATCAGTGAGAGTAACCACCTCTTCCTCTTCCTCTTCCTCTTCCTCTCTCAGAGCCTGGACAGGAACATCGTGGTGCGCAGCCATGCTCGCGTCTCCTCCCTCACCCTGAAGAACGTCCAGTTCACCTACGCCGGCCAGTACCTCTGCACCGCCAGCAACTCCATCGGCCAGGACGACCAGCACATGTACCTGGAGGTCCGCTGTAAGTGCTGCGCTCGGCCTGTCCGCTCTGTGTGGAGATAAACTAGCTTCTCATCTTATCTCGTCTTATCTTTACCCCAGCGTGCTCCAGGGAGATCTTGATTTTAACGTGTGTAAGGAATACACTGTAGATGTATAAGAAGCTCATATCTGAACTTCAGATCGTGGCTGTCAGAAAGAAAAAAGAATCAATTATTGTAAGGGTTTCATTACTTTTTAATATCTGAGCCAGAGAAGAGACGAGGGCACAGCAAAGACCTCTTTCCTCCCAGAGCTGTCGCTCAGTTAGAAAAACGCCTCAGAAAAGTATGAAATTCAGACAATGAATAACTAAGAGAACAATGGTCCGGAGTAGGATGGAAGAAAAAACAGAATTTGCTTAAAAGGAACATTAATTTTGGAAGATTATTAAAAAATGAAGTGAAATGAAAAGTTGTGTTGAAAGATGTGAGGGAAAGTCATCAGTGATGAAGCTGCAGCTGCTGTCAGTCCATCCGCATCGCTCCACGTCGTTGTGCTGTTTGTGGGCCTGTGCCAGCTGTGTCAGACTCATTGCTTCATCAGAAAAAGCCATAAAAACTGAGAAAAAAAGGGAAAAGAGCAGCAGATCAACAGTGAGACTAGTGTAGGATCCACAGCTGCTGAAGCCTGATTCTCTCAGAGGGAACACCTTTCTTTAAATGCATGTATACGTATGTATGTTGTTACATTCAGCTCTACCTCACTCAGAATGACAAATATCAATGAAAAGTTATGTGTTAGGGAATGTATTTGTTTAGCTGAGGAGAGGAAACTATCTCTAGGAGCAGGCTTGTTCTGGTCTTCAATCAGCAGTGAGTGAAGTTTCTGTTTCCTGGACGCCTCCTGGAGCTGCTCACGCAGTGATTCCCTCTGTTTCCTGAAGAGGTTTTTGACAGTAGTCCAGGACTTTCCTCAGCTTTCTTCATTATCTGCCGCTTGAACCCCTTCAGCAGAGGAATCAATAGCAATAGCAGCACAGCGGCCGGAGCCGGGGAGCGGCTGGACGCTCCTGCCCTTTACTCCTGCAGCTCCTGCTCCTGCTGCAGGAGGCTGCTGATGGAGCTGCAGGCGAGAGGTCACAGTCGTGATTATGATGGAGATGCGATGTCACCCGGCTGTGTCACCTTCAGGTGCAGCTCTGCAGCTCGTTGCAGCCGCCCTAAATGAGTTTCAGCTCAGTCGGCTTCCAGCAGCCTCCCGTAATGAGTCGCTCCCACATTAAACGGGCTGCTTTGATCATTTGCCCCAGTTTGTTAAGTTTATGGTAATGACCCAGGACCCAAAAATAACAGGCAAGGAGAAGTCGAAGCCAAGTCAAGTTATTGCAAAGTTCTGGGTGGTGTGAATGTGGAGCTGAACACCTCAGCAGTGGCAGAAAGGAATCCAGTCTGTCACAAAGAGACAGCTCCAACATCCATCCTCCGGCTGCTCCCACCGTACAGTCCTCCACCTGCTCCAGGAGCTTCTAGCTTATTGTAACTCTGCGGCAAAGCTGATTTGTTCTGCACACTCTACTCACTTCTGTCTCTGGGGTAAATACGTAGCAGGTGAGAGAGAGCAGAGTAGGGTTGGTTTAGGTTTAGAGTGGGTAGGTTTAGAGTAGGTTTGTTACCATGGGAACGAAGGTCTCTGCCTTTTTTTTTACCTTGGAAACAACTTTGTCTTAATCCGTCTGTGCATCCTGGCTGGGCGGAGCGGTAGAGAGCTGACATGCGTGACTAGAGGAGGAGCAACAGGGCGGTCCATCTGTTTGACGGTTTCTAGAGGAGCTGTGCAGTCTGAACGATTCCTCCCTGTGCTTGGTAGCATGCAGATCTTTTCTTATTATGACTCTAGATATAATAGAGTTAGAATAGTCCATAGAGAGAGAGAAGTGAACTGATCTGGGTTTACTAGTTTGCACCTTTTTCAACTTTTTCAACCAACTCGCATTTTGTATGAGACTGGACAAATAGGCAAAAAGAGCACACGAATGAGAAAATCCTAAATATAATCTGAAACATCAGCCAGTAGCATTAGTTCAGCGTCTATGTTATGATCTATGATTTTGTCTTTATTTTTTTTGTTGTATTTCAGACCACAACCTAAATGTCACCATTGTTGGGGATGTTTGTTTCCTGATAATTGAGGCCAAACTGTCGTTTATCTGTTTTTAGGAATCTATCGAATCTGTTACTTTGTCTGTTAAGAAGAGCATGAGATAAATAAAGCCAATGAGCACTTAATTGGATTAATATGCCCCGCTCTGGGCGCAGCAGCAGTTTGCTGCAGATCTAATCACAGCCCAGCATTGATGGACTTGTTTGAGGGTTTGCAGTTGGTGCGAATAATCAGTGAGTAATCAGTCGGCTGATTCTCTGTTGCCAAGCAATTATCGATAAGAAAAGGTGCTTTGTCTTGAGCGCGGCTCCCGCTCCGCGTCCCTCTATCAGCGCTCGCCCACTCGCCTGCTGCAGACGTTATCGAGGTCGGAGCTTCCTATCTGCAGCGCGGCTCCCAGCAGCCGGGCCACGCTCTGAAGGTCTGATGGGAGGGCGTCACTATCTATCTGCAGCCTGTCAGGGAGTCCGGCCTTGTTTAGCATTAAACACTAAAGTAAGAAAGCAAAAAATAAAACGCCTCAGCTGCACACAGGTCACACGCTCCCCGCTCAGCACCGTCTTCCAGCAAGACGCAGAGTTCAGCTCCGACTTTTTATCTTCAACACATTCAAAACACCATCACAACCATCACAACCATCACCAACGTTACGCTAGACTTCCTCTGCTCTGCAGCAACACAGCTGCTGCTTTTCAGCAAGGCTTGTAACAGTCCTAAATCCAGTCAATTTCTGCATTTCTTTTCTGAAAACCTGGAGAAAAAAGATGGGCAGTAAATGAAAGAGATATGCTGCCTCATTTAGTTTGATGGTGATAGCTGTTTACATATGAATGTCTCTTCATATTCTTGTTGAGAGAAGAATATAGGAAGATACTTCAGATACATTCACCTGAAATAAAAGCCGATTGATGCTGATTCTCTGTGAGAGAGATTTGAGCAGGTACAGTATAATGGAGCTGGACTCAGATCCCGTAGGTAGCCTGTTGTGACAGATGATGATGACTGATGACAGAACGCCTGGTCCCTGAATCCTCCCGACAGAACCAGGATTACGTATCATCGCTGTACGTGTGGCCTGCCTGAACACCTCCAGCTGAAACACTGCAAACACATCAATAACCTCACACACTCACACACACACACACACACACACACACACACACACACACACACACACACACACACACACACACACACACACACACACACACAGGGAGTCAATGAGCAGCATTGATAGAAGGTGTGAGGGTCTAATCAGGGCTGCAGGTGACACAGTGGCTATTTGATTCCACCATGGTAGCAGCATCACACAGCATGGGCTGTTACTGTATGGGTCAAGGTCAGAGGTCAAACCTGGTCAGGGTCAGAGGTCAAACCTGGTCAGGGTCAGCGGTCTCAGAGCTCAGGAGGTGGAGGGTTAGGATTGTTGTGCATCTTGAACCAGGAGAAGTGCAGAAATGATATTAATAACATTTCAATACTAGCACTGATGCTAATCAGCGCTAACATTGCATTGCTAATGCTAACTTTGCGATGTAGCTCGTTTGGAGGATGGAGCCAGTCAGTCAGTCAGTAGTCAGTCAGTAGCCAGCCAGTCAGGCCCAGGGTGAGGCAGCAGTCTCCCAGCCACAGCTCTCAGTTATCTGTGCTGACTCCAGGCTGATGGATGGTCTGTTTAGGGGCGCTGAGCGTTAGCCTCTCCTCCGTCTCCTTCCATTCCTCATCGACTCAGAGTGGTGAGAGCAGCACAGGTCCACTCATGCAGGCCTACAGGCTGCAGGAAACACTGTTATCCCATAAATGAGCCACAGGCTTCTCCGTCCGCTCCCCAGCACTCACTCACTCAATACAGATAGACGATGATGCACGTTTGTGCTGAGAGATCAATAGAACGTCACCTCCATCCCCAGGATCAATGCAGGAGTTTTAACACATTCTACACTGCAAAAAAACGAGACAGAAACACTAAATGTGAGGAGAAAGGAACTCAGAACAACTGGAATCTTGATTTCACTTGACAAACTTACTCAAAATAAAATTGATTTAAAATTAAATTATCAGCACTTTTTTTTATCTTGGTGGGAATGAACTAATTTGCAGTGTGAGATGAGAAAGAGTCTTACTCTTTTAATGAAGCCTCAAGACTTTTATTGATTTAGATGGGACAAATATTAAGACCTGAACATACAATACCAGGTTGTTTTTTTACTTGTTTCTTAAGCACTTTAGACTTCAGTCTTAGCCGCCTTCATTCTTTCTTTCTGGGTTGAAAATGTGTGAATGTTTATTCATATCCCACAAAACCTGTAACTGTGACGTTTGTGTGTGTGTGTGTGTGTGTGTGTGTGTGTGTGTGTGTGTGTGTGTGTGTGTGTGTGTGTGTGTGTGTGTGTGTGTGTGTATGTGTGTGTGTGCCCGCCCCTGCCTGCCTGCAGACGCTCCAAAGATCCTGGGCTCGGTGACGGTGTACACCTGGGAGGGGAACGCGGCTAACATCAGCTGTGAGGTGGAGGCGCACCCCGCAGCCTCGGTGCTGTGGTTCAGAGACGGCTCGCCCCTGCCCTCGCTCAACGCCTCCAACATCAGGATCTACAACACGCCCAGCCTCAGCTACCTGGAGGTGCTCACTGCTTCAGCCCCTTGAGACTTCACACCTGACAGAACTACGTTACTGATGCTGCTTTGACCCGTATGGTAGAGTAGCAGATAAACCCTGGACAGCTCTCTCTAAAACAAGCAGACACTCAACAGGAAACCTTCCTAGATGGACAGAGGAGACTCAACTGTTTCTACATCTGACTTAAAGATTTTTACCAGAATTATGGGACTGAGCAGGAACACACTTTACCTAGAATTGCAGCTAAAACATTTTGAGTGGAAATACCTGACAGAAGCAGCTGGACTTTGTCAAAAGTATTGCTTTTATTTTGCAGAACCTCTAATGGAACCATAGGCTAACACAGCTCGATCTTTAGTATCAGATCTCTCCCTCAGCAGTGAGCTAACAGCAGCAGATTAGCATCGTAGCTGCTCTGCTCGGCTGGTAGCCTCTGACCACGTCAGCATCCGTTATCAGCTCTAACTAAAAGCTTCTGGTTCAGATCATCTGACCTGCCCACTCTTACTTGCGTCTTCGCTTCGCCCTCTTGTATTGAGTCATTTGAGATGCAACAGAAACGCTGTAGTGACTGGTGAATTTGAAACGGAGTGTCTACTTGTTATTCATAGCGTGAAACAGAAAAACACACTTCCAGTCCGATAAGTGAGTGTCCTGAATAATGAGCAGCCAACAAGTCGTTCAGTCACCCGCCCAATCCAGGATAATAACACTGAGTTATTGAGTACAGAGCCCGAGACACCGTGTTAATGAAGCAGTGTGTAATGATTCACGCCCACTGTAGATGTCTCTCTCACACACACACACACACACACACACACACACACACACACACACACACACACACACACACACACACACACAGACGACAGTCCTCATCAAACAGCCCAGATCAGCCTGAACAAACTGCTGAACATGAAGAACAAGACAATCCTCCTCTGTGACTGTCGGTCTGTGACCAGCCAGGACCTGAAATCAGCTTTTTAAATCAGTTATTTTCTACATTCATTGATTTGTTTCTTTTGGTCTGAAAAATGTTGATTTGTGCCAAAATTTGAGGAGACCTCTAAAGTTTTATAGAAAAATTGTAATACTGCAGCCATGGCTCCATATCATTGTATATCATGTCAACCATTGGAGAATTTTTACCATATTTCATAAAACAAGCTCGATAATGTTTTCTAAAGTTTAATTCTATAAATCAGTTCCAGAACTGGTCAAATAAGAGATGCAGCTTCTCATCCTGTGTGTACTGCATGCGTGTGCTCCTCTCTCAGGTCACGCCTGATTCTCAGAACGACTTCGGGAGCTACAACTGCACAGCCACCAACATGATGGGCACCGAGTCCAAGGAGTTCCTCCTCATCCAAGCAGGTTTGTCCCCTGACGCCTGGACCGAGCTCAGCCACACCACGGTGTCTGTGGCTGAGGGCAGCAGCGTCCTCAGCGTATGACCAGCAACCTGCTGCAGCTGCTACGATGCTCACAGCTCCTCTACCTTACACAACTCTACAATCCTCAGCTGGAGCAGGAGGTGAATCAGTCTAGACCAGTAATGACGAGGGTCTGAATGATGATTCAGGTGTCGTCAGAGCCTGGAGGCAGGAAGAGGAGCTGGACTGAGGAGTGAGGAGATGAAATGAAATGACATCCATGTCTAACAGAAACCCTGACTCATTTACAGGGTTCATTTAAGTGACTCAGTCTGATCTATCTAGTCTACCTCAACATTACATAGCTGCAGCAGGCTACAGGCTGCACTCCTGTCTCCCCTCATAAACATACACACAAAGCTGCTAACTGAGACAAATTGCCAGGGCTGCTTCAGTGCAGAGTTCTATATTGCCAGCATGCAAATTGAAACTCTTGTGGCATTTACGTGCGAGTTGTGCAAAGGGCAGAACAGAAATGGAAACCAAAGTTAGAGCCGCGTACAGATAAAAGGAAGCGCAAGCAGGTCGTGAGAAAAACTCTGACTCCTATTTTCTCGGCCCCTCATTTGTTACTAAAGCCGTTGGAGGAGCTCAGGTCGCTCAGGACTCCGACTCAATTCACTGTAGTCACATTCATTGTGCTAACAACCTGTGCTGCCACGGTGTGCTGCACTGTACGCCCTCTGAGGTGTTTTCTCTGCCGTCTCATTTGCTGCAGAGCTCATCAGTATGCCTAAAGTGGCTCCTTCCAACCACAGTCGGACTGAAAGAAAAGCAAAAAAAAAAGAGGCCTTGAGACTTCTCCTCACACCTCTCTCTCCACATTAATATGTCAGTGAGAAAATGCAGCACGTAGCACGAGGCACGAGCTTCAGCAAACAGAACCTGAGCAGTTTGATGGATGATTAAACTGTCAACAAATCAGAGCTGTTAGTGTGAACCCTGGAGCAAGGCAGCACGCTCTCAGAGCTCTCACACATGGCTTCAGTGCAGATGCTTCATAATCTCTGCTCTGAATATGTAAATTCCTGTCGCCTATGGATAGTGGTGACAGTGTGTTTAGCTCTGCTACACTAGGTGAAGCTCTGCTTCCATCTTACTTCTATTCCTGTTGATCTAGTTTACCTGGTGACAACTCCATGGACTCCATGTCCAGTGTTCACCTGGACGACTTAGTATCCTCCTGTGCTCCAAACATCTGGTTTGTACTGCAGCTTTGATTATTCATGACCGTTGTGATAGGACGCGTTAGCTGCTGAGCGTCTGAAGCTGAGGCTGGAGCTCCAGGTGAAGCTGAGGCTGCAGGTGAGGCTGGAGCTGCAGGTGAAGCTGAGGCTGCAGGTGAAGCTGAGGGTGAGGCTGCAGGTGAAGCTGGACCTGCAGGTGAGGCTGAGGCTGCAAGTGAAGCTGAGGCTGCAGGTGAAGCTGAGGCTGCAGGTGAGGGTGAGGCTGCAGGTGAGGCTGCAGGTGAAGCTGAGGGTGAGGCTGCAGGTGAAGCTGGACCTGCAGGTGAAGCTGAGGCTGCAGGTGAGGCTGCAGGTGAAGCTGAGGCTGCAGGTGAAGCTGAGGCTGCAGGTGAGGGTGAGGCTGCAGGTGAGGCTGCAGGTGAAGCTGGACCTGCAGGTGAAGCTGAGGCTGCAGGTGAGGCTGAGGCTGCAGGTGAGGCTGCAGGTGAAGCTGAGGCTGCAGGTGAGGCTGAGGCTGGAGGAGCTGCAGGTGAAGCTGGAGGAGCTGCACACTCTCTCAGGCCTGCTGACCACAGGCCACGTGGCAGCAGAGACGCCTGCAGCTCAGAGCTGAAAAGAGTTTGATTGGAAGCAGCAACATCCTCTGCAGCTGCTGAGCACACACACACACACACACACACACACACACACACACACACACACACACACACACACACACACACACACACACACACAGAGGCCTGAGGCTTTTTATTTCGAAGGCCACTGCACAACAAGCAGATACTAACGACACCATTAACTCTGAATCACTTGATAATCATTTAAATATAATGCACCAGTTTACAAGAGAGAGGCTGCATTCTGATGTATTTGTAATTTGTAATAGTCTGTAGTTTCCCCCCGGACACTATCGTTCCTTAATGGTACATGGCAACAATTTAGATTTAGAAAGTGGAGTAATTTGGGATTTGAAATATCAAAATCTGTTAAATTACACACCCTTGGCCAAATATCAAAGCAAAAAGTGAAACCACAGCTAAATTATAGAAAAAAGAAAACTTGGACACATTTGGCCCTAAGAGTGTACTTTATGTGTTCCAGAATGGGGAAATTAGAAAGCAGGGTAACAGGATACAAGCTTATTCTGCAAATTGTCAACCAAAAGTAGTTTAAAACTTTTTTATAACTTCACTAGATCAATGAAATAACCTTCTCAAATGTTTCTTATTCTTATCACTGAAAGCATCAAACTGCCTTTGTATGAAGCTCAGTCCGACATGAGAAGGTGAGGCCTGGAGGCTTCCAGCGCTCAGCGTTCCTGTGCTGCTGTGTTGCAGAGGTGCCGTCGTCGCCAGAGATCGAGCAGGTGGAACCGTTCTCCAGCTCCGCCGTCATCGAGTTCGAGGAGCCGGCCTCGATAGGCGGCGTTCCCATCATCAAGTACCGGGTGCAGTGGCGTCTGCCGGGGGACGGGCCGTGGACTGAGAAGAAGTACAACGCCGAGGAGGGTGAGTGGCTGCCTCCACCAGGCACACCTCCACCCTCCGCACACATCTGCCGGGAACCGAGCCTCGCGGAGCCCCTGAACGTCTCTCCAGGCTGCTAAAGATGCTCCACCTGCGTCAGCTGCTCTCTCTCCTCTTTCATTCTCTCTGGTGAAAACTGGCCGGCTCAGTCCGTCATATTAATTGAGCAGTAAGAAAAAAAAAAGCTAAAAAAACCTTCTGATTGATATTAGAGACATCAGCAACCTGGCATAGGGAAAGTGTCTGTTAGATATTAGATCATTAGTACATAGATCATACAATATTTAAGTAAAATGACTAATTAAAACCACAACCTCGTCTGTTTTGACAGCTTCAGGACTTGTGTTTACTGGGGTTGAAAATGAGGAACAAGATGATTGGTAAAAGGTTAATCACAACAGCATCATGTGAGCAGAGAAACCAAACAAGATCAATTCTTCCACAAATTTGAGCTGAATTCCAATTTCTGGAGGCTGGTGTGATTCCAGAAGGTCTGATTATAACCACGGTCCCAAAAGAGAAGCGTTGTAGTTTCATCACTGTGGTGTCAGAACAAACAAAGACGAGACGCATGTGTTCATAACACACCTGGCATCATTAGCCTCCACGACGCAACGTGGGGTTTGTAGTCACAGCTTGTGCATCCGAAACACAGATGAAAGACCAACAACAGGAAAAATCCAGGAAAGTTTGTTGTGTATTTCTCTCTTTTGAACTCTGCGGTTGTTGTTGTTTGTTATGTTGTTCCGAGGCGAGCGCGTCAACCAGCTGTAAGAGTTAATCCAAACATGGCAGCGTGTGAAGTGAGGCGCAACGCCGTGCTGCCTGAATGACAGTCTGGCAGCCCCCGACCACACCCCCCACCCCCCCCTCTCACACACACACACACACACCCCCCACACACACACCCCACCCACACACACCCCCACACACCACCCCCCCACCCTTACTGAGGGCTCGGTGCTCTCGTACAGATCTGGACGCTTCTCATCCTGTTCGCCACACGGGACGCATCCGTCAGCGTCTGACAGGCAGCGCTGTCAGCTGCAGGCTGCGGCGCCACCCGCCTCACACACACACACACACACACACACACACACACACACACACGCAGACACACACACACACACACTCACGCACACACGCACACACACACACACACACACGCACACACACGCAGACACACACACACTCACGCACACACACACACGCACACGCACGCACACACACACACGCACGCACACACACGCACACACACGCACACACACAGGCACACACACGCGCACACACACACACGAACACATATGCACACACACGCACACACGTGCACACACACACGCACACACACACACACACACGCACACACACGCACACGCACGCACACACACACACACACACACACACACACACACACACACACACGCACACGCACACGCACACACACACACATGCACACACACACACGCGGCTGCAGTCCACATCACAGGCTGTTTAGAGCTGCAACATGCAGGAAGTGGATAAAGGGAGCGTTGCAGAATGATCGGTGTTACGGTCTGTCATCTGAGCCGTGTCGATAGTGACGCTGGTGAGTGTCAGACGTGTGTGGCGTGCGGTGAACCAGCGCTGCCATCCTATGTTTGGAAGCAGTACTGCCAGACGAGGCCAGGCAGGCTCCTGCAGGTGCAGCTGCCAGGTCTCCAGCCATGATTCACAGTCGAGTCCAGCACGTTTGACTCTGCTGAACACAGTGAGTGAAGAGCCAGTAAAAGGTTGTGACAGGCTGAGTAGACGTCAGGAAGAGGTTGAAATAAACATGAACAAAGCTCAAACACATCATCAAGACAATTCTCTTCAGTAGAGACAGCTTAGCTCTGTCAAGCTCTGCTCAGAACGGGTTGCTTGTTTGTTCAGGTAAAGTGTCTCGAGTTAATGTTTAGTTAGTGTTGAGTTAACGTTAAGGTCGTTATGAACTGGCACTTTAAATACAATTGAACTGGATTCAAGAATTGACTTGAGGCAGAAAGCAAACAGGGTATCCTTTAATCGTAGCCACAGGGGAGCAAGGTAATAGTTCCCCTCAGTGCATAGTCTTAATAAGGAACTAGGAACCAGGAACCAGGAACCAGGAACCAGGAACCAGGAACCAGGCACCAGGCACCAGGAACTAGGAACCAGGCACCAGGAACCAGGAACCAGAGATAGTCCTGGTATCTTTGTGCAGTCCTCAGTGCAGGGTCTGCGGCTCCTCAGCAGTCATGGCAGATTGGTATGGATCCTACAGGTTATGACTAGTGGAATCTTAAAATGCACATACTGACCCCTAGGTGACCTCCAGTATGCAGGATCCCATCAACATGTGCTCCAGCACGCCTGTATAACATAATATATGTAAATATGGTTTCTCAGAGCAGAGCGCTGCATGCTAGCAGCTATATGTCCTCTAGGTTTGTTTACGTTGAATCTGTCACTCAGACAGTTTGATTCTGTCTTGTTCTGCAGTCTGTGATCCCTCATCACGCTCAGTCGTCACACGTCTCATCTCCAGTCTTTAAACATGTGAAACAGCTGTGAGAGTCTTGTACTGTGTCTGCCGGCTCTCACAGAGAGGAGGAGGAGGATCTGCGGCTCCAGCTCCACACTCCCCCAGGCAGAGCCGTCACGCCCTGGCCCTCAGCTCTGTGCTGGCTCCCAGTGTCGTGTATGGTCTGCAGTAAACAGTAATGTCCTGTGTTGATGAGACAGTCATGGTCCTCTGCTGCACGCCTCAATGACACCGCTGCCCTACACGCCACCAGCGTGCAGGAGCATAATGAAGCTGCCGCTATTTTGGTTTTACATGTTTCTGGTCACAGGCTTAGCAGAGAGAGCAGATGCTGTGCTGTGTTTTCTGTTTTGCTTATTTCCAACAAATCCCATGAAACGACTGGGAGCAGCAACGTCTTGGTCCTGTTAAGCCCCGAGACCCATTTATTCTCCCTGACAATGTAAAAACCACTCACAAATGTCTTGTTCCATTTAAGGGCAGAGGAAGCTAAGCAGGGCGGTTATTTTATCCCATTGTCTAAACCTGCGCCTAAAATAAATGAGCTGCTGTGTGGCCGGTAATGAAGCAGCGCTGCAGGAAAACGCTGCTTCACATGCTCCCTCAGAGCTTTGGTTCGGGTCGTTTCAGGGAAAAAAATCTTTCCAACCTTATCATTTAATTGCTGCACAGACCTGCAGCAGATATTTATTTGTTTGGGTGTAATCTACCGTAAATACAGTGAGGTTATTGTTGAGGATTGCTCCTCTGACCAACGACCGATCCTACCCTGCAGCTCTGCTCAAAGTCACATCAGCTGCTGGGGAGCACGTCAATAACAACAAACAACAACAACAACGATGCTGAATCTCCCCTGAAAACACAGACATGGTCTGCAACTGTTTTAGGTAGAGGTAGAAGGAGGTGGATCCACATGAGCTACTGCCATTAGTAGTAACAGTATCAGTGTAGGGGCATCAGTAGTAGTCAGTAGTAGAGGTAGTCACTGTCATTTACCAGTAGCATTAGGTCGTTAGTATAGAATGTAGCAGCAGAAGTTGTAGTAGGAGGAGAGTGAAACAGGTCGGCTCTGTGATTCTTCCCTGGTGGAGAGGTTTTCTCCAGTGAAAGACGCGGCAGGATGCTGAAGGTGATGGCGTGTAGACGCAGGCTGCCGTGAATAGAGCAGGAAGTTGACAGGAAGCTAGAGCAGCAAACAAAAGCCAATCAAACACAAAGACAACCACAAGGTGATTGCCAACACTTGTTAAACACTCGAGGCGTTCCACAGATCTGATTGGACGCTCTTTGTTCTTTCAGAAACTTAGTGTCAGCAGGAGCATTGGGGAGTGATGCAGTGTTGAGCTGTTGTGTTACTACTGCTACTACTACTATTATTACTGCTACAACTATGATAATAGGCAATTAGTCATTTGTTTACCTCTTCCCATTAATTTCTCATGGGAAATTATACAGGATTTTACATTGCAAAGCATTCATATTCCAGACAGAAAAGTAAGTGTATGAGTATGCACTGTAAATATGTGACTGTCTGGGTACTGCCTACAGCTCTGTTGCTGCCAACAGTGAAAGGAACAGAAGAGGAGTTGTGCTGCATCGATTTCTAAAAACACAGCACAGCCACTCTTAAAGCAAGTTTGATTGGTTTGCTGGCAGACCTGAAGATGACCGCAAGTCCTTGAACCTGCCTGGACTAACATCTCCTCCTCCTCCTCCTCCTCCTCCTCCTCCTCCTCAGATCTGACCAAGATCACCATCGTGGGCCTGAAGCCTGAGACCACCTACGAGGTGAGGATGTCGGCCATCAACGGCAAAGGAGAAGGCGAGAGCAGCGCTCCGAGCACCTTCAAGACCGAGCCTGTCCGTAAGTAGCCGCCGCCCTCCCAGCCGTGCCCCAGCTGTCATCGAGCGCTCCTCCCCTGACCCAAAGCTTTGAAGCTAACCCCCCCCACCCCCCCGCAGCCACCTGGCCCCCTCCCACCACCCCCCATAGAATAACACATAGCTCTACTTTAAAGAGTCCTCCCTCTCAGATCTCTACCTGATGCTGGGGAGGCTGCGGTAGATGATGGGAGACCGGGCCCACAGCTTCTGGCTCTGTCCACAACACTGACCTATCTCTGAAACGTAGAAACAAACAAAATAGAAGAAAATGAGATTTGCTTATGGCGAGCCTTTCCTCTGAAGCTGATGGGAGCGATCTCCTGGCTGAAACCACAGCCCCCTCCACTATGGAAACAGTCAGAGAGGTTAAAACATGGAATTTAAATCAGCAGAATTTACATTAAGCAGAGGCAGAGACCTTCTGGCTAAATGGTCCCCGATCGCTGCTTTAGACAGATAAGGATCCAAAGTTGTCAAATGTGCCTGTGTATGAACATCTGGACATACTACTGCACATCTGTATCTGCTGGTATATGCAGAGCTTATTGATAATAAACCGACATGTATACATTTCATACGTGTCAGAACCGTCTACACTATCCATGCAGCTGAGGTGTTAATTTTACACTCTGTCTCCTCATCCTTCTCTCTCGTGGCTTTTCTGTGAATGATGTTTGACAGCTGCCAACTCCATTCAGACGCAGGCAAAATATGTGTGTTAACGGAGCAATATGCACAGATGTGTGTGTGTTATGACTGAATATCTGACTGCTGTTCATGTTTCTTGTGAGGCGATAACATTCTTGTGGAGCATTTCACGAGTCGATTCCTCGACTGTTGCAGTCGTAGTAGATTCAGGTTTTGACGATGATCTGTCAACGTTGTCACGATGCCACAGGTCACAGACAGGTTACAGGCTGTTGACAGGAATATGAGATGAATGGTGTGTGTAAACGTACATTTAGGTGAGACTGAGAGAAACCTCCTGTCCCTCCCTCCCTCCTGACTGACGGGCGTCTCATTGACAGTCACTGTGAAGCAGCATCTTTGTGACTGCTGTCCACTTCCTGTGTCATCCCCAGAGGATCAGGATCCTCCAGAGCATCTGAGGGAAGATCTCCCCTTGTTGAGCTTGTTCCACATCTGCATGTCTGGGAGCTCCACAGGCTCTGAGTGCTGGGCGTGCTGATGTCCCCGTCAGCTGGTAGCTCCGGCTTTATTTACCTGTCAGCTTGTTAGGCAACGCCTCCTTGCTGAAGTACAAATTAGATCCAGTCATCTTAAGATCTGACTGACATACTGTACAGGCAGCGAGTGTTTAATAGCATTATCCACACATTAGCCTGCCGTCTGGCACTGTGAAGGCAATTAGCACGATGGTGGAAGTAACGCAGACGAGGCTGCGTGTGTTGGTTCACTCTTTATCTGTCAGAGCAAGCAGACCACAGTGAGGCCGGCTGGTCCTGTGGCCACGCGTCTCAGTGGATGGGACATGGTCCTGGTGTGTGTGGAGACATGGTGACTAACAAACCTCAACAAAGTCACAGTCCAAAGAGGTCAGAGCGCTGCTCCTCTGTGGGTGCCACGTCTGCTCTGACTGATGCTGCTCTCACTGACGCCGTGGACATGGACAGCAATGTTCTCACCTCCGACCTCATTCCCCACTCCGCTGGTCCTGACACCTGCTTCTTCCACATATCTCCACTCTCACGTTAGCAGCATCCAGAGCTTCATCCTGGTCACCTCCATCAACATCTACAGCAGCATAGCCCCAGGTTCAGCCTCAGCCACAAGCTCCACCCCTTCCTCTTTGTCTCAGAGTCAGCCTCATCAAACAGTGAAAGGTCCAGGAATATCTCAGTCAGACTGTCCTCTTATTCCAGTTAAAATCCTAATTGCTGTCCATGGAAACGAAGCCAGTGCAGTGAGTAAAAATGTAGATGTAGAGTAGCAGCCTCCACCTCCACCTCTAATCTCCTCTAACCTCCCTGACCCCCCCCTGACCCCCCTCCATTCCCTGAAGAAGAGCAGCTTTGTCCTGCTCTGTGTGTGTGTGTGTGTGTGTGTGTGTGTATGTGTGTGTGAGATGGACTCACCGAACTGTGCTGTCAGAGGCAGGTGTCAGGTTTATAGTGTGCAGCGTGATGCAGGGAATCAGAGTCAGAGCTAATTTGAAGGTAATACAGATGCAGCATCATCAAGGTCTCTGCAGGTGGAGACGAGGCGTCCGGTCACAGCACTCAGCCTCATTCATGCTTCATGTTTCTCATGTTTCTCATTTCATTGTCTTTGTTTCTCCTTTTTGTTTCATCCTCATCTCACCTCATCATCTGTTCTGTATTCCATCGGACCTCTCAGGCTATTTTTTCACAAGTAAGTTTCCTTTTTCTCTCTGTTTCTCTTTGTTTTACTCTCCTTTTTAAACCTGTTTCCATCTCTACATCACAACTGCACAGTCTGTGTTTATTTTGTCTCTATGCCTGTGCCTCATAAAACATCAGTTCTCACATCATTAGCTGCTCATTTTACAGACGGTGACACAAAGCACTTGTTCAGTGTTGTTTCCTTAATGTCAAACATTTGCCTCTGGACCAGCGTGTTGTGTATGTACAGTGTGAAAAAGCTTTGCAGCTGTCACAGTTTACAGAGAACAACCCTGTATGTGTGTGTGTGTGTGTGTGTGTGTGTGTGTGTTAATCTTCACAGGGGTGTGAGGCCAGTCTTTGTAGAAATCTGACAACCTGAAGTAATTGTTCACAGTAAATGAAAACAGCGGCAGCGAGACAAAAGGCCGTGGGTATGAGAGTGGAAGCAAATGGAAGTGCATCGTCTCAGCAGCTCTGCAGCCCCAGCCACACACTGCAGCCATTGTTCATGCTTATCTGTGCTTCTTTAATGTTCTCAGGCATTAGCTCTGAGTTAGAGGGAAACCTGTTTCCGTTTTTATGTTGCACCGAAGGTGGGATTTGCCCACAGCAGCTCTCAGGATCTTAAATATCCTGCAGCAGTGGGAGAAACCACAGAAGAAGCCCAGCGTCCAGGGATGTGTTGTGTTCTGAAGGCAGCCGCTCTTAATATGTGAAGCGAGGACAGCTCTGTGCTTGTTCATACATAAGATATGAGCTAAAAAACATTGTCTCTTAGAATCACGCTCAGTTGGAAGAGAGAGGACGGTTTAGGAGGATGTTTTCATTGGGCTGTTATGAGACGAGAGCGCATGAGCTGCCTGGTAATCTGACTCAGTCTGGCTGTGTTGTTCTGGTTCTACGGTGTGTGATGAGGTCTTATGGTTTCACACGGTGGAAAACAGCCTCCATGTCGTTTGAAACCTGGTGTTACTAGCTTCGAAAATCCAGCCTGCTCGGAAGGGTCAAAAAATGCAATTTTTCAGTTTTCAGACAAATAACTTTTGATATTGAAGGAAACATCACCAAACTTAGCGATTTTGTTGCTATATTTAGCAAGTATTCAGACCCCTTATACCAAACAGCAGCTAGCTGCATTTCTAGGGACTGGATCTGGTCTGAGAATTTTCCAGACTCTGATGTGAAGGTACAAGTTGTTCTTACACTTGTCGTGGGCTCCTCCTCCATCCCAAAGCCCTCAGAGCTGGAGACGTCCACCCTCCACGTCTGTCTCGTCTCTTTCTTTTTTAAGTTCCAGCCACAGATGTTCATATCGTAGCATCCAGGGGTTTTTTTTTCCACTGACACCAATTCGGATTCACACACACACACAAGTATTTTTGCTGCATATTGTTAGATCTGAGAGTATTTTCAGTACAGTCAATATTGAAGCTATCACAGTCAGTAAACTGCTCGACCTCAGCGCAGCCAGGTTCCCTTCATGCACAAGGTGCAGGTGGCTCTAAGGTGTGTGTGTGTGTGTGTGTGTGTGCAGTCGGGTCACGCTCCCAGTGGTTGAGCTCTCTGAGCTCTGAGCCGCTGGTGCTGAGGAGAAGCCCTCACCCTCTCACCATCTTCTCACCATCTTTCAGTTTCGTCAGAGGCGCCTCCTCCTATCGCTGCCACCACTATGGCTCTTAGTGAGTATTCCAGTAGCCTGTCTCTCCTCACCTGCTGCCCGCTCCGCCTCAGAATGTAGCCTAGATGTGTGTGAGTGTGTGTGTGTGTGTGGACGTCAGGGCCAGCTGTTGAGAAGGGCTCCAACGGCAGGAGGAGATTGGCAGCTCATCAGCTTCGCTAACACTGAGTCTTAGTACAGTTTACTAATGTTTGACACGGACGTGAAGGGTGCTGCTCTAACCAAATGACTGCCGTGCGTTTTGTGTGTGTGTGTGTGTGTGTGTGTGTGTGTGTGTGTGTGTGTGTGTGTGTGTGTGTGACAGAATGATCAGGAGGTAAAGCACAGCTGGACTGTGGAGGCAGGGTGTAGATCAGTTTGGATGCAGAGGTTTGTTTGTGGGATCGTAGGTGTTGCAGTGAGGTACGTCACTGTGAGGAATGTTTGTGTGTTAACAGGAATGTGAATGGAATACGCACGCTCTCTTAATGTCATTCCTCTAATTTCACCTGTTTCATGCCATGCTCTCATAGCATGTAAATGGGGAAATTAAATAGAACATTCTACAAACAACTCCAGTGTAAACACCCTAATCCGGTTATTGTTTCATTTAGAGTGGGGTCAATATTTACTGGCCAGTGTAAACATGGCTGCTGTGAGTCCCGCTCAGGCTCCCAGTCAGGCTCAGGCTCCCAGTCAGACGCTCAGACTCCCAGTCAGACGCTCAGGCTCCCAGTCAGACGCTCAGGCTCCCAGTCAGACGCTCAGACTCCCAGTCAGGCTCAGGCTCCCAGTCAGGCTCAGGCTCCCAGTCAGATGCTCAGACTCCCAGTCAGGCTCAGACTCCCAGTCTCTCTCCCTCTCCACAGAGTTGAGGCCCAGGTGGACAGTGAGTGCAGGGATGGCTGATTGTTGTTGCTCCTCTCTGATTGAGGTCAGGGTGTGAGCCTGTGTGTCCTCTGCCGTGTTCCTCACTAAATCGCTCCCTGTTCATAACGTGTCAGAGAGACGTTCATGTCTGTGTCCCGGCTGCTTCTAGACCTCTCCACCTCCGACCTGCAGATGTTTCCGTGTCCCATGTGTCGTCTGCTGTGCCCTGTGTCACATTCAGTCGGCATGGTTTGTATCCTCGGAGAGGCAGAGTTTCCTCTGCTCTTCCAGAGACGCTCCAACACATTCCAGTTCAGACTGAAATTGACTCAAACGATGGGAATCTGTCAGAGGAAAAGCTGTTCCATGTCTGGATGCATGAGGCAGCTGAGAGGCACTTTGGGTCAGTGTCTGAATCCATGTCTTAAAACCACTAGTTCATCTTTGGATGGTCTGAATGTTTCCAGAAGAGAACGTCTGCCTCATGTATTCAGCTGGGAGGGTTTTTTGTTTTCTATGTATTCAATCTGTTTATGGATTTTTGTATTTCTCTTGGTTGTTTGTTTTTGTTTTTGTGCCATCTTGTCGTTAACGTTCTTGTTCATTTGTTTTTTTCTGTTGATGTGTTTTCATCATTTCAAAAATCTTTCTGTATGTTTCCCATGTGCCCCCCCACCCCTCCCACTCCGCCCCCTCCTTTGTTTTCCTGTCAACCCATCATGTGCGTGCGCATCATGTGACTCTGTCATATGGCTCTTGCATGGTGCTGATGATGTCGTCTCCGCTGGCCCACAGAAGGTAAACTTTACTTTTGTTTAGTTTGAGCTCGTCACATCAGCAGTGATCGAGCGGCGACGCGTTCAGAAACTTTCCTCCTTTTTTCCCACATTTTTCATCCATTGTGAAGCTCCTCTGTAAGCCTAGCAGACTGATAGAAAGCACGTTCTCACTCCAGCATGAATCCATCATCCTCATCCATCTCGACGTTTTCCTCTCTCGAGCCAACTCGATCACTCTGCCCTCTGCTAACTGCAGCCACAGGTCAATAGCAGACGATCCTTTCACCCTTTCACTGCGTCTTAAAGAAGAATTCTGCTCCAGGATCTAATATCATGCAATCCAAACACAGCAGGGCCACTTTTTCACTGACCTCACACACTCTGCCTACGTTCACAGCTGCATTAACTTGGAACAAGACGTAAGACGTTAAAATATCAAGTCAAAGTCCTGGACGTGCTCTCTCTCTTGATGAGAAATTCAACTCTTTATCCTGGTTTGGATGACTCTGCTTTTGACGACTTATGCAATATGTTAAAGTGTGCCATATTGAGCGTCTAAATCCATTTTTTTTTATTATTTTATTTTGTTTTTTACCTTTTTCCTGATTCACCACATCTGACCTGAGACGGAGCGTCTTCACAAAGCTGCAGCCTGCAGCATCCAGCTGGGCCTCGCAGTCCTCACGCTCGCCCTCGATGCTAACTTCTCCTATTTTTCCTCCAAGTTAGCTGCGTTAGCTCACACTGTTCCTCTGATTGGATTCACAGCAGCCCATTGCATTTCTGCAGCATGCAAGTCACATCCTCCTCCTCCTCCTCCTCCTCCTCCTTCTCCTCCTCCTCACTCTGCTGTTTCCTGGAAAAACTGTCGATCTTGTCTGCATGTGTCTACGTCATCAGTGTCACGTCTCAGCACACACACTCACACACAGCCGATAAAAACATGTAAGAAGATGAGATGATGAGACCAGGCAAAGCATTCCGTCCATCCAGACTTATTTTCATGATTTAAATTCAGACAATATGATTTCATCCTCACACCTGTGACGGTGATTGTCAAAGGTTAATCATCCTTCCCTACATTGGCATCAATTTCACTGTCATATAAATCTGCTAGGAGATCAGATGGAACTTGTCTGTCTTCACCTTGAGCGTCTCCCACCTGTGTCTGGCCGTGTGCTGGGAGATGATGGAGTTGGCGTCACGCCTCCAACACGCGTGTGGCTGTGAGGTCACGGACCGTTTCCAGGATGCATGAAGAAGCCTCTGGCCTCTAACCTCTGTTAGTCTGGCCTCTCCTCTGTAGCCTCAGAGAGCCAGAGCAGCCGCTAACCTGAACCATGGGCCTGATTAACAGCACTAACCAGCACCGTCTGACTCACTTGCAGCGTGTGTCGCTCTCGCCTGTGTTAGTGCCATGCTGTCTGCAGGTTTCCATGCATTCAGATGTTTGTCCAGGATCAAGTGCCTTCATGCATTTTAACCTGATTAATCACTACTAACACGGTGGACCAGGACTCTGGGACCAGGAATGCTTGCATTTTCTTCTCCTCGTGTCTGTTTGAAATGTACTCCAGTGTAACTCCAGTGTCACAAAAACCACTTTTCCTCAAATCTGCTTCACATCTCAGCTCAGGGAGGGTTTTTTTGTGATTATCACGTTGTTAGCACAGGGCAAAGGCTGTTTCAGCATGAGGAAGTCAGTCTAATAACATAATGAGGCTAACAAGGTGTGTGACCACTGTGTACATAATTAATGAGTCTGGCTTGTTAGTCTCCTGCCTCTCAGCCCTGAGGGGGGCGCTGGGATAAAAAGCCAACACAGTGACTCCAGCAAACAAAGCACCCCAAAGCTGCACTCGCACACTTATGTATATATTATTAAAAGTAATAGAGAAACGCATCCAATCAAGGTCTACAGGCTCATTATCTGGCGGCCCGGCAGTCATTACTCAGGAGGACAGAGCAGATAATGAGGAGGCTCAAGAGCAGTAGCTCAGCCGGTGGTTCAGAGGGAGCCCCCACGGCCCCCCAGGCCCACGACCGACAGCCGTCACAGCCACATCTAAGCGTGGCTAACAAGCAGCGCCTCGCCACAGGCTTAGCAGTGGCTTCACATCAGCTCCGACAAGTCCTCCAGAGTCAACAACCAAACACTCGCTGCACCAGGGTCCTGACCTGACACCACCTGCTCGCTGTCTGCTTTGGGCCCCAGCCAAAGCTGCGGGCTCAACAACCGGACATTTGGCTGAAATAAATCCAGTAAACCTGCAGAGTTATCCACTACAGTTTGTCTGTAGGTCTGCAATATCCTCCCTAATCCTCACTGCCATAAACCTCCTCCACCAAACTTTAAAGTCAGGAGTTTGGTTTGAGTATCACAGCAACAACACGTATGTCTGTTTTATACGAGTGAAGAAAAGAAGTGATATTGATTCCATTCTGCTCTGTCCCTGGCTGAGCCTGGTTCTTCTAGATGTTCTCTGCTAAACCTCTGCTGAACGCAGGGGAATTACTGCTCATTACGTCTCACGTCCCTCCATAGACGAAGCTTAATGCACTTTTAAATTAAGACCTAAAGTATGTTGAGAGGAACACAGCTGTGACAGAGGCAGTGTGGAGGATAAAAACAGTGAGATTCTCACATCTAGCAGCTTCCTCTGATCACAAAGCTCGTTTCAGTCTGAAGAAAAGCCTCTTAGAGGCGAGCGGGTCCGGCTGACAATCACTGCAGGTTTTAGCTCAGCTCAGCTCAACGACACTGAGACGCAGCAGCAGTCGAAGCAGCGGCTGGAGATGATGATGATGTTTCAACAACCATGACTCTGCCCACTAATGGTGGCTCGCTGGTCTGTCCTGTGCAGGGGAACCCACTGCCCCCATCCTGGAAGGAAAGGTGCAAAGCGGAGGCAACACTCTGAAGGTGAACTGGATCAAGCAGGACGACGGCGGCTCCCCCATCAAACACTACCTGGTCAGATACAAGGCTGTGAGTATACGGCAAGGAGGTAACTGGGAACCACTCGGCTTTCCCAATCATCTCACTGGTTTTAGGATTTCAGGTAAAACACAGATGAGGAAAAACTAAAAGCTTTATTCTTGAATTTGAGTCCGAATTGAGGTAGCAAACCGAACGTATCATTTCAATTTCTAACTGGATCAATGGACACAGAATTAGAAAAGAATTTGACTAAATTAATTACGTAAACCTCAGATCCAGAGTGATTTGAGCATTAAATATGCACATAAACAGCACAAGCTGTTTGTGCATTTAATGAAGTTAGATAAGAGTACCATCCATACGACAAATGATTAAATTTGATTTATTTCATCTTTCATTTTGTGGAACACGATGCAAAAGCTCTTCATTTTCCATCCGGCCTTTTACCAGAGCAAACATAAACAGTGTGGCCGAGTGGGACTTTTACAGATCAGTGCCCGTCCCTCTCTCTGTGAGTTGAGCGCCGAGGCCTTCTCTAGTCTTGAGTTCTGTGCAGCACTCGCATGTAAGAAAGAGTTCAGAGCCTGTCCCTGCAGCTCGATCTGGCACCGTGCAGGTACATTAAGGCGTCCTCTCATGCGAGTCCAACAATTTGTTCCATTTTAGAATATCATTATGTTTCCCAAGCGAGCACATTTCAGGCTGAAAGTGTTGGGGAGCGGAGCCGCTGAACCCGGCCGCAGACTCAGACAGACTCTGGTGCTTTCTGAAGGTGCTCGAGGGTAATTTACTGCAGGGCAGGAAGAATGGGGTGTGAGCCGAGCAGGAGCAGAGCCGGGCCGGGGCCGGGGGGTGCTGGGTTTAATGGGAGGGAGCAGACAGACGCTGCAGGGAGGCAGGAGACGGCTCCAGTCAACAGGTAACTGACAGCCAGTGAATGGAAGCAGAGAAGAGGAGGACGGAGCAGCTCAGCTCAGCTTTAGGAGCTGGCACACAGTGGATGTGAGAGAGTCTTTGTTGGCATCTTGATTACAGGAGGGGATGCAGCTGAAGAAGCTCTGCTGCACCTGCCTCCTCTCAGACTGTAAACACACACACACACAGAGGGAGAGAGACAGTCAGTTACTGCAGAGCTGATACAACAGCAGGATTACTGCCTCAAACACACAGTTAACCCCGTGAAACCCCCAGAAAGAAAGAAAGAATATGGAAAGAAATCAGCTTGTGAGATTTGGATCACAAGTTAAAAATCAAATTGGACAGCCATGAGCATCCTTGTGTTCAAACAAGGTGTTCATGATCTACAAACTGTGGCTAGCCTGCTCTGAGCCCTGTCCCCTCTTGGCTCTCCCTCCTCAGAAGCACGTCTCAGACTGGAAACCAGAGATCTGCGTCCCCAGTAACAGCGAGTACGTGATACTGAACGGCCTCGACTGGGACACGGAGTACGAGGTGCACGTCGTGGCTGAGAACCAGCAGGGCAAGTCGAAGCCGGGCGTCGTCTCCCTCAGAACAACCACGCAGCCCACCACCATCCCAGGTACGCTTCCCACCATCCCACCGAGCGTCCTCCACACACACACACACACAGAGTGGGAAGGCTGGCACCGTGACCGGAGCGCTGCCCCCTGGCTGCAGACCCTGACAGGGCGGTCAGGCTGTGTCTGCTGCTCTCAGGAGCTCTACCGCCCCGGGCTCTGCCTGCTGCAGCACCGGCTGTCACTCAGCGACGTGTCTACCGTCCCCCCGGTCCCTCTGGACCGGGGGGACGGTAGACATGACCGCCTCACTGGCTGGGAGCAGCTGTGGAGCGACAGTCCCAGAGAAATGTGAAGTGAGCACAAACACAATCGTCTGCATGCATCGCAACTGCTGTCTTCACTTTAATGGTGTCTTTCGGAGAGCTCTTGAAAGCCGAGTGGTTGGTTCATTCACTTAGTCAGTTTCTAAACCCTCTTTCCACTTAGTTGGTGTAATTGGGGTCTGCCCATCCTAGAGCTGATAGGACTATATAGGGGCAGGAAGTGCTCCCCAGGTTGGTCACACACTCCCACTATCTGAGCCGGTAGATGAAGATGAAGAACAGAGAGAGAAACAGATGTCAATGATGGCCTGTAGTGGAGCTGCTGCCTCTGTCCCGAGGTCTTCGTTAAGTCGTTGGTTTGTTAAGGTCGTTCAGACTGAGTCGCTGTGAAAAGCAATGATATGAATCTGATTGAGGACACGTTAGCTCCCCGGGTCTGATCTGTGCCTCTCAGACTGTCATAGAAACATCAGATCTGAAGAACTTCAGCCTGCAGGGTGAGGTTAGCCAAGGGTCTCCAGCTGGTCCCGCTGGAGACGGATGTGGTTTGTCCTCCAGGTGGAGATGTAACAGTGCTGCCCACTCAGACACCGCACTGCCCTTAAAGGCACCCAAAATCAGCTTTACGGAAAGCACAGCGTTCCCAAAGATTCAAACAAGTCTGAAGGAACAAAACAGGAAGCACAAACCCAGGGAAAACAACAGGAGCAAAAACCTGCAGTCAGGAACATAAACAGAGACGCAGGCACACGGAACATCAAAACACAGATGTAGAAAGCACCGAGACGTAGGAGGAATCCGCAGCAAAGGACGAGGCTTGAGGACTCACATCACACAGGAGAGACTGAGCAGAAATCAACCGGAATACTGCAGAAAACACTCTGCAGACCAAGGACGTTTGAGATTAAGGTTAAGTTCGCATTCCTTGATAATTGTTTCCAAGCTTTTGAAAAGGAAGTCGAAGATGCAGGTTCCTCTGGACGAGGGAGCGTTCCCTAAACAAGCAAACAGTGTGAGCTGCTGCTCACAGGAGGCAGGACCAGCCTGGAGGGCGAGGTGCTTCAGGAACGCCAGGAATCTGCTGCACACTGACGCAGTGTGAGCAGCCAGTGCACAGGGAGATGTGTGGAGGTGTGGAGCTAAACAAAGGCCACGCAGCTCTCTGCTCCACATGTGCCTGAGATTCTGCTGAGAAATCAGGAAAGGTACAAAGGCTGCAGCTTCAATCTGGGTCATCACAAGTTCGATTCTTGTTTCTCCTTCATTGTGTTCTCTCCCTCCTGGTGCCAAACACAGTGGAGGTGAAGGAACTCTGAGTTTAAGCAAAGATGAAATAACCAAAGAAAAATGTTCTCACGTAAAAGTAGGAAGTAGAAGAAAGTTTCCATCATCCATAGAAATGCACAAAATCGAAGTATTGTAGTAAAAACTTGGTTATGGAAATACATAGATTTTCAGAAGCTGCTCTAATTTAACTGAAACACTGTTCCACTCTGGTGTAAAAATAGAGGTTTGTTTGCAAAATGTGATGGAAACTTTTTACATGTTTCTAGGTCACATGACAAGTAATAGGGGTCACATGACCACTCCATCCTCCTCAAAGCGGAACCTCATTGGCTGATGAAAAGTGTGTTTGCAAAGACAGGAAAGAAAGAGAAAAAGAAATGTCGTTTGCCTTTAATTTAGTTTGTTAAAAACATAGACTAATTATCACGGCTCATTTAATCTTCCAATATCATTCAGAGATATTTAATGATATTAAATAACATTTAATATCCAATATATGTTTGTCAGGCATACGCTGGGTGTTATGGATGGAAGATGTGCAGTTGTAAAGAGAAGCAGATTCCCAGATATTTCACACTCCGTGTGAAAAAAATCACTACTTAAGTATTTTTACTTTATTACACTGGACCAGTGGCCAAACGTCTCTCCTTCACCTGCTCCCGGCTCCTCTCACAGCTTCTCCTCTGGGTATTTTCCCACCTTATTTGCATCTTAAAACTTTGTGCTCACTTCACAGAATCTGTGAGTCCGGGGCTTGAGCAGCGTCGACAGCAGCGTATTGAAGCGGTGCTGGGAGGCGCTGCGTCCGCTCCTCTCGGCTGCTCTGCAGCTGCAGATAAAACCTGCAGCTATCAGTCAGAGCCCGAGCGCTTTGTCTGCCTCCAATCCAATGTTTGTCTGCTCTGGTGGTCACGGTCGGCCTCTGCTCCGCTGCTCTGTGTTTGTGTGTGTGTGTGTGTGAGAGAGAGAGACGGAGAGTGTGTGTGTGTGTGTGTGTGTGTGTGTGTGTGTGTGTGTGTGTGTGTGTGTGTGTGTGTGTGGAAGGTGCACTTTTTAACCTGGGCTGCCTCCTCATTGTGCTTCACCTGAGCTACAGAACGGCCTTGAATTCCTGCTCCACTCGTTTTGAATGGCCTCTCCATCCTCAGCCTCCACCTCTGAGGTTTACCTGCTCGTCCATTTCCCTCCCAAAACATCTTCTCTTTTTACTTTAAACCTTACCGCCTCAGATATTAAGAATGCATAAACTTGTCGTTTACAAAACAAATTTTACACAGGCTTGTTAAGTTTTGCTGGTGATAATTAGTGCAGATGAGTTTGGCGCCACCTCAGAGCTGTGATGGTTGAGGTGCGTGCTGCAGGTTCTTCACCCTGGAGGACTCCAGGTCCTCTCATTCCTGAGGAGCGTGAATATAGGTAGTTTAGTAACTGAGTTTAACACGTTCACAGCACATAGATCCAAGACTTTAACCTGCAGTTTCCATTAATGAAAGGCATGAAGTAACCCGCAGCTGACACAACATATGTACAGTCATTGCAATACAATAAGTATACGGCGTTTGTACACAGTTTTAGAAAACCATTTATAGATTAAACTATGTAGTTTTGACTTGTCTCATTAAGAATTTTGTGAAGAATAAATAAATTTAGACTGATTTTGCAGATAAAACAGAACTATGGTAATGCAATAACACTCAGTGGTGTACAGAAAAAACAGAAACAGGAGAGATGTCCTGTCTGTCGACCTCAGTCCTAGAATAGAATAGAATATAATACAATACAATAGACTAGAATAGACTAGAATAGAGTATGCCTTTGTTCCAGTCTGGTCCTGGTCCTGGTCTCTGCAGACCAGGAGGCCTGGGTGGGTGGGGAGGCAGCCCATACAGCCTGTGCATGGAGCCGCTCCCAGCTGGATTAATACCTGTGTGTGTTCTTGCCTGGATGCATGGCCCAGAAAGAAAGCAGCGCCTTTCTTTGTCCGCCATGCGCTTGCTGGGCAACAGCCGAATAGCAGCGGGAGGTTTGGATCACTTCTAATCTGTCAGAGCAGAGGTTCACATGTGCTGCGCTCTAGTCTGCAGCCCCTCCTCTCATTTTCCTAATCACTTTCCGTTACTTTGTCGCTGTCCAATGGTTTGTACTCCTTCCAAGTTGCTGTTGTTTCTCCTAAACTTTAGGACATGTGGGAAACTGCGGAGGGTTATTTTTAGCTGCAGCATCTGTTTTTGATTCCAGTCGGTTTTCACAGCTGTTTTGGGTAATGCTGGCTTTAAGCAGCTGCACTTTGAGAAAAAAAAAGGAAGAAAAAAAGAACGTATAGCTGCCTGATGCGCTTGATTGGCACCGTGACAAAAAATGTGGATGCAGGGTTCATGCAGGGTTAGGCTTCAGTCTGTCTGAGTTTCTGTTTTACACACATAAAACGCCCCCAAAACACAGGAACAGAACACAGAAAGTGATTTGAACAAATGGCTGGGTCCATATTTCAACACGATACGACCTCTGAGGGAAACTGATCTGTCTGACAGTTTGGCTTTTCTATAAAGCAACTCATGCAGATGTTGATGCAGGTTCTGATCAGCTGATCCATCCAAATCTCCCCCGCTAAGGTTGACATTGGAGTGAACCTTTGTTTTTTTTAAAAAGCAGCTATTAACTTTGGCAGCATTGATAACATGCGATCACTCGTCCATCCGTGTCATGAGACTGACCCTCATCCCCTGCTTCTGTTCTGGATGTGTCCCTCTGCATGGACCACTCGCCCAGTCATGACCAGTGGTGTAACAGGAACCTGACCACGCCTCCACTCCACAGTCACTGTGGACATGATAACTTCTGCCTTTCATTTATCATGGTTTAAGGAAAGATTTACACAAATCAAATGCTTTTATTCTATTTGTGAAATTGAGATTATCAGGCTGGTCTCACATCCACAGTAAGAATCATACTCCCAGACCAACGATGGCAAGGTCTTTATGCAGTATCTTCATTCACTTTGGGCTTTGGATAAACTGGAATATTCATCTGTATGGATCCCTGTAAACCCACCTAGCTTAGTACACAGCAGTACTTGAACATGCTGGGAGGACGACCAGTCAGCAATCTGGCATTCCTGTGTTATGTGAAGGAGGCGTCGTAGTGTTGGAGAACCAGGTGAGGGACCTCAGTTTCCTCCCAGCAGGCTGCTCACGCTGCAGCTCTGTGGACTGTAGAAGCTGAGACCACTGGAGGAGTCGCTAACCGTGCTCTCCGGGGGTAAGCGCTCAGTGTTCGTTACCTGAGGAAAATCTCTCTTTAAACTGTGACATCGTCCTCTGATGCTCTTCAGCTGGTGCTTCTCATATCAAGGGCTCTGAGAATGAGACCATGCTGGTAATTGGCTTTTCCAATCTTGTCTCCTCTAAATTTCAGTTGTATTTCACTAAATTTCAACAGCAAATTGATTTCCAAGGCAACCCGGCGCTGGCCAGATTGCTATTTGATCACTGTGACGAGTCGAGCTGCCTAATTAGGAAATCGGTGATGGTTTTCTCCGTAATAGGTGTTTTCCCCGCTTCAATTTCACATTACACTCAATAGGAACAAAATCCTGTGAGTTTTGTGTGATAGTCTAGTGGCTTGACCTTTAAAGGACTCACTGGACTTACTGGGTCAATCACAAGCAGAGAGTGTTCTTCAGGCCGTTCAGGCTCCTCAGGTTTTTACAGAAACACTTTGAGATTCAACATAAAGCTTTTTGCTGCATCATCCAGTCCAACTGCTTCTGAGGGTCCTATGCATCTATACTGATACAGGTGTCATTGAAGACCTCATCCTCCATTTAGCACATATAGTTTAAATACATTTGAACACAAACACTGACACCAGTTAAGCTGGTGACACAACAGCTGCTATTATCCTCTCTCAGCCTAACACACCCTGCACAGCACGTTAGAAGTGGTACTTCTGGTGGCATTTTGAGACTCGTCCTGTGTGATTGGATAAACTTGCTCTGATGAATGAAGACGATCGATGTCGAGCTGATGAGGGAGTTAGCAAGGCTCAGTCAGAGTCACAGGTAGGATTAGAGGTTAGGGTAAATGCTAGGGGTTAGGTTTGGGTTTAGGATTAGGGTTAGGGATTAGGGTGAGAGTTATGGGTTAGGGTCGGGTTAGGGGTCAACATTAGGGTTAGGGGTCAACATTAGGGTTAGGGAAGGGTTAGGGGTGAACATTAGGGTTAGGGGTCAACATTAGGGTTAGGGAAGGGTTAGGGGTGAACATTAGGGTTAGGGGTGAACATTGGGGTTAGGGGTCAACATTAGGGTTAGGGAAGGGTTAGGGGTGAACATTAGGGTTAGGGGTGAACATTGGGGTTAGGGGTCAACATTAGGGTTAGGGTAGGGTTAGGGGTGAACATTAGGGTTAGGTGACAACATTAGGGTTAGAGTTTGGCATTAGGGTAGGGTTAGAGGTCAACATTAGGGTCAGGGTGAGCGTGGATCCATGTGTTACACTGCTGGTCATCGCTGGGAGGAACCTGCCTGACTCTGCAGGACAAGCCCCCACGTCCGGCTCGTCCCTGAACTCACTCATACTGAAGCTTCTGGTCTTTGAGCCGTCTCCCTTCCTGTTGTCATCCCTCATCCCCACCCCCCTGTTTATCCCTCCACCCCCCCTCCATCCCACCATCCATGCTTGCTGTGACCTGTGCTACTAACATGCTATGACTTCTTTTTTACTTTGATCCTCTAACCTAGACGTCCCTTTTTTTATTCCTTGATTCAGTCTCTAATAACCTCCAGGCTTGTATTTCTGTATTTCTGACCTTATTTTTTCGATCTCTCTCCTCTCTTTTTCTCTCTCTCCCTGTTTTCCCTCTTGTCTCCTCTCCCGCTTCCTGTTTCCTGTTTCTCCGTGTTTTCTCTTCCTGTGTCTTCATGTGTGATCTTCTTGGGCACCAATGGACCATGACATTGCCATACACACAAATTTCTTTCTGTTTTTTGCTCTGATTGTTTTCTTTTTCCTTCGTCTTCCTTGTCACACTTTTCTGCTGTGATTGTCCTTTCTATTGTTCCTGCTGGACATTATCGGGACCTATTGATGTGTGCCTGTGGTTGCTCTCTGACCTCAGCCACCCTCGGGTGCCAGTGTGTGACGAGCAGTCTGGCAGCCCTGCTGCTGTCTGTGCTGACTGTGCTCTGGCTCTCATAAACTGATTTTGTTCAAGGAGAAAGAGGACAGTCTGAGCCTTTGAAATCTTTTGGCCCGGGCTCCTTTGCTTTCTATGCCTTTTGACCCTTGTGCAGCCACACACACATGCACGCACACACACCCATGCCCACACACACACACACACACACACACACAGACACACACACACACACACACACATACACACACACATACACACACACATACACATACAGAGGATTAAAAGAGAAAAAAAGATGAAGAGTCAAGACACCGGTTTCATGGCGTGATTACAGGGTGCTTCGTACTTGCATCATTCTCAAAGTTTTGGGAATTCTGTTGTTTTGTTTTCATCTGTTTCCATGTTGTTGTGTATGAACAGGATCAGAACGGGGGAAGAGAAACAGAAAGTTTCGGCTCGGGATGTTCGTAGTGTTGCCACTTTGTTTTGGATGCAACCAGTAACACATTCATAATGCCTGAATGTGAACTTCAGATGTGTGATAAAAACACACTAAAAAAACATCCCACACTGTCTGCTTACCAGAAACGGCAATCGCAAAGAGACTTTTATTTTGGAATTTATTGCCAATCCGAACAGACACCATTCTCCTGCTCCGACGTGAAAAGCATGAACACTGCATGGACGCGGTCACTCCAGGCATGATCCAGTTCTCATGAATGTGCTATGCAGCTGCTTCAAAGCTCCCCAGTCAAGCATTATGAATGTGTTAACCGAAGGGTTAAAAACATGCTGTGCCTATTTTCTTTTCATTCTGTTTTTTTCTTTATGGTTTTTTTTTATTATTATTATTATTTTTATTCTTTTCGGAAAATGTCCCGTAGTACAAAATGAGGAGAGAGGCAGAACATTTGCAGAGAACAAACTGGTGGTGGTTGTGGTCAAAGTGTGCACTCATTCAAAAACACTTAATTGCGTTCACACGTTATAATAAGCTCATCTTCACATCCGATGTTATGTAACCGCCTTGTTAGGGGAGGATTTGAGGTTGTTCTGGAGAAAAAAAGAAAAAAAAACTAATCATGTTTGTGACAAAGTGTACATACTCTTTTCAAACTGAACTTCAAGAAACAAGAAATCAGCCATGTTACTGTTTTGTTTTGTGTTTCTTTTGCTTTGGACGGTTCATGTTCTCTTTTTACCTGAAAGCTGAGAAATGTCCATGAAACATAAATGCAACAGCTGTCAAACACTAAAAAAAGTCATTTTCAATAATGTGATGTTACTCTATTCTCTGAGACATTTTTGTAAGTACATATCAGTGTATTTCCATGTAACCACTGTAGGGTTGAAATAAATTGTGTTTCTTTTTCTTTCATGAAAGTCATGGCTTTCTGGAGCTTCAGTGACTTAAACTCCTGAGATGTGCTGACTCTCGCTGACTGTTCAAAGCCTGGATTGTGAGGAGCCTTTTTTCTTTCCCTGCGGAGCTTTTTAAAGTGTCTGCTTTGTGCTTTGGTGCTGCATCACGCCACAGACCGACTGTTTAAGCCCAGATGTTGACGGATTAGTCAAATTATTGCCTCATTAAAGAAGATACAACACCAACAAATGGTAAATCGTACAAACCGTAAACAGGCTTTACAGTTGCACACCAGACTAAAATTGATCCCTCGTTTTCTCTTTATTTTTCCTTTTCTTTAATTAAAAGAAATGATCAGCGCATGAAGTTTAGATGAAACAAAGTCCGTAGGTGCTTCTCCTCCCCGCCCTGCCACGCAGCACTCGGAGGTTTGCAGCAGATGAAATGATTCTCGTACGTTATCTTCTGGTTGATCTGCGAGCTGCGTGTCCCTGCAGGTGATGCCACTTAATGAGCCGCACTTCCTGCCAAACCCGAAGGAAGAGACAGAGAAACCCGAGTGTGCGGATCCTTTCCTGTAGGTCTGATGCTTCACTCCTGTGATCTTGAGGTCCAACCAACCAGGTTGATGTAAACCAGGAGTTAATGTGAGGCATAAGTAGATGTCAGTGTTAGAGTTGGAGAGTCACTCAGTCTGACTCCATCTTGGAATCATGCTTCTTAACCAGTGGCTGAAGTTGTTTCTTTCCAATGATCCCTGGCTGTTTGTTCTCACCATTGAGATGGTCATGGACCTTCTATTAACCCAGAGCTGCATCTCTGAAAGTTTCTCAGCAGAGTGGAGGTTTCTCAAAGTTCTCCACACAGTTTCCATTGGGCCACGTTTGTTCCTCATGTCAGATGAAGTAGATGGTTCACTCGTTGACTATGAGGCTTTTCAGTGACTGGACGGACGTGAACATAGACTGTTTCCTCAGGAATGTTTCCCTCTGGAGACAAAGCCAGAGAAGATGTCTGCTGTCAGCTGCAAGGAGCAAAGAGCTCCGACCCAGTAAATGTCAGAGGGTGGAGCGGGGAGATGCAGCCCTCCAGAGAAGGTTATGGTGAAGGCAGATCAGGACGATCTCCAGACGTACCATGAAAAAAGCTTTACACAGAATCACGTTGACACGGGGTGAAGCCCCGGACAGGCCTGAGAGGTCAGTCTGGTTCCATCAGCACAGAGGAACACATACACAGATAGACGCTGGGTCCTGGGGTGGGCTGCAGTCCTCCCCCCTCCCTCCCTGAAGCTAAGACGAGGCTCGTTCCTTCAGTTCGTTACCCCTGGCTCTGCAGTTTAATCTCAACTAAATTCTGTCAGAGGGATAATAAGAGCTTAGGACACCCGGGGGAAGTTCTCTGTCACTCGTTGGCTGCTCCTGTTGTTCATCAGCTCCTGCTGAGTAACGACGCCGCTGATCAGCGCTGAGTGATTCTCACTTCCTGCTAATCAGGATCTTCATTTAACGCTCACTCATGTTGCATACAAACACAGTCCAGTGCTCCAGACCAGTGTCACACACCTTCCTTTGCTCCCCTTTATTAGCCGAGATGTTCACGTTTATTTTAATTAATGAAACATCTAATTGGCTTTGATTAGCATGAGGCGTCAAACAAGTTGGTTTGTTCTGTAATTAAACGGCGTCTCGCTCTGCTTCTGTCCTTTGAATCATGATCTAAGGAGCGCGTGGACTTGAAGTTGTTTTTTGCTGTTACGTGGGAGAGAAGCAGAAAACTCTGTGATTATCTGTTTAATAACGTTCTCACTCCACGTCGAATCAGATGGAGTTAAACACACATTACAAACAAACATGAGTCAGCAAATCCTCGCCTCTCCAACTCCATTCACATCAGCCCGACGTGATCGTTGCCTCTTTTAAAAGCTCGAAATCACACACACACACACGCACACACACACAAACAGCAGACCTTAAGGGGGGCTGAAGCTTTTATTTGACTGGAGGAGCAGTGCCACACTGTGGAGAGCAGCTGTGAATAATTGAAAACTTGACCAAAGTGTTTCATGTAATTCATATAATTATGTGTTAGTTACGTGTAGCTCTGCATGTGTTCTGGTTCACATAATTGTGATCTATGAGCAGAAACAGTGGGGTGGCTCGAAAGAATGTGGGTAACATTTCTATATTGGTGAAGTCCTGATCATTGATCTGTCCTCGGTCCTCAGTAACGACAGGGACCCAGACCTGAGCCGAGGACTGTCCCCGGCAGAGGACGCTCCTCCTGACCTCCCTCAGTGAACGCTGCGAGTGAGGGATGTAAAAACTGATGAGACGACACAAGTGAGGAGATCAGGCCGTATCTCAGAAAATAAACTGGAAGAAGTCAGACTTAAACCTCTGAACTGCTTGACTTGAAAATGCATTTAATTCCTTAGGATTTGATCTCCTCTCATGTCCTAAGCTTGATTTGACCGTCTCAGTTTCAGTGTTTTATAATTGAAGTGTTGACCTCTCCATGTTTTCTGATGTGACGTTACGTCAGTATGAGGAGGCTCTTCCTCACGTTCACGTCCCTCGGGAGTTTGTGCTTCTCTGTGAAATCCAGCTCCGAGCTGATCCTGACGAGCCGCACAGACCGATCCAAGCACGTCGTTTTGTGGTTTCTCACTTTGTGACACCCCCCCACCCTCCACCCCCCGCGGCTCTGAAAACATGCCACATGATTTATGGTGCCTGTTAAAATGCAAATGAGGCGAGCGTGTGGAGGAAAAACAAGTGTGGTGTGCAGCTCTGCAGCCACGAGCAGCACATAGAGACCGGCTGGCTGCAGCACACAGGACGCAGCCCGACACGCTTCTGTCACCTGACACAAAGTAATACGCAAACCAAGCGCCATCGGACCGGCCGGCCGGGGGCCGCTGGGGGCCACACGTCTGCAGGCCGCTATTTTAGGAGGGAATGTGTGTCAGCGCCTCTGTCCCACTTCCCCGGCCCAGCAGGCCGGCCAGCGCCTGCTCCACTTTCAGCCTTAGCGGTGCCTTCACGTCAGCTCGTAAAGCGCAAACGTTTTTGCATGTCAGTGGTAAATATGTCACATAAACCGGAGCAAAGTAATAACAGGGTGTAAATAATGGAGGCTGGAGTGAAGCTGCGTGGCTTTCCCTCTGCGGGGGCTGTTTAATCCTCCTCCATGGGCTGGTGCAGAGGGAGAAACCCAGTGATGGAGTGAAATGTCAGAACCTGCATAATGGATCAGCACAGCGTCAACGGCAGAGTTTACGGCTCTGAGTGGAGAGCAGGGTTAAGCTGCACACCTTTAAGCACAATTGATTGAACAAATGTTTGTTTGCTCCAGGCTTCAGGCCCAGTCTTCAGAAGTATGTTGGTGTTATTCAGGCACAGAAATAACATCTTTCTTTTCTTTTTTTTTAACCTATGCAGTATGAAAGAGCTGAAGAGTTATTGCAGGGATTAGGACTTGGAAATGTTTGTTATTCCTCTTGTTTGCTCAGTTTGATGGTTCCTGCAGAAGATGGATCCTCTCTAGACTCTACGACTGTGTGTGTGTGTGTGTGTGTGTGTGTGTGTGTGTGTGTGTGTGTGAGAGAGATCGATGAGCAGCTTGAACATAAACTCTGACACTAAACCATGACAAATATGTTGCTTTATATTATCAAAGCTCCAAAAAATAAATTGATGTGATCATTCGTCTTCTATTGTTTGTCTGTTATCTCAGATAACAGCAGAACTTCAAACAGCGTGGTTGTGGGTTTCACTGAGCTTTAACGTTCTACGTGCTGCGGGTCCTCACCTCGTCTCCAGGCTCCTCTGGCTCTTATCTGTCAGCGTAAAGCTACAGATGCTCTCCGCCCTGCAGAGACAGGCTGCTGAGTCCTCGGCCTCTGGCAGATGCTGGCGAGTGATGGACGCGCTCTTCACAAGCCGAGCAGAGCTGCAGAGAGGTGGTGGAATAAATTCATTAAAAAAGTCAAATTTTTGTTAAACACGAACAAGAAATAGCTTGGGATCGTAGCGATGGCTTAACTGGGACTGGGAAAACTTAATGCTTGACGCAAAAAGTGATTTTCATTCAATCTGCTCAGACTCAGCAGCAGCTCAGGGTTGGTAAGGTCAGAAAGAAGCTGGAGAGCACAAAGTGTCTGAGCTGTGACCGGGGAGGGTCTTCACCTTCTTCATCACAGTTACTCTGCTCACAGCATCAAGCTCTCTGCTACAGCTGCATCGAACCACATCATGGAGTTAGAAACTGTTTGTTCTGTTATCTTGTTGAATTTTGTCTTTTTAATCTTGATTTTTTTCTGTTAAACAGAACAGAGTGTTAAAGCCTGTCTTGGTGCATCAAAACATGCCAACACAAGTTGTTTCTTTTTTTTTTTTACTTTTTTTTCCCGCCCTGAAATGAATTTCTTTATTCCTTGTGCTGTGGTGCGTTCACAGCTTTCAGACACTTCTTTGCAGACACAGAAAAGTGTGAAGCATTTATTGGTGTGGAATCATAAAAAGATGTCATCAAACAACACAACGTGGATGATGAGAAGTGAGGAGGAAGACGCTCCAGAATGCAAAGAGGGTAAAAGCTTCGTGAACCGCCCTGGAAATCCACAAAGTCCTGTTTATTCAGTCCTCTCTAAAAGCTGCATGAGCGTTTTGTTTATGTGCAGTAATCTGTGGGAGGACATAACCTGCGTTTGCACTTTGCCCTCAGAGGAATCATTAATGCAGCGACATGCTGAGAAAGCGGCTGCTCGCTCCAATCCCTTTTAACCTTTGTTTCCTGTGCCGAGCCGAAGAAGAGCTCGAGCAGGAAAACTCTGTTTGCTAACACTCTGTAAGTGCTGCGAGGTGCGTATCACCTTGACAGAGCTAATGTGATGTTGTCTCTGCTGATGTGTTGTAATTATGATCTCTGTCCGTTGCAGTGAAGTCGTCTGGTAGAGTGGGGTAAGAGCGATGACTTTAACAACAGCCCTGGAGGCTGCAGACACGCTGGCATCATGTGTGGGCTCTGGATGAAGGGATGGGATTCACGCTCTCCTCTGGCCTGAAGTTTCCTACCAAAACCAACCACAGTTTAGTGATGTGGATGTTTCTGAGCCGCAGCAAAGATTTAATGGTGATGATGGTGATGAAGCACTGGCTCAGGCTGCCTTCATCACTGAATCAGCATTAAACACCTCAGATGCTCTGTCTGCTAGGAATCACCCCAAACTGCAAACTGTGATTTAATCACAACATCTCAACAAAATCAGCTGGATCTGGGAGGATTTGTAGCAGACAGGGTCGCCCCTGACGACTGTGGTGATCTTTTCCTCTCGTGTGAAATGTTTTTTGACAAAACCCAGTGAATGCAGGTTTTCTCTGAGATCCCGTTATGGAATTCCTGTCCGTGTTGAGATTCCCTGAAACATGTCAGAAACATGTCATCACAGTGCTGCCGAGCTCTGGGAACCCAAGCGTTCTGGTGTGACGTGACATCTGTTTGCTGCCACTAAAGAAACTCATTTAAAGCTGTGGAGTAGATCCAGTCTGTCCTCACATACTCATCCAGATGTGTGTGTGTGTGTGTGTGTGTGTGTGTGTGTGTGTGTGTGTGTGTGTGTGTGTTCTGTGATTGTGTGTGAAGTTGAACACCTCAAGTGTGTCGGCCGGATCATTTGGCGAGGGGTTCTAGTTTTTTATTGTCTCCGTGTCTGCGTCGGCTCCTCCTCCTCCTGAAAGCAGCGACACACTTGAGGTCTCGATGACTGACGCGTAGATCTGTGTGTGCTAGAAGCTCGACTGCCCTCCTCATCATCTCTCTCTCCTCCCTGTCCCTCTCCTCTAACTCTCCCCTCTCTCTCCTCCATGTGGAACCCCTCCCTCCTAACTCCTCTCCTCCATCTTTCTCGCCTGCTCTGCCCCCCCTCCCTCTTGCCCCCCCCCCCTCCCTCCTCTCAGACGCCCTGGGCGGGGGCTCGGGCCTGGGCACCGGAGCCATCGTGGGGATCCTCATCGTGGTCTTCTTCCTGCTGCTGGTGGGCGTGGACGTCACCTGCTACTTCCTCAACAAGTGTGGACTCCTCATGTGCATCGCCGTCAACTTCTGTGGGAAAGCCGGACCAGGAGCCAAGAGCAAAGACATGGAGGAGGGCAAAGCAGCCTTCACGTGAGTCACCTGTGGCCTGGACCCTCGGGTCCTGCTGGGGGGGGGGCTCTCATCACTGGGGGTCATCTATCTAACTCTCTCTGTATGACATCCATTTACACAGCCATAGCTGTGTGTTATGGTGTTTATGTGTGTGTGATGTGCTGCTCTGATTATAAGAAACGTAGAACAGTTCAGTTCTACTTCTTCTCTGGTGTTAATATAGAAGCTATGGGACACTGGTTTCATCAGGAATGCCTCAGAGTCCATTTTCAAGTGTTTTCGAAATCATATCTTTGGTGTCCACCTACACCTGAACTGAGGCAGGATTATATGTTACAGATTTGCTCCTATGGATTTGAGTATATGTTATTACAAAAGTGTTTTTCACCTCTAATATTTATCCAAAAACAGCATTATAAGATCTGATAGCTGAGATTCAAGTTCTTCTTCTTACCTAAAAAGACAATACCAGTAACTGAAACTGTCTCGTGGAGAGATTAGGGATTGACTTTGATATTTTTATCAGAAATTTATCCAAAAGTGTTAAACTTGTCAGAATGGAATCATCACAGACTGACTTTGTACTGACAACTGCGTGTGTGTTTTCAACGAGCGAGCCTTGTAAACATCTAATCACGTCAAAGTGAATTAGCTCAAAAGGAATCGGCATGCGAGTCTGTTTGATCAAAACCTTTTTCTGCAATATCGTCTCGTCGCGCCAGCTCCACTTCACAGCATCACAAATGAATATTTCAGGTGAACACATGAAAAGGCTTCAGTGAGTGGAGCTGCAGCCTCCACAGCCTGGCGCTGCTCAGCGTCCGGCTCAGGACTGACTCTGCTCTGTCCTCTGTCCTCTGTCCTCTGTCCTCTGTCCTCTGTCCTCGGAGCAGGAAGGACGAGTCCAAGGAGCCCATCGTGGAGGTGAGAACGGAGGAGGAGAACACCCCCAACCAGGAGGGAGGAGGCCCCACTGAGCCCAACGAGACCACTCCTCTGACAGAACCTGAGTGAGTGGACCATGTCTCTGTCTCATGTCCAGACGTTAAACTCACTCTGGGTTCATTCAGAACAAACAAACAAACAAACAAGAAGATGAAGGCTAGCGTCATCCTGGCAGCTCTGGCTTCTGAGATGATGCTCTGACATAGATTATATATGTACATATCACATCTATATGTCACACATGCAAATCAATGCAAATCAGTATTACTGCCTTTTTATGTTCAATGAAAATGTCATATGTCTTATTTTATAGTATTTTATATTTACTTTACTATATTTCTAATATTTTATTTTATAATGTCATGGTGGGGGGGGGGTTATAGGTTCAAACATATGAGAAGGCAATAATAATGACTTGTAGACGTATTGGGTCACATATCAGAGCTGAGGCTACATGTGGGATCATCAGCACCTCTGGGTGCTCTGTTCCCCAGTCCCTCCTATACTGGGCCTTTACATGACCTGTTCTTTAGACGTCTGTCTCTCGTTCAGACCGCCATCAGCATCCTGGTCCCCGCGCCTGACTACTCTGATGCTTTCATGCTCCTCACCACAGTTTTGTTTCTAATGTTGTGACTCTGCAGCTGTTTTCTTTTCCACTGCAGCACAGTAGCTCCCACTCTGCTCTGTTCACGCACTGACCTTCACTCTCCACCCCGATATTTCACTTTATCTTCCTCCCTCCTCCCCTCCTCCTCCTCCTCCTCTCCTCCTCCTCCACCTCCCCCCCGTACAGGCCTCCTGCTGCAGACACCACCTCCCCGGTGGTGGCCCTGCTCCCCTCCACCGCCACTAACTCGCTGGCTGAGAGCTTCAGCACGGCTCAGAGCAGCCCGGCCAGCGAGTGCACCACACTCACCACCAGCGCCTCCAGCCCCACCAAAGCTGCCCCCGCCCCCTGCAAAGCCTCCCCCCACAACACCCCCCCCTCCCAGCCCCGCTCCCTGCCCGCTAACGCCCAGCCCGACGTCGGGCCCCTGGTCGACCTGAGCGACCCCCCTAAAGCCCCCCCCTCGTCCGAGCCGACCCCCCCAGTCGAGCCCGTCAGCCCCGCCCCCCCAGCTGGCGCCGACAGGCCGCAGAGCCAGAGTCAGGAGTCCCGAGTAGACGGCCCGACCGAGGACGCCCCGGCTAACACCCCCAGCACAGACGCCACCACACCGACCCAAACTGAGTATGAACATCACACCCCCCCCATCCCATCCTCCTCCACCTCCACCTGCACCCCCACCCCCCACAGTCTGCTGTGCCAGCATCCCAGTAGCCTCCAGTCTGTCTTTGTTAAGGGTTAAGGCTCAACTTCCATGTTTCCCTTGAAGCAACAGGTCACTGGTTTCCACATCAGCCAGAACTATTTTTGGAAAATCTCCTCCTGCAGGACTGTTCAAAACTATTTGTGTTTCCATGGTTCCCATTAGAGTCTTTTAATCATATCTTTATATTATATTTATATAAAGGCATCTTATTAGAAGTGACCAAGTCATGTCACATCCAGACATGTCAACACTAAATGCTTGATGCATGGAAGAGAGAACGATATTTGAGACATTTTTCAAAATGTGTTTCCATTACTGCAATACTTAGATTTTGCATATTAAAACGGTCATGGAAACGTATCTAATGAAAACTGAAATACCGTAAGGGACGATTATCAGTTTTCGCCAGCCAACCAGAGGAAAGTAGGAGTTTGTTCACAGGGAATTCTGCACCAGGCACAAGGTCACAATACAAAGCAGCGACTGCTCTAAACTAAGTTATGACTCCAGCTTTAGTTTTCAGCAGTTAGAGTCTCGGCTTTAGTGACCTGAACCCCTCGTTTGTGTCGAACAAGAAACAGAGAACAACAGTTCTGTCTGAAGCAGACACGCACTGTATGTGTCGACCCGGAGGCCTAAGAAAACACACGCAGTGGTTTCACTGTCAGCCTCAAACAATCAAGCTGCCAAGATCACAGGACATCTCATCTCCATCCACTGTCAGAGAGCTCAGGGGTGAAAAAGTCAGTTTAAAAATATCAGCGAAATGTGTCTTTCATCAGTGGCTGTGGGCTCAGCTCCAGCATCCTGGAACTCTGGGTATTTTATGAGGTCTCAGCTCCATTATCCTACAATGAAAAGCAGCCAGAGGCCGAGCCCGGCTGACTCAGAGACCTGTGTGACAGTCAGACCTAGAACATGTGTAAACATCTGGAGTGTTGCCTGTAGAACAGCATCTCGTTCCAGGGGACCAACAACCCTGCTGAAGCAGGGGCATCACTAGTCAGAGCCTGGTGAACCTCTGCAGCTTCATCATCACTTTTTCCTTTAACAAAGCCAGATGTTCTCCATGGAGGTCATAGCACAGGGATACAACCAGCACATGGCAGACCTCATTCAACCACCACCACCCCCCCACTCACCCCCCCACTCACCCCCCATCCTCCACCTCTGTTCACTCATGCCAAACGGCCTCTTCACATTTCACCCAGTTTCTCTCTATTCCCTGAACTAGTTGGTTTTGGGCAGTATCTATGTCTTTTATTGCTCAGAATGGAACAGGAAGTACAGTTGCCTCTGTTGTGCATGAGACGTTCCAGCATCTGTAAACGTGGGTAATCTGGAGAACATTCCCGGGATGAATCCTCTGACTCTTCACGGCTGCAGCCTCCACCCCCCTGGATGAGTCTGTGCTCGCCCAGTTAATTACAAAGATTAGAGAAGACACTTCAAGTCAAATGAGACGTGGGAACTTAAGCAGTGAGACAAAAATCCAACCACCAGGTTAATGAGAAAACGAGGACAAACATCCGTCTCCGTTCTCCATCACTTGCTGCTGCGGCTTTGAGAAGTGTTGTGACGTGGGATCCGCTCCTCGTCTCCGTCTCTGTCCTTGTCTCTGTCTCCGTCCTTGTTTCTGTTTCTGTCTCTGTCTCTGTCTCCATTCCTGTTTCTGTCTCCGTCTCCGTCTCTGTCTCCGTCTCTGTGGCTGTGAAGTCATTAAACTCTGCGTCCAATCAGAGAGCTGATGAAATGTACACAAAGGAGCAGCGCTCAGCCCCATCGTCCATCTTGAAACGTCTTTAAAGATTCCAACTGGTCGAAAGTTAATTAAAGAGGAACTTGAGGGGAAAGGAAAAAAACGTTACATATGGAACTTTTTATCACATGCAAGTACAACTGAGGAGAGTTGGACTTGATGGAAATACAAGGATTTAATTACCTAGCAGTTTCTTGGGTATATTCCACCCATAAATTGGACCAAAGGAAGTGGTTTAGTCAGTTTATCTTACATTAATAGACTATTTGGTTTTGCCCAATCAGGCTCAGAACTCTCATGAGAGCAACTGTCGCCCGGTCTAAAAATCAACTAGATTACAAAGCATAAAAGCAGTTGGAGAACCTGTAGATAGCCAACGTGTCATAATACCAAAGCTGGTTAAAATGTATAAATACTGTATGTACGGTTAATAAGTTAAGGTGTTATGTCTCCTTAAAGTTCTGTCCTGAAGCTGCCTGTCAGTCATGCTTCCCTACAGTATCATAATAGATCCGACCAAACCAACAGTAGCTGTTATTAGGATGGTCGTAACTATCGCTATTAGCCTCAGATCATCCATGTTATGTTTCCAGCAGCACAGCGTAGGGTCACGTGATGCTGACTGGACAGAATACATTCATAAGAGCCGCATGAGATGATGATGAGGATGAGGAAGAGCTCTGGTTCACTCCCATGGACCGGAGTGAGGGTGCAGTTGTGCAGCAGTGATTGCTTGAAGACTTGTCACAAAGCAGCAGAGCTTCATAGGTGCGTGTCCTCCGCATTTTTCGCGGGGATAAAAGACATCGAAGGCCAATTAAAATGCCAGTTTCAGGAACAGCGCCTCAGCCTTCTGTTTCAACTCGGCTAGACGTTCCTGCGTTGGGCTCTGAGCTGTCACGTGGAGCTGTGCTCCCAGGAGTGAGCAGATGTTCCTGATTCCTGACACCCTGTGAGGAGGATGATGAGAAGACTGAAGCAGGAGACGGATCGCAACAGGCTCCCCGGCAATCAGTCCTCGCTCCCTCTCCCTCTCTCTCCCCCTCCATCATCTCCTGCCTCGCTCGCTCAGATGGCCATAAGAAGATGTGAGTGATGAAGCGCGGGGAGCTGAGAGCGAGCTGGATGCAGCGGGGCTCTTGTCAGCTCAACATCACCTTGATATAACCAAACCTGTCACTGGAGGGATTCTTCTTCATAACTCTGACAGGACTGAAGCACAGCTCTCCCACTCACCCACACGGTGATCCTTCTCCAGCATCCCAAACACTGAAGCATCTTGTCAGGCTTCTTGTGCTTTTTATTGGATTTCTGAGTGACACACTCCTCCTCAGGAACCATTTTTCTCTCTCTCGAATAGAGACGTATCTTTGTAGATCTTTTCACAGACTGTAGAGTCACGTACCTCGGCGTTCGCCACAGTTAAACCCCGGTTTGACTCGACTCAGTCGATGTGCCTTTGAATTGCTCTCGATTATGTGAGAGGGAACAACAGAGCAGAGTAGCTGTAAAAAGCTGCAAAGCTTCAAGTACATTTAGTTGAAAGTATAATTAGGTTCCACAGGAGTGATGTAGTGGCCATTGACTGTGCGTGTGACACAGTTACAGATAGTGCCGCATGGAGGAGCTTCACAGTTTAAAGGCCGCAGATGGATCCTCTCTCAGGCAGTGCTGGCAGCGTGTGGAGGAGTGCAGTTGACTGAGGCAGTCCATTACGCAGTGACACTGAACCCGGCCTCATCAGTGGAGAGGCTCAGGGTGGACTGGAGTGTGAGGACCAGGATGGAAGGAGCCGGTGGCTGCCACCCAACCTGCAGAGAGCTGTTAACGTGTTGGAGGAGCGAGAATGATTGTGATGTCACTGGTTACACGCTCTGCTATGATATTTGGTAAAACTGTGTAACTAGCTTTTATGTTTTAAACACTAATCCCATGTTAGTTTTTACATAGGGACAAAAATGTGCTTTTATGATAGTACATGTTAATTTCCTGTTGACGTGTACATGTTGATAAGGTTTAACTCTTCACAAGCCAGTGCTGAATGAAACAACATTGATCTTGATGATCACACCAGGAATGCTGGGAACCAGGAGTGACCTGATTCATTCTATAGCAGAGACATATCAACAGCTTGATCAGAGCTAGGGCTGCAAAACCACCCATGCTTGTAGCTGTGGGTTGTGCTGCTACCTGCAGCAGCCAGGGGGCGGTAGCGCTGCTTCATGCTGGAGATTCCACTATCCAGAGTGTGATGAGGTTTTCAGATGTGGCTCTGAGCCTCCGCTGCTGGACCAGGTCCAGGTCCAGCCAGCACCGGGAGGAGAATCGATCAGAGCAGTCGTTAGTGAGCTGTGCAGAGGGCAGAGGAGACGACCTGCCCAGCAGAGCCGCTGCTCCTCCTCCTCCTCCTCCTCCTCCTCCTCCTCCTCACAGACGGCGGGAAGTGTTGGACTTCAGCGACGGTCGCTTCAGAGTCTGCTCCCATTGTGTGTGCGCTGAGTCCAGACAGCGTGTAATCCCCTTGTGTGTTGTAGTTTGTGTTGTAGGTTATGCCTCCGTCTTTCATCCCCTGCTGCATTGTGCCTACTGTACCCGGCCTGTCTCATTCCACATCAGCATTCATTGTTCCTGGAAAATAGCTGTGACATCCATGTACTCTTATTTGATGTCTGGCGAGGATAGTGAGTTTGATCCCATTATGTGTGAAATGCATTCAGTTCCAGGAGGGAAAACAAATTCCCTCAAAGCATCCTGCATGTTTTCCCCCCATTTCTTCTTCTTCTTTCTTTGAGAGAATAAAAAAAGTGCACAAAAGGCAGCTCAGAGCAAACGGTTTAGCTCTGGGAAAAAAAAAAAAGAAACAGACTTAGTGATTCCCTGCTAACAGCGTCTCCTCTGTCTTTGTCTCCGCCTGGTTCTGTGGCTCGGGCTCTCGTCCCCGCAGCGGGAAGACTGTGAAGGACGAAAACACCAAAGCAGAGACGGAGGTGAAGAACGCCACGGCCGAGGTGAAGACAGTCCCCAACGAGGCTCCGCAGACAAACGGCAACGAGAGCAAGGCGTAATGTCCAGGCCTGCAGCAGCAGAGAGGAGGGGGTCGGCCGGGGGTGGGGGGAGGGGAGGGAGGGAGGGGGGGGGCAGAATGGGTTTGATAGGGTCGGGGGGGTGGGGGGGTGGGGTCACAGTCACTGAAACCTCAAAGCAACGTCACACACCACCCCAGAGCATCAGAAATTAAATCTGTAAAAAAAAAAGTGAAAAATTACGAGATGATGGGTCTGCTTCAACAGCGCCTTCTGACCGGGAAATGTAAAGACCTCATGCACATGCCTTAGTTCCCTTTACGTCCAGAGTTTCTGTTGATCTGTCACAGGAAGAGAAAAACAGAAGAAGAAGAAAGAAATTCAAACCCGTAGATCATAATCTACCATTCGTCATGTTGAATCTATCAGCCGTGAAAACACAGGCCAGGATCCTCCGCTAGACCACAGTCGGACTGTAGCTTTACTCCACAGGTTACTGCCCACACACACACACACACACACACACACACCCAGACACGTCAGGCTGGTTCATTACCAACACCACTCTTGTTTATGCAGTACGGTCGTCATCATGGTAATGGATTATGGGTCTTTTTATTCCTTTGTCGATATTTTGTGTTTGTGTTTAAATAATGTGCAGATGTTACTGCCTATTTAGCTTTTTTTTATGTGTTATTTCCAGGGCTAGAGATTAGAATATTAGCATGCCTGTTTTTTGCAAAGTTACTGTATTTCTGTACAAGTTGCTGTCATTTTGTTCCCTCTCTAGATGTTTTTTTTGTTTGTTTTTTCCCCCTTAAATGTTGCCTCCATACTTTTGGTTCCGGTCCAGAAATCATTTAGCCTCAGCTTTGAAAAATACAAGAAGACACCAGAGACAAAACTATTCTCCTATTATCATTATTATTATTATTATTATTGTTATTATTATTATTATTATTATTATTAAAGTCAAACTTCATGGGGTTTCAGTTCCACCCTCTCTCCAAAAGGTTCAGCTCCTGTTGGTGAGCTGCTGCGCTCAGACATTATGAAAGAAACCAAACTTCTAGAAACAGTTTGTGACAGTGTCTCACCTGTCATTCTGACACGCCTCAGTCCAGGTATTCAGCCCACCACCAGTCATTGGACACCACTAAATCCCTAAAAACAAAAGGCTGAATGAGTGCAGGAAGCAGCATTAGCCGGATGCTTCTGTCTGGTCACAATGTTCAGCTGCATTCTGCTAAACTGCAGGGAGGGCGGGGAGCCACCTGGGCGGGGAGCCACCTGGGCGGGGAGACACCGGTCTGGGGGGGTCTGGGTTCCTTTCAGAATGCTGCGTGAACGAGGAGAGAGCTGTGAGGAGACGGGCTGGGCTGTAGCGAGGAGAAACGGCCACATCGAAGGTTTTAGCTGTGCTCCTGTCTCAGGAGCCACGTCCCTCAAAGGCTGAACACGTTGAAAACAGGTCGTCCGTTACACTGATATGCGCCAGTCTGCATCAGCATCACCTGCTCCAGGATCCTAGCAGTGGAAGCTCCTCCTGGAATCAGCTCTGCACACATAGATCAACATCTGATGCTTCTCTTCAGCGCTGGCTGAGCCATGGACTCTCGCAGCATCCAGGCGTCCTGAAGTCACAGGTTGACGAGGACTTCCTGCTGGTTTCTGTGAGATCCCAGTGAGACGTGATGCTCCGGTGAATCCTCAGACCAGATGAACCGTGGTCTTTGAAGGACGTGGTGCCTGCAGAGGGACGCAGGGTCGTGTGAGAGTTGTTTATATTGTCATTTGGTTTTCTGTAGGTCAATGTGAAAGTACACTATTATATTCTCTGTCACACACACACACAAATATACACCTCACCTTTTCCAGAGTTCTCCTTTAAGCTTTTCGGACCAGTTCTTTGCCTGCAGGTTTGGGCTTACGATGAGCGACTCAACAGGCCAAAAACTGTTTGAGTCACGGAAACAGACGCGCTTATTGAGGGAAACAGATCTGCTCCTTGGAGGCTTGTTGGCCTGTTCTTGACTTGCCAGTTTACACTGCCTGCAGTTCTCAAGAAGCACACTCAGCACATTTGTCTCTCTGGTTCATAGCCATTGTTGCCTTGTCTGTCCTACCGAGTTCAGAGGTGTGGGGACGGCCCGCTGAGGTTCCTGCACCCTCGTCCAGTTTCACTCCTGCCACCACTGCTTCTGTTACCTGCCACTCAGTCTCTAACTAGCCCATGACGTTATCACATGATCCCAAATTCACTTTATCACTATGATCTTAGCTCACGGTCCACGTACTGGAAATTCCTTGGAAAATGTCTGGAAAATGTCTGGACAAGTTTGTCCTCAGTCGTACCACTTAAAGGCATCCCAGGTTTCACTCGGTTTACCCAGAACCTGAGAGGACTGATTCCATGATCATGATCTGTGTCTCCTTCAAAAGCATCTGTTCATTGTGCATGTTCAGTGTGATCAAACAAGCCACTAAACAGGAGCAAAGGTACATTTGCTTGGCAGCTGAGACCTGTAGCACGCTTATTTCCATGTTGTTAAATTTGATCATTGTTCTGCTGAAACATCGAGATGACATCTCTGGAAGCAGGCAAAAGAAAGAAAAAACTGTTGATGATTTGTTATTTTTGGCTTTGTTGACCTCAGACGTCACTGGTGTGAACACTGGAGCTTGTTAATCATCTCCCAGTCATTAGAAATGTGACCGGACCAAAATGAGAACTCTTCATGGTCGCTATAGTCCAGTGACGGCGTCAGGCTGAACCAGGTAACCAGCACACACACTGCCAAGAGCTCATCATCGACCTCTGAACCAGCCTGTCAGTCAAACTCTGGAGGAAAGTCAGAGCAAACGCTTCAGCGTGAATTTCAGCACCAACAGTGAAAGTGTTGGAGGAAAAACTCAGGACTTTAACTTGAGGAAAAGCTGCAAAAACTTAGTGAGGATTTGTTTTCCAAGTCAATTTAAAATCTGTTATGCAAACGTATCATAGTATTAACATCTTAATGCACTCAAAGTAAGTAGCAGGATAATATTCACCAGATGCTAATTGTTGATGAAATGTAGATTTCTCTAGTGAAGAATAAACTCGCTTTGCTCTCTGTTGAATAACTGCATCCACAGCAATGTCGTAATTTATATCTTATATGATGAATATAATGAATCTTAATGTGCAAAGTAACTAGTAATTTAAGCTACAAACGTAGTCGCGTAAAAAGTATAAAATGTAGTTTAAAGTAAGTGTTAAGTAGTAGCTACACTTCAACACAACACGTCCATCATCAGTCTGCTCTGTCCTCAGCTGAGATTAGGTCATCAACTAGCTTAGCTCGTAGCTTTCTCCATGCTAACAGACCAACATGCTATATGTCAGGAAGGCATGTAGATGCTGATGGTTTAGCACACAACAGGCTAACATTTTAGCATGCTATGAGGTAAATGTGCTCTGGGCTAATTGGTGTAGTATGCTACGTGGTTTAACAAACTAAGAGCCTGTGGTTGAGCGAGCGTGCGTTGTGCTAACAGCTTTAGCTTGTGCTAACAGTTTAGCATGCTTCGTGGTTTCATGCTAACAGTTTGACATGCACACTGGACAGAAACTCAGATGGAGCTGGTGTTAAATGTTAAATCCTCACAGCACGTTCAGTGGCGCAGCGGCCACAGGCGCTGACTGGAGCTTTGACGTCCAACTTTGAGAGATTTATATTGAGTCTGTCAATGAATGTACACTCTCAAGCCAATCAGCAAAGCCTCTTCCTTTTTTTCTTCTTTAAATTCAACGAAGCTGAGGGGAGAAACGTGGCTTCTTCTGACTAAGCAGGAGGGAAATGGTCTGTGATGTTTAAAGGTTTCTTATTATGCATAGAAAGTAAAATGAAAGGATTTCAAAAATGTGCTTTCTCAAGCCGCAGTTTCACCGCTGCGGGTTTGGAAAGTTTAAAAAAAGAAAAAAAAAACACGTCTGAAAATCTTTTTTGTACAGTGTTCCTCTGACTTTAGACTGCAAGCTAGTACACTGTGAATGTGTGAATCCATTGTGTCCTTTGTCATAGAGTCGAGCAGATAGTTTGATTGTGAGACATGTAGTTGGTAGGGTGCAACAGGAGTCCCAATGTCGACGTCCACAAGTCCATCAGCAGCAAACTGGAAAGACACAGTGCCTTTGAATACGAAAATGATGGCATGCATTTCATTCCTCTCGGTGTCTGTCCATTAAAGGTTTCACATCTCCCTCCTACTGCACATCTGTGTCCTCATTTCCTGCTTTCCACAGCTGGAGCTGCTCTCCCAGGAGCGTGTCCACACACTGAAGCCAGTGTTTGCAAAACATACAAAAGTAAAATCTACATGAATGAGACTCTCACGATAACCTGACACTGCGATCGTGCTCTCGAAAAATGAACTAAATATTATTAATAAAATCACAATTTGAGCCCCCTTTTTAGTTTCTGTGAAGTTCCCTGCTTCCCAGACTTTTTACTTTTGCTTCAGAGGAGAAGCGTTTGTGCTTCTCAAAGCTCTGAAAAGTAATTAAAAAGAAGCGAGAGAGACAGAAGGTTTACAAGTCTGTTTCTGCTGAAAATCTCCACAAAAAAGAGCTTTTTGTTCTGTCCAAGAAAAACACGCAAAGCTGCAAATGTGGGACCAATCTTTTTGTGCAAGTTTGCATGAAAACTTTCTGCACGGCTCCAGGAGAATCATCAGCAGAGGACACGCTTAGCGCGTCAGTAGCAGAGACGCTGCTGCAGAGCTTCTCTTTGATTCAGGCGTTTCTCATCTCACTCAGCGTTCGCAAACAGAGAGAGCGGCATTAATTTTTTAGCGACTGAAACAAAAACAACCTGGCGAGCTTCTCTCAGTCAGAGGCAGCAACACGCAGCAGCTTCACAGCCTCCAGACGGCTGAGCTCCAGCAGGAGACACCACGTCCACAGCTCTGAGGCTCACATACTGAGGCTCTGACCTTCAGCCTGGCTGCCATGAAGCTAAACAAACCAAAAAAACTAACATTATTTCAATAGTTCTACTTCAGGAACAAAACTAACAAATGGAACAAAACTATGAATGGATTAGGAAAAGTCAAGAAAAGATCATATCAGCAGAGTGAATGTCACACCTAAATTACATGACATCCTCCTCACATCTGGCTCCTCCTCTCCTCCTGCTGCTCCTGCTCCTCCTCCTGGTCTCCTCCTGGTCTGGACCATGGGACAGTAGAAGGAGCGTGGCCACTAGTGTTCTTCTGCTTTGTAGCAACACAACAGCTGCTTCTCACAATCTTCCAGAGGTTTACAGCTGGTTCAGACCAGTACGTATCCTCCTCCTCCACTGGTTCAGACCGGTACGTATCCTCCTCCTCCACTGGTTCAGACCGGTACGTATCTTCCTCCTCCACTGGTTCAGACCGGTACGTATCCTCCTCCTCCACTGGTTCAGACCAGTACGTATCCTCCTCCTCCACTGGTTCAGACCAGTACGTGTCCTCCTCCTCCACTGGTTCACCTGCTTCTCTCACATATCTCCATTCCCATGCTAGCAGCATCCAGAGCTTCATCCTGGTCTCCTCCCTCCACATCTACAGCAGCACAGCCCCAGATTCAGGCCAGCATGTCTCAGTCAGACTGAGGCTCAGTCCAGATGTGACCTGATTCTGATCCATCTCATTTCCATGTAGAGTCCTGGTCAGACTGGCCTCCTCTTCTCTCCTGTTCTTCATGCTTATTTTAACCAGTCCCAACAAATGAATCATCACTAACGGTTTGTAAACAAGCAACAGGATTGGATCATGAATATCTGTCAGGACATGATTCAGATCAGTTAAAAAGCAATTTGCTTTACTTTCTTCAATCAGTTGGACACAGAAGGTGAGAAATACTCAAATTACTTTAATTACTTCAATCCGGTCCTACATTGCAGATTAATGTTATATGCTGGGGATTTCCGCTAATGAGATCAAAGGCGCAGGTAAATATTCAGTGATAGAATCTAATCTATTTTTTATTGAGCAGATCAGAGGAACAAATGTTCAGTCTTCTCTGCACTCTGCACATTTATACAAGATGATGGAGATACTGAGGGGGAGATATGAATCCTTGATGGTGCAGACTGCATCTACATCTACAACATGAAGCATCTCACAAAATAAAACCCTGATGCAACCAGTCCTTCTTTAAAAAAGATAACAACGTCCTGTCGCCCATTCGTTCTGAGGTCCTCTCCTCATGTTTCAGCCTCAGGTGAAGGTCGTGTTCCGACAGCCTCAGAGACTGGAGACCACGTCCAGAGACCAGCAGAGATGACACAACGCAGTTCATAGTTATCACTCTGTGTACTGCAAAACTCAGCTTCCTTATCTGTGTAACGCAGAAAAACAGCAAAACAAGTGGACTGAACAGGCTCACACACACATCACACACACATACACACACACACACACACACACACACACACCTCTATATGACCCTCACACACACACACACAAACACACACGCAGACACCACACACCTCTGCACCTCTGTGGATCAGTGGTTTCCACTGGTTACATCATTCATGGTTCAGATCTTGTCTACATGGCGTCTGCATGTTCTCCTGCTGCCTGCGTGGTTCTCCCTCCACGATCCAAGAACTGTTCAGGACGACTGGACTGAGCTCCAGAAACCGTCACCCTCCACCTCGACCACTAGAGGGCAGTGCGCCATCAGCCTGTGGACTCATTCTGATACACACACACACACACACACACACACACACACACACACACACACACACACACACATCGCATGATTTAAGATTTGATTTAACACTCGTTGAAGTATCGTAAAGCCACACTCCTCCCTCCTGCTCTGAACACTGTGCTGCTCTCGTTAGTGTTGTGTGGATGTTCAGCTGCTCCAGGGCTGCAGGTGATTGTCTGGTTTGTCCAGCAGGTGGCAGGCTGACCCAGCGGAACATCCACGTCCACATGTTCTGTGGAGGAGCCGAATGCTGGTGGAGGAGGAGGAGATAAAGGAGCCAAAACATGCGGGTTAAAAAGATCTGATCAGCTTCAGAGGTGGTTAGCACATGTGGAGCACAAGCTGTGAGACGTGCACATGTGATGATAAAAAGAAAACGTTATTGTAGCGCTTTTTATTTTGTTCGTTTCTACTTTTTTCATGTCTGCTGACACTAACTCCTTAACTTTCAGGTGAGTGGAAGATGAAGATGCACGTTCATCTGTAAGTGCAGAAATAATTCCAGAGCAGAAAAGTGCTCCAACTCTTCACGTCTAAATCAGCTCTGCCACCTAAACGACACTTTCCTTTCTGATTCAACATTCAGCATTCATCCCTCTGTGGCTGCAAATAAAACCCTGAGGATTTAGTGAATATTCAGAGACTCAAAGGGCAGAGTTTAAAATTGCCCTCCAGCATCTTGCCACCCCTCCTCCTCCTCCTCCTCCTCCCCCCTGCAGACTTCATTCCTCTGGTCCGGCTCTACACCCAACTTTTGCTGGCAGCAGATTAGGCTTCAGTTGAGGCTGCCGCCCTCCCCCACCTCACAACAATGGTCCAGTGTGGTCCTGCATGGCCTGGGACTGATCCTGAACACTGATAGCTGCAGGCAGAGAGGCCTGCCGCATGGCTGCGACCTGCCTGGACACATGTTTACTGCTGCAGCCCCACACACACACACACACACACACACACACACACACACACACACACACACAGCTCACCTATCTGTGGTGCAGACGCAGAGGGGGCATTAGTCAGCGTGCAGTAATGAGTTAATTAGCGAAGCTGTTGTGCCGTTTATAAGCTTCG